>LPNX010018473.1:23137-83784 GCA_001517045.1 Pseudotsuga menziesii | reverse complement strand
AATCAATGGAAAGTGTATTTTGTACCTTAAATAAAGATAATAGTCATTCCCATAGGCATGGAACACCAACTAGAACCCCCCTATCCATGCTCAAGCATTAAACAAATAATATGTCTGACAAAAGGTTTGTGATTAAAATGGTTAGATGTAATGCTAAAATCCAAGCAGTTTCAATAGACTTTAAATAAACAACAAAAACCAGAGATGTTTTTCTTTGGGAACACTTCTAACAAGATGACCTGAATCGCAATTACAAANGAACTTCTTACAATTAGTCTGACATAGTATAGAAATATCTTCTAAAATCCCTTAATAACTCGGATTCCTCTTTTGTCAGATATATGTCAAATTTGTGGGAAAATCAGCAAACAAACTACAAGATAACTACCCTACAAGACGTTGTTCCTGCTCTGTAGTTATCAGTATTTCAATAAATATACAAACCACAAAGATGGACTTGTTCATTATTGAATTTCCTGTGAAAACCTACAGAACAACCATATATTAACCTTTTGGTAATCACATGTATAGCTTCTCCTCTTGTCACCGAAGTTGAAGCTAAATATTAAACCATTGAATGCCATGTGACCAGGCCAACTTCACAAGAACAAATAATATACTTGCAGCCATCTTTGCATCACGAGAATGGGTACCAAAGACAATATTGATCTTGCCATCAAGATCAGAGTCTTCATGAGAAAATGATATGTGAATATAAATATATAGGCATCTGTGAGTCTGAATATTATAGTCTGGAAAGCTGCACCAAATGCTTCTGATAGGTTGGGTTCAAGCTCAAACCACCTGATTTATCCCTGTCAATTTTTAATTGCACATCTTTATCTTTGATGATACTTGACCTTTATCTAGCTCTAGCTTCTTTACTCGTACTAGGACCTGAATTGAGCTGAGAGCATATTAAAGACAAAGATTGCAACCATGGAACCAAAATTGGCTTCCTTACAGCATCATCAGAACCTGCAACAAGATCATAGGCCTTCCCAAGTAATGTGTTGCAAACATATTTCGGCAACCTAATAATCAATTGAGCAAGAATTTTCAATAAATGAGGAAGTACCTGTGCCAAATGCCAGGAATTAAGCTGGTTCAACCGCTCTTGGTACTACCGGCCTTTCCCTTCACCTATTATTTACAGGGCTATTATATGGGTGCCTATTTCATTTAATAAGCTCTGTAATGGCAGGGGGGATAATCCCTACCTACCTGACGCCGCGTTTATAGCCTGTTCACTAGTTGCGGGTTTGCTCACATCACCTACAAATAAAGACAAAGCACCATATCTTTTTTATTGCCTCTAAAAAGCCTGCCTCTTCAAATGTATATCTGAAGCCTCTGCCATATCGACATCAGTAATGTGCAGTAATCAGAGTAAGCATGTAGAACTCGTAATCACTATGTACACCTGTTGAAACTAGAACTACTAATCCCATTAAGCTAGTGTTCTATTGAATACAATAGAATCATTAGGGCTTAACTTACATGTAAATACTGAAACCTGTAGGGAGGGCAAGTGAAGTATGAATTGAAAGATCAAGTCCACTAAAAGGCCCCTGACCATAGGCATTTTTCATCAAAGATTAAACACACTACAACTTACCTCCAAGAATGATATGCAATGGCTCTCTAATGTGCCTCCTCCAACACCAAAGAAACCCACCACAAACCCACGACCACAAAACGGTGAATAAACGCCCTCGTTTTCTAGAAAACACTGCTACCATTGCAATGTTGCTGAAAAAACACCCTGTTATCCAGCCAGAAAACACGATGGAGAAAACGTGGAGAAAACCCACAGAAAACCCAAGGAGTAAAACGCCCTCGTTTTCCAGAAAACACTGCTACCGCTGCTCTGATTTGAAAAAATGCCCTGTTATCTAGCCACACGATGGAGAAAACGTGGAGAAAACCCACAGAAAACCCAAGAAGCAACATGCCCTTGTTTTTCAGAAAACACTGCTACCACTGCTCCGATTTGAAAAAAAAGCCCTCTTATCCAGCCACATGATGGAGAAAATGTGGAGAAAACCCACAGAAAACCCAAGGAGCAACACACCCTTGACCACAAGCAAACCCAGCTCGCAGGCACCTCGGCTTGGTGTAGGTGCACTCAGACCACAAGCAAAGCAGCTCGCAGGCACCTAGCAGGCTTAGAGGACTGGTGAACGGCACGGGCAAAAATGTTGAATAAAAAATACCCCAGCATATTGAATATTTAAATAGTAAAAAAAAAACCCTAGTTACCCCTAATATACCCCCAATATATTGATTTTTAATTTTTTAATTTTAACCCCCCCAATATGAACAGACGTGATATCATATTGGTCCCTAGGTGACACCCCTGTGACTTCCCCTTGGAGGGAACCTCGATCTGGAGAACACCTAGATTCTCCCTGAAGTACTCAAACTTCACTCTGGCTAATGGTTTGGTCAACACATCAGCTATCTACTCGTTTGTCACAACTTACTATAGATTTACTGCTCCTTTATGCATCATATCCCTAATACAGTGATATTTGATCTCGATATGCTTCGACTTGTCATGGAACACCGGGTTCTCCGACAAATTCACACAACTCTAATTGTCACAATATATACAAGTAGCATCCAATCGGAGATCAAACAAATCAGATAGTAGCTTCCTCACCAATACTACCTCACAACTAGTTAAACAAGCTATGACATACTATGCTTCGGCTATACTCAGTGCCATACATGATTGCTTCCTGCTAAACCAAGAGATCACTCCTGATCCCATATTGAAGCAACACCCCGGAGTGCTCTTCCTATCAATGGCATTTCCTGCAAATTTGAATCCACATAACCTTCCAGTTTAATCTTCTAATTCACCTCATACTTGATCCCATAATCAATCGTACCCTTCAACTATCTCAGAATATGCTTTGCAGCAATCAGGTGAACATGTCTCGAATCTGTCAGGAATTGAATCAATGTGTTCACAACAAATAAAATGTTTGGTCTTGTATTCATTAGATACATCAAGGACCCAATCATCTGATGATACATCATAGCATCAACTAAATATGATGAAGCATCACTCAATAGCTTCATGTTCAATGCCATAGGTGTGGTCATGCCCTTGCAGTCCATCATCCCAAACCTCTTCAGGATCTCTACTGCATACTTCCCTTGTCCTAGGGATATTCCATCCACATCCTGTCACACCTCCTTGCATAGAAAGTAATGCAACATACCCAAGTCCTTCATCTCAAACTCAATAGTAAGCTTGCTCTTCGTGTCAGCAATCAACCCATCCTCACCTGTTACAAACAAGTCATCTACGTATAGTAAGAGTATCACTGGGTTCCCTTCCTCAACCTTGTAGTAAAGGTTGGAACCTGCTTTACTTTTGGTAAATCCCAAACCAATCAGGAAGTTGTCAATTATGTCGTACCATGTCTTGGGTTCTTGTTTCAAACTATACAGGGCCTTCTTCAATTTGTACACATGAATCTCCTTGTCATGTGTCTCAAAATCGAGTGGCTGCTCTACATACACTTCCTCTTCTACTACACCATTCAAGAAAGTTGTTTTGACATCCATCTGGTGTATCTTCCATTTCATTACTGCAGCCAGAGCAAGTACTGATTTGATGGAAGTCTATCTAGCTAGAGGTGCAAAAGTCTCTTCATAATCTATTCGTTCTTTCTGGGAGAATCCACAAGCCACAAATCTTGCTTTATATTTCTCTATGCTACCATCTACAACATGCTTGATATTGTAGATCCACTTGGAAGTCACAATAGACTTCTGCTCTGGTCTTGGGACAACATCCTAGGCATCATTCTTCATGATCGATTGGTATTCCTCGATCATAGCATCCTTCCATTCTTTCTTCTATGCTGTTTCTTCATAGCTGGAAGGATCTTTATCAATGATGCCACATAATAGGGATACATAACTGGAGTATGACCTAGTTCTCTCCCTTTCTATGTGAATTTCTTATCGAGCCCCATATTTCTTTGCACCTTGGATATCCTCTCATACCCATGCAGGTTTCCTCTTGTGAGGATTCTTCTTTAGAGGTGGATCTATAGGTTCCTAAGGTTCTTCCATTTCTTGATCTTCTTCTGGAGTTGCTTTGTTCATAGTTGTATCTTGGATTCTGGGTAGTTTTTCTTCTTCAGGATCTTCAATAGGTCTCTTTCTAGATTTTTTGTAAGCTGAGTATTTGTCAAATGTTATGTCTTTGCTGATGTTGATATTCTTGAATCCTGAGAAGTATATTCTGTAAGCCTTTGAGCTTTCACTATATCCCACAAATATACCCTTCCTTCCTAAAGGATCTAACTTTGTCCTCTTTTCTTTTGGAATGTGTATGTACACTAGACAACCAAACATTCTAAGGTGATTGACTTCTGGTTTCTTGCCAGAGAATACTTCTTCAGGTGTCTTGTTTTTAAGTACTCTATACAGAGTACGGTTCTGTACATACACAGCTGTTCTAGTAGCTTCTTCCCATAGATGCATGGGGATATATTGATCATGAAGCATTTCCCTTGCAACTTCCATGATTGTTCTATTCTTTCTTTCTACAACCCCATTATGTTTTCGATTATATGGAGTGGTCAAATCCCTCTTAATCCCTGAATATCTGCATAATTATTTGAATTAATTTGATGTGAATTCTCTGCCATTATCTGATAGAAAGGTCTTGATTTTATTTTCTGTTTGGTTTTCGATCAAGGCTTTGAATTCTTTGAATTTGGTGAATACTTCATCCTTTCTTTTCAAGAAGTATATCCATGTCTTCCTAAAAAAGTCATAAATGAAAGAAAAATAGTATACATACCTGCTTAATGAACTGGATGACAATGGACCGCATACATCGGAGTGGATGATTTCCAAGATTCCTTTTTCCTTACTCTTGCTACTTGGAAATGTCTTCTTTGTGTTCTTTCCTTTCACACATCCCTTGCAAACAACTTCATTTTTTTCCTTTATTTTTGGAAGACCTTCAATAGCTTTCCTTGCAAGTGTTAGTTCCCTATAGTGCACATGTGCAAGCCTTCTATGCCAAAGTTCATTTAGCTCTACCGATTCATGGACCAAGGCTTGTTCTGGTTGGCCCTTCAATTTGTATAGTCCTCCCTCTTGATCTCCAATTAGTACTACATCATCTATAGTCTTTCCCTTTGGCCACATAAGGACTTGGCCATCTACAAATGAAACTCTCATGCCTTTTGCATCTAATGACGAGATCGAGAGAAGATTCTTCTTTAGTCCTGGTGAAAAAAAGACATCCTTCATTTTCATAGACATTCCAGAGTCTAGTTTAGAGGAGGATTCACCACTACATTTTATGGGATACTATTAGTCATCCCTAAGTTTTACTTTGTGGGGTGATTCATGTTCAGATATTTTCATAAAATATTCCTTGAATCCCGTCATGTGTTTGGAAGCCCCACTATCCATAAGCCAATAATTTCTTCCATGTGTGACAGTTCCCGTGAGGGTAGATATCATCACTTTCTTATTTTATTTTCTTCTTGGGAGTTTCATCATCCTCTGTAGTGTGAGCATGATGTATTTTCTTATTTCCCTTCTTCCTATGAGAGCCATTTTTGTTTCTAGGACAATCTCTGGCAAAGTGTCCTCTTTCATCACATGTATAACATTTGAATTTAGGTATATTTATGTTAGATATTCTAGGGTTATCTTTCTAGTGAGAGTGCTTACCTTTGTGATAGTTTGTTCTTCTTTTCTTGGATTGTACTATGAGAGATTGATCTTCATTTCCCATCTTTTCTTCTAGAGCTACTATTCGAGCTTATTCTTGTGAGAATTATTCCCACAACCTACTAAACTTGATTAGCTTCTTTCTAGCACAGATCCCTTGAATGAAGGAATCCCATGACCTAGGGAGATCATTCAAGGTGGTCATCACAATTTATGCATTCTCTACATCTTCATCTACTGCTTTGAGTTGTTCCTTGATTTGATAGACCATTGTAAAGTATGATTGTATGGTCTCTTCATTCTGGATATTTACATTCTTCAACTAGTTCCTCAAAGTCATCTTTTGATTAATGTTCTTCCCTTCAAATAGCTTGGTCAAGGAATCAAACATCTCTTTAGGTGTCTTTAGGGAGGACACCTCTGGTATGAGGTGAACCTTGATTGAATTAGCAATAATCCTTTTGGCCTTGATCAAGTTCTTCTTTTGTAAGGCCTTATACTCATCTCCCTTTGGAACGGGAACCTCTCCACTTATGTAGGAGTCCAATTCATTTTCTTCCAGGACCAGTGAGATCCTATACTTCCAGGCTTGGAAGTTGTCAGATCCCTCAAGCTTTTCATCAAGCTTGGTGTGATGAGACATCGTAATAGAGAACCTCAAATGGAAATACAAAATATTTAGATCTTACCAATTTGAGAAGCTAAAAACTTGATGTGGAGCTGATCTTCTGTAGTGATGCTTTTTGGTTCCAGTGAAAATTAGGGGTTGACTTTCCTGGAGTTATACCCAACCAAAAACCTCGATTTTTTTCTCTAAACTTTCATTTTGAAGAGGATATCAATCCTAGGCCGGGCTCACTCAAAAATTCCACTTCTATGAAAAGCCCTAATTTCTTGATGCAATGGTAGGTCAAAAACTGGAAAATCTCATAATCAGATTCTGCTTCGACAGAAAGATGCGTCGTTCAATGGAGCATCATCCTAGCCTCCTTTTTCTAATGGATTGTGGAGAGATACCCAAAAAGTAAGAATCCCTAGCTTCCGTAGCTTCATAGTGTCTTGTTCTCAGGTTGGATCTGATACCATGTTAGATGTTTATCATTTGAGCAATATGATAGTTACAATCTTAACTGAGAGAATAACATGTACATCAATCAATCACAAGAGACAATAGACACAAAGATTTTCCTTAGAGATAAAGGAAACCATAAAGGAGAAAACCCCGCAGCTTCCTCAGAGATAGAATGAGCACCAAAAGTAAAACCCAAAGATACAAAGATGATCTCCAACAACTGATCTCTCTCTCTCTCTAATTGCAGCTTCTTCTCTCTCACTCATGCACTATAATTGAGTGTGTGCGTGTGTGTTATAAATAGAGAGGCTCACTCTCTTTTTATACTAGTTTCTGAATTGACATTAACTCACCAAGGACGACTTCTCTAGGAGAGTCTAATAACCCTAGTGCCCCACAACTGTGGGGAATTTACCCCCTGATCAATAAGAAGGGTTAACCTCTATGACTTGACATGACTTGTTTACATTAATGATTCTCTCTATAGGAACATCATAGACCAATCAAATACAATATATGAAATACACAAGTGAATACATTCTGAAGTTACAAATACATCAACAAAATGTATATGGAAGGGAACATGGCTAACATCTCACCAACCATCCCCATAAATATCTCTAAGATCCCAAGTTTCGTAACAAAATTTATTTATTGGTGCATCTTTCTAACAAAAAGAGATAGTAGTATATAGTTTTTTATTTAAGAAGTATATAGAAATTTTTGCTTGGCCCTATAAAGAGATTCTAGGTATAGACCCAACGATTTTAAAATACGAGATAAAAAAGTGTCCAAAAGTTAAACCAGTTTTGTGAGAATTTTTATCTACAACAAGATCTAGGAGCCTCATAGAAACTCACAAATCGAATTTGATGCAAAACCAACAAAAAAACATTAAAAGAGAAGCAATTTACACATGCAATGTGAACTGAAATAGGTTATTATTTGTCTGTCTAAAATTAAAAAATGTTTGTAATAGGTTTATATTATATCTGAAGTGGTTTGTGAGGATTGGGAAGCCAAAAATGACTGTACATGTGAAATTGGCCAAATTGGCCTCAATCCCCCCTAGGTGGGTCAAACATGCTCCAAATCATCCCAAATGGCCATGAATTGTTGTGTGAACGTGGCTGAGGTGACATAGAGCAATAATAACACATTGGGCATGCATGGGTGTACAAAAATAGGTGGATGAGAGGTTCTAGGTGGCATTAAATGCACCAAATCAATCCAAAATTGGACAAAATCCACTTCTACTGCTCCTAGTCAACCAAGATATCCACATTAAATGAATGGGAGTGCACCAACAACCATGAGGGAAAAAATGTGGATGGTTTACTGATTTGGAGTGCTCGTGTGGGTGTGAATTCCACAATTTAAGTGGTTTTTGGTCCAACTAAGCACCTTAAGTCCAAACCATAGTGTAATAATGCACAGAATGCAATAAAATTGACTAGTGACTTAGACTAAGGTAATAAGGGGTTGAATTAATTTTCTAACACCCTCCCTTAACCAAAAAATTAGTACATATCATAACATGAAGGATGCCTTGGCAACAAAGTCTCAAGTCACCTCAATACATAAATCAGAAATTTTATTTGTCCATATGAAGTGAGGAAAAAAAGGAAAACCACATGGGACAAAAAATTCCATCAAGAATGGACATGGGGATGAAACCTACAACAAATAACATAAATCACCATCCATCACTCACTCCAAGAAAATATCTCAGGTGAGTGAATTTCTTCTCTATGAAAGTATTGATGAAAATGTCGGCAGTTTGCTTGGTAGATTGGCAATACTGCAGTGAAATCACACCATCATGCACTAAGCCCTGGATGTAGTGCATATGGATATCAATATGATTTCTTCTCTACATATGAACTAGATCAATATATATCTTGATGGAACTTTGATTTTACACCCAAATGTTGGTAGGAGAATCAATTGTGACTCCAAATTCCCAAAGGATACCGTGCAACCAAACACACTATGTAGTTGCATTGATTGCTGCCTTGTACTCTGCTTCTGCTGAAAAAAGAGAGATGATATGTTGTTTCTTACCTGAATATAAAATAGGACCTTCATAAGGCATGAAAACAAAACATGAAGTTGATTTTTTGTCAATGGGATCTCTAGCCCAATCAGAATAAGAAAATCTAGCTACTTGAAGTGAAGCACTAGTTGAATAGTGCACCCCAAAATTATTTGTACCCTGTACATACTAGAGAACTATTTTTGCTTCCTTCCAATGGAGCTCATGTTGTCGGTGCATATCTATTTCTAAAACTATTACAAAATAATATACATTAGGCCTTGTATGTGTAAGATAGAGAAAGCTACAAACTAGCTTCCCGTAGAGTGTAAAATCTACCAATGGAGAATCGCCAAATTCACATAATTTGATGCCAAAAAGGAAAGGGAACTTGGATTCCTTATAATAATCCATGTTAAAATTATTTATCAGGTTTTAGGCATACTTATTTTGACTCATCATGATGCCCCTTTTAGATTGCTCAATTTCAAATCCCAAAAATTGCCTTAGCAATCCTAGATCGATCATGGCAAATTCACTTTGTAGAGATGCCTTAATTGAACTAATTGAAGTGTTGCAGCTCCCTGTAATTAAGATTTCATCAACATAGAGAAAAATAAACTGAAAAATACCATCATGTTTTTGTAAATATACATTTGGTTCATATTTTCATCTAGTGAAACCAATAGAGAGCAAGAAAGCATCCATTTTAGCATACCAAGCCCTGGGGGCTTGCTTGAGTCCATAGAGTGATTTATAGAACCTACAAATAAGTGAAGGATCCTCTTGGAAAATTTCAGGTTTCTGCATTTATATCTATTCCTGTAGTTCACCATGTAGGAATGCACTCTTGAAATCCATATGGTGCACTTGCCAACTCTTACTAGCTGCAATTGCTAGAACTAGTTTTATGGAGTCCATCTTTGAAACGGGTGCAAATGTCTCAGTATAATCCACACCATTTACTTGAGAGCATCATTTAGAAACTAATATTTCTTTGTGTTTCACATCTAAACCATCAGCATAAAGTTTGGTTCGAAATATCCACTTGCATTGAACACACTTCCTCTTGGGAGGAAGGGGAACCAATTCCCATGTCTCATTCTCTTGGAGAGAATGAAATTCTTCTTCCATGTAAGTTTTTTCCATATTGGGTCATTATAATATTTCTGATATGACTATGGATAAGATCCAATAAGCATATAATATTGCTCAACAAGATCACTTTCACTAGCAAAGGAAGCATTGTTGGATTGAGATTTAGTCTTCCTAGGATCTTGGGGATTGCCAGCCAATTCCCCTGTAGCTTGTGTGATTTTTTAATCCCACTTGGGACTTGATGGTGACTCACATACAGGAATTTCAACTACAGCCATATAATCTTCAGGAATATCAGAAAAACAGAACTTGAATCATCACTTACATCATCAAATTGTTGAGGAGAAGAACATTCCCCTGGTGCAAGCTCAAAATATGGTATTGGTTCCTCTTCACATTGCACACTTCTCTCAACTAAATTATTGACCATGGAAGTGTCAAAGAGTTTGTTACCTTTTATGTCCTCACCATAACCATCCATTATGCATTCCTTTATTTATTGCTGCAAGGCCTTCCTCTTTTCAGAAGGGATTCGAGCCCATGCTCTTGATCCAAAAATACTGAAATTTGAGATATTTGGTTTATGGACAAACCATGCCTCATAGGGAATCTTTAATTTTACTTATTTGTGGAAGGATATGTTCTGTATATGTGAAACACAATTAATGGCCTCATCCCATATCTTGGGACTTATATCCCCTACTTCAATCATTTATGTGGCCATCTCTTTGAGAGATCTATTTTTCCTCTCTGCCACACCATTTTGTTGTGGTGTGTAGGGAGTTGAATGTTGCATTTGGATACCATATTCCTCACAAAGGTTTTGCATGTTTTTTTTGACATAATCCTTCCCATTATCATTCCTAAGGATCTTAATCTTATTCCCACTTTGATTCTCTACTAGTGCCTTCCAAATCTTCAATTGATAAAAAACTTTAGATTTTGATTTAAGGAAGTACACCCAACAGAATCTCGAGTAGTCATCAATAAATGTGATTACATACCTTGATACACCATAGTATGGAGTGGGAAGAGGACCAATTATATCTGAATGTACCAAACCAAGTGGTTGTGTGGCTGTCCTTTCCATCCCCTTCTCATAGATTCGCTCTAGATGCTTCCCAACTACACACCTAATGCAAGATCCATTTGATGATTTGATTTGTGGAAGTCCTTCCACCATCTCATCTATGTGTAGTGCTTGGAGGTAATAGTAGTTCATGTTACCAAACCTCTCATGCCACAGCTTGGAAGTCTCATTGACATGTGAGAGGAGATATTGTTCATTGGAAGTAGGGAGGAAATTTGAAAACTTGTACATCCTCTCATGGTGATTTGCTTACCCAACTGCAACAACTTGGTTTGATGATATTTCTGTAATCTCTACTAGGTATGGAGTGAATATCACTCTCTTTGATTCTCTTTTATGGGTCATTTGATAGATGGACAAAAAAATTGCTACAAGTTCTAGTACATACAACACATCACTAAATTAACGATGCTCTAGATCAATCCTACCAATTCCCTTGGTCTGGATTTCAAAGTCATCCCCCATTCAAACTGTTGGGCTAGCATTTGAATGCATGGAGGAGAAAATCTCTTTGGTGGATACCATGTTTCTAGAAGGCCCTCAATCAATTATTAAGGATGAGGAATTAGAGGTACCTTCTACCAAGGTGTGACATTTCTCCTTGTTTTCTGAACTGGAGGTGCCATATTTCTTCCTTGCACTATCTGGGATAGGGATGTTGTTATTCTCTAGCAGCTGCGCCATCTGGTCAATGGTTTTTTTCATGCATGGTATTTCTGTGTGCCATTCCTTATGGAAATAGGTGCATTTTGTCTTCCCTTTCCCTTTCTTGTCCTTCTGCTTGGGAGGATTCAAACCCCCATCACTGGATTTGGGTTTTTCTGATTTCTTCTTCTATGGCATCTTCGAATTCTTTTCCTTAGAATTTCCCTTGGAGGCATTCAAACCTCCCATGGCCAAGGCTTGATCCTTGTCCTTGATGGTGACCATTTGGACTATATTGTCTTTCTCTTGAGTGAGGGACTCTATGAAGCTATCTATACTTGGCATTTTCGAGTTTCTAAGTATCAACTTTCCAGAATGAAAGGTGCTGATGAAGGATGATAATTATGGCCCCAACTTTGAAAGGATGGATAGAATCAACTGATCCTATTTCTTATCAATGCCAAATTTATTTAGATGGAGCATAAGTGACTAAAACTTGGTGAAGAAGTCATGGATAGTGTCAAAGTGTGCTAGGCTTAGGCTAATGAGCTCGTTCTCAAATTGGTGTCCTCTTAGTTCATTAGTTTTCCCAAAGAGTGTCTTTGGTTTTACCCAGACTTTATTTGTGGTTGTTAAGCTATCTATGTGGAACAAAATATCTCTTGAGATTATTAAATTGCGCACATATATCTGTGGAGAAACACACAACTCACAAGATAGATCGCACAATTTACTTAGCAATTGAAGAATGAAACAGTGCAAAATGGCTTGCAACTGTGAATGCTTTCATTAATAAAAAAAAGTAATTAGATTATAATTACAATGATGTACAATGGATAAATAGCCACAAGAAATTTGAATCCACATGAGGAAATTCGAAATGATTACACTCTACTTGACTGTAGGTAACTAAGACCTTGTCTAAATCATTATCGGAGGACTCAATGGTTAACTGACCTTGTCTAAACCATCACTAGAGTTCATCGAAGTTCTAAAAAACAACTCAAGTGTTACATTCAGTGTTGAATAAGGATAATTAACTGTGGTTGGTGAGAAATGTGCCCCTCCTGCATGCAACCATACAAAACTAGCGCTAACTAAATGTAGAGGACTAGAACTGAATGTAAATAACTCCTAACTTAGCTAGACTAGTCACCAACTCAACTCAACTAACCTTGGTTGGTGTCGAAACTCCCAGTGGCTCCTAAATTGTAAGGATTGGTCTAGGAGGCTCCTAAACTGATGCATGCAAGTGCAATTAGTGGCAATAGGCCTCAATGAGTGTTCCTCACACTTTAATAACAGAAAAATGTGCCCCAATTAGGCCAAGTGGACCTAATGGTGCTAGTGACTAAATATAGATTGGATGGACTCTCGATTTAGACATGACTCCTTATTTAGACATATGACCAAATTGGATAAGGGAGGATTAATAATACTAATACCCCCCATGAATGCTAACTTGGACAATCTGTGGGCCCTGGTAACTAAGATCATAGGTCACCCATTACATCAAGTAAAATAAAGTAAAAACTTAATACAAGGAGCTGGGGAAAAATCCACATGGGAAAAACTCCCCCCCTCTATCTAAGTAGGTAGAATCAGGTCTCAAGTTCGAAAAACTTGAAAATATGTTGCTGCAATCTTCATCTATGTGAGGTAGTGAAACAACATGCATGGTGTGCTGTGCACATGTATTCTGGGGCTTGGCATGTAGACTTCTCTTTATTCTCCAAAAATGATGATGGAAGGAAGGAGGAATGTAACCTTTGTATCTTGTTGGATGAAGAGGTGTATGATCATATCCATTCTTCTGAATGTAGTGAGACTGATCCCTTGCCATATAGCATCTTATAGGGAGTCTATTGCATCTCTCTGAAGGAGGTAAGATTGCATAGCATAGTGCAAGGGTCTTTCCTTTCTGAGTGTCAGGTGAGTTTCTAGTCATCTTCCTAGCTTCCAGTTTGGAAGTAGGGAGTGAATCTATATCTGAATCACCCTAAATCTCAATCTCATAAACTGATAAAGATGGATCTGCAATACTAGTAGGAGCTGTAAAAGAAGTAGATGCAATGATTTTACCTTCCCTTGCAAGTGGCTGCTGAGAGTGCAATGGTTCTGAAGGAGGCATGAAATGTGAGAACTCATATTCTTTTGAGGCATGATTTGCAACACCCTTCGCTATGATGTTCCCAGTAGAGATATTTGTGATCTCCACTGAGTCAAGACAAAAGATCACTCACTTTGGAGATCCAGTATGGGTCATCTAGTAGACAGATAATAGGTTTGAAGCTAGGGAGGGAACAAATAGCACATATTTGAACCTTCCATGTTCAAGCTTGACAGAGCCATTCTCTTTTGTTTGGACTTTACTGTTATTGCCCATCTAAATACTAGGACCGTTAAAGGACTGAAAATAAGAAAATGATTCTCTAGATGCATCCATATGATTGGAATCTCCAGAATCAATGAGAAAGACATGCGCTGATGAGCAACTAGCCTTCAGTGCATGGCCTTTCCTTTGGTATTCTCCATATTCTTCTTCAAAATCATCCTTTCTTGCGCTAGTAGGTGCAAAAATGTTATGTTTCTTCAAAGGAAGATCCATTTCATCAAGTTGTCTTCTCATACATGAGATTTCTGAATGAAAGCCCCTTCCACAGTAAGAGAAGAGGACCTTGCCTTTTCCATTCTTCTTTCTTCTCTTCAAACTTGAAGGCTCCTTTGACTGCTGTTTCATCACAGGAGACTCATCTCTTTGCTTCCCTTCATCATTTTCTACCTTGTCTCCTATTGCAACCAGAGCTTGATCTTTGGAAGATCGAATTATCCCCATTTGGATCAATTTATCATTCTCAGATGTGAGATATTGGATGAAGGCATCAAGAGTGGGAATCTTCCAATTTGGAGTAGTGAGCCATACTATTTGGAAGGTTGATACAAAGACTGAGTAGTCTGCATTGAGCTTTGTGAGAATGGCAAGGATGATCTGATCCTCATCCTTCTCCATTTTGCATTGCTTCAAATGATATATCAGGTTCTTGAAATTTGTGAAGAATTCATTTAGAGATTCGAAGTTGAATGGATTAAGAGTGATCAGATCATTTTCTAGCTGGTGGACCCTCATCTCATCCTTCTTATCAAATAAGGAGGAAATCTTGTCCCAAATATCCTTGGGAGTCTTCAATCCTTGGATGTGGAATCGAATATCTCGAGAGACTGAGGAGAATAAGTATCCATGAGCTTCATCAATCCTGTTCTACTACTTTTCTTTGTCATGATTCAAAACTAGCACTGCCTCTATTTCATCTGTGAGTTTGAAGAGATTCTTGGTGTAGAGCAGTACCCACATGTGTTCCTTCCACTAGTGATAGTTGAAGAGAGTGAGAGGATCTACTGGATGAACCATTTTGAATGCAGTAAGAAGGACTGAACTTCTGTAGCGAATGCAGTGAGAAGAAATGGATGCTTGTAGTGAATGCTGTGAGACGAGCTTATAACCTATCACACAATCAAACATACAAAGTAAGGTCAATAGTATGCACTTTTGGAATTTCCTTCAAACCCAGCATAGTTGATCAAGTAAGCTTGGTCAACAATTTCCTAACTTGGGATATTAAGGGGTAAATTCTCCACTTCTGGTGCAGTACTGGAAGTAGCAATTTTGCTAAAAAAAATGATCAAGCTGGATATCTGAGGAGGAGAGGTGTCTTGTCCACCGAGGATGTGATACCATATTAAATTAATCACATAAATCTATGGACAAACACACAAATCACAAGATAGATCACACAATTTACTCAGCAATTGAAGAATGAAACAGTGCAAAATGGCTTGCAGCTGTGAATGCTTTCATTAATAAAAAAGTAATTAGATTATAATTACAATGAAGTAAAATGGCTAAATAGACACAAGAAATTAGAATCCACGTGAGTAAATTCGAATTGATTACACTCTACTTGATTGTAGGTAACTAAGACCTTGTCTAAATCATTATCAGAGGACTTAATTTTTAACTGACCTTGTCTAAACCATCACCAGAGTTCATTGGAGTTCTCAAACACAACTCAAGTGTTACATTTAGTGTTGACTAAGGCTAATTGACTGTGGTAGGTGATAAATGCACCCCTCTTGCATGAATCCGTGCAAACCTAGTGCTAACTAAATATAGAGGACTAGAACTGAATGTAACTGACTCCTAACCTAGCTTAACTAGTCACCAACTCAACTCAACTGACCTTGGTTGGTATCGACACTCCTAGTGGCTCCTAAATTGTAGATATTGGTCTAGGAGGCTCCTAAAATGATGTATTCCAGTGAAATCAATGGAATTAGGCCTCAATTAGTGTTCCCCACACTTTAGTAACTGAAACATGTGCCCCAATTAGGCTAAGTGGACCCAATGGTACTAGTGACTAAAAATAGATCGGATGGAATCCCGATTTAGACATGACTCCTGATTTAGACATATGAACAAATTGGACAAGGGAGGATTAATAATCCTAATAGAGATACCCAGGAATAACAATCCATATGATTCATTCAATCTATTGAAGTACTTGGCTTTCTCTACAGCAGAGTTTGGCTCCACCTCTATACCCATGGTAACTCTATAGAGACCCTTGGATCTCAATTGAATAACCATCTCTAAATTCCATTTGAATAATTTTAAAGGTGTTAGCAATATGTCGGTATCTTCCATTTCAACCTGCGCTAATGGAGATGAAATTGCCGAATGTCCTGCAAAAACGACTAAATTTTATCTGAAATTTCTCTAAAAATGCAGCTCAAAATGCTAAGAATTGATCGTCAAATCACTAAAATCTACTCAAATTTGATACCATGTGATATTTTTTATCTACCGCAAGATCTAGGATCCTTAGAGAAACTCACAAATCGAATTTGATGTAAAACTAGCAAAACAACATTAAAAGAGAAGCAATTTACACATGCAATGTGAACTGAAACAGGTTATTATTTGACTTCCTAACATTAAAAAATGTTAGTAACAGGTTTATATTACATCTAAAGTGGCTCTTGAGGCTTGGGAAACCCAAAATGTCTGTATATGTGAAATTGGCCAAATTGGCCTCAATCCCCCCTTGGTGGGACACACACGCTCCAAATCAGCCCAAATGGCCACAAATTGTTGTGTGGACATGGTTGTCTGACATGGAGAAATAATAACACTTTAATATGCATGGGTGTGCAAAGATATGTGGGTGAGAGGCTCTAGGTGGCATTAAATGCACCAAATCAATCGAGAATTGGACAAAATCCACCTTTGGCGCTCGTAGTCAGCCAAACTGTCCACATTCAATGACTGGGAGCATACCAGTAATGATGATGGTGTATGTGTGGATGGTTTAATGATATGGAGTGCTCATGTGGGTGTGAATTCCATAATTTAACTGGTTATTGGTCCAACTAAACACCCTAAGTCCGAACCATAGTGTAATAGTGCACAAAATGCAATAAAATTGACCAGGGACTTAGAATAAGGTACTACGGGGTTGGATTATTGTTCTAACAAGTTTGAAATAAGTTAATATCATTAAAACCTATGAATTTTTTCCCCATAAAGGTAGAAGTGGAGAAACTTCTCTAAGAAAACTTCATGTATCTTATCCCTTTAACAGAATGGGTGTCTAATACGGTACCCATGTATAAAAAAAGGGAACATTAGATTTTGCACTGATTTTTAGTACCTAAACTTAGCATGTCCTAGCGATTAACTACCCTTACCCATTCATTTTTCTAATTAATGTGTTGGAAATGAGATTTTCTAATTTATGGACAACTTCTCAAGGTACAATCAGATTCAAATTTGATCTATAGATCAACACAAAATTTCTTTTATATTCCCTTGGGGGACATTCGCATATATGAATATGTAATTTGGAATAAATAATGTTATACCAACATTTCAATGTGCTATGCCTTATGCTTTTCACAAATCAAGAAAAGTGTAGAGGATTATCTAGATGACCTAACGCACAAGTCTGGCAAGAGGGTGGATCGCCACAAGCACCTTAGGGCTATGTTTGATAGATGTCATTACTAAAAGAATAAACTAAATATGCATAAGTTCATTTTGTAATGTCATTTCTGTTCGATGACTCAGTTTCATCCTATCAAAAGATGGAATTATGGTAAATCTTTTCAGGGTTGAGGCAATAATCTAGTTTCCTCCCCTGTGTAACTTGCATCAGTTACAGAGCCTTCAAGGGAAGGTCAGCTTATTACAACAACTCATTGCTAATTATGTTGAATTCCAAAGGGTTTCATGTTTCTACTTAGGAAAGGTGTCCCATTAATATTGGATGATAATTATTAGAAATATTTTGATGCATTGAAAAAGGATTTGATTTCTTCCCCACTATTGATTCCTTTAGAATATAACAAATATTTATTCTTGTATATAGAAACATTTGAATCAATGGTCGGAATGGTCCTGGTCCAATAAAATGATTCTCACCAAGAAAATTCAAGTTATTACCTAATTAAGAACTTGGTATGTCCTGAGCTAAGGTATTCCTATGTTGGGAAACTGACATTAGCTGTCGTGCATGCACTACAAAGGATTCAACAATACATTATCCTTAAAATAATGATTTTCATTGTAGACATTAATCCATTTCAACACATCTTGTCTTGACAGATTGTAGGTGGCAATTAGTATGATTAATGGATGGGAATTATTCAAGAGTTTTGCCTAGATTTTGCATAATCCAAATCTAGGAAGTCCTTGTATTTTTTTGAGTTAATGTTAGATATTCCTTGAGATGATGATGGTACAGTGGAAAATGAGTGATTACCTAATGAAATTTTTTTCCTCATCTACTTGTAGGACCCCTGGTATAGAAACATATTGATTTACCTACAATCACAATGGGTCCCTACTCAATCTTCTCATGAAGAAATATGTAAAAAATACATTATGTCATCGTTGGAGACATATTATATCATCAAGGAATTGATACTATCTTAAGACATTGTATAATTCATGAGGAAGTAGAAAACGTTCTTAATGATTTCCATGGTGGAGCATATGGTGGTCATCAATTTGGATTTCCAAAGCTGAAAATATTTTGTATGCGGGTTGATTCTTTCCCTCAAGTTTCAAATAATGTGTTGAATAAGTTAAGAAATTATATCCTTGTTAGGTGTTTACCAAGAAAATTTTCATGCATTATTCTCTAATCTATCCAATCATCAGTGTTGATCCATTCAGAAAATAGGGGATAGACTGCACAACCTGTAATCCAACATCGAGAAAATCCCATAAATACATTATTGTGGTTGTTGATTACTTTACTAAGTGGGTTGAATCCATGGCTACCTTTACATGTGATGGTGAAACTACATCACACATCGTGTTTAATCATATTATAGCTCATTTTGGTATACCCAAAAATATTATCACTAACAATGGTAGTCACATTGAAAACAAAATGATGACAAATATTCCTAAGAATCTTGGTTTTTGGAAATATTTATCCTCATGATTCTATCGTCAAACAAATGCACATGTAGAGGTAGTCAATAAGTACTTGAATACCATTTTCCAAAGGACAATGAGCAGGAACAAGAAAAAATGGAATATAATTCTGTACCCAACTCCATGGGCATATCGAACCTCTATGAAGAATGGAATATGTTTTACTCCTTTCCAACTCATACATGGTCTAGAGGTTATGTTACCCATATATTGTGATGTCTCATCGTTGAAACTAGATATCGAGTTCTTAGCAGATATGACCTAGTTAAAAGAAAGTTTAGTTACTTGGACTATTTGGATGGGAATAGAAGAGATGCAACTATTTCTAAGAAAATCATGAAGGCTTAGTATGATAGATATTCTTGTCCTTGTGTTTTCTATGAAGGCTATATGGTGCTTGTCTATGACCAATAGCATGAGGATCTAGGGCCTGGAAAATTCATGTCAGTGAGGCTTGGTATTTATATCATAAAGTGAGTGTTAAATAAGGGATCCTATGATCTAGAATATTTCAAATGGATTATTCTAGGGAATCGAAATGAGCTCTAGTTGAAGAGGTATTATGCTTGGACCCTAGAGATTGGGAAAAATCCTCTTGTACTCATTGTATTATAAGTAGCTTATATTGTTTCCAATTTTATGTTTTTTATTAGTACTATCCATCTCTCATCTCTCTATATACTCGATTGACATGTCATTAGATCCACCTATGTTTGTGGGATACACAGATGGAGCCTACCGTCACACTCAGAACATGGATTTTCCAGCTTGGCTAATCTACGATTCCATAGTCCATTTTGTTAGATTTGGTGGAGTGTATCTAGGTCCAACTACTAATAACATCATTGAATATATTTCCATGATCAAGTTAATGTTGGGAGATATTTCACTTGAGATCCAATAATTAACTACCCTCATATATTCCGAACTAGTTGTGTCACAGTCACAATGGATTTTATTCTATTTGTCATCCAACGTTACTATAAAAAATTATGAGGATGAATCTTCTTGAATTCCACTTTGAATTTATTACATATGTTTAGATGCTAAGAAGATTTATGATACATTAGCTAACTATGTATTACATAGACATTTGACACGTAATTGAAAGAAAACACTAAAAGAACAAGATCCTGCACACATTGTACATATGGTATTATGGATAATAAAAAAATTCTTTCATTAATATAAAGGTAGTGCCATCAAGGTAAAGGAAAAGAAAAAAAATATGAGTCATAGTACAAAACTAAGGACCCATGGCCCTGAAAAGGTACATATATGCATCGAACAAGCACAAAATGTCCATGATGGACTGGAAAAAAGTACAAAAACATTTATTGGATTTATTTGTGTGCCTCTGTTGTGTCTATTTAACACATGACACATGTAGAAACTTGTCTAAACAACCTTATCCATCGGGAAGGAACCCCTACCATGTATTATTGCATAGCTCACAACAAGTTCTCAATTCAGGTAGTAGGAATGACATGGGTAAGGCATCATAGTTTCTCATAGACAAAAGCTAGAGTAGCCTCCACTCCTTCCTCTACCCATCTCATCTCATCATAAGTAATGGTGATCGACAAACTGCTCTGGTCCAATTTTTTCAACATAGTCAAAGTTTTTCATTAGGATCATATAACACCAAATATATTCCTCTTCAACATTTCAATATTTCAAAATACAAAAAAAATGAAATATATACAAAAATATCACTCACCAATCCTTCCCCATGCAGATCCAGGAGGAAGCACTAGGTCCATATTTGCACTAAAGTCGATATGTGTGTACAAGAAGTCCTCGATGATTGAAAAATTCCTGCTCCACCACTAAAGAAACTCAACATAAAATATAGAAGGGGAAACCCTCCTCCCAATCAAAGCATAAGATCAGTCCATTGGCACATCCAGGGCACTTGATGCTCCAGTGGTGGGAGTGATACCTTTGAGCTCATGGTTGGAATCACTCAAAGAAAAATGATACTAAGATATTCCTTTATATGAAGTTCTTGTTCTTCCTAGTATTGCATTCAATGAGTTGACTCTCCATGTTGTTCAACAAACATATGCACTGGTCAAACAGTGTGGGTTGAAGGAACTCAACCCTAAAGTGCATGAAACCTTGTGAGGCCATGTGTGCCTGACTTTTGGGTCCCTAGAGAAAAAATGTGTTCACATACTCTCTCCTCATAAACTGTTTAAAATGTGTTCACATACTCTCTCCTCATATTGAACCTTTAAGATTCACCTTGGACCCTCTCCATGAAAGTCCATTTAGAAAGTAGATATCACCTACCATGATCTCCAAAACCTATCCATTGATGATGAAACCACCCTAATCAGGGTCCCAATAGTGGATCAAAACTTACAATAATCCCTTTTGGGCCCTCATGTAAGAGACTCAAAACAATTTAAGCAACCACATTGGTAAGGGGAAATTATAGTCAAAGGATATCCTAGAGCATCATGGTCAAGGTATTCATGCCAATTCTCCCTCACTGATCCTTCCATACAATATCCATATTCACAAGAAAGTGAAACTTTTATCCAAGGCACAAGTTTTTCCTCATTTTACCATCCATTCACACACAATTCTCTAACCAAGCATGAGCATTCACACCTATTGAACTTGATAGGTGTGAATATATGGTTCAATCGTTCTCCATGAGAGCATTGGGAATGAATAAGCATTTTGAGAAGTAAAGTGATGTTAGAAACCAAAATCATAGACTAAAATATATTAAAAAAATGGATGGAAACTAGGGGCAAGAGATTATGCAAATACCTGGAACTGACAAAAGCTCGATTTGTGGCTCGATTATTCTGCAATAAACAACTAAAAATTTGGGGCACAAAATCTTCAAATGGTAAAACACAATGCTAAAAGAGAATTATGATTTAATTTTATCATATTATTTATTTATATGAAATTTTTAGGTACTTTGAAATAGTTTTTTACCCTCTTTTCTTAAGCTTAAGTCTAATACTAATGCCACTTTTCCTATTTTATGACTAATTTGGACATGAGAATGAGAATGAAGGCTCATTTTTTCCAATTGGTAATCTGATTAAAAGGTTTTTATCCTAAACTTGCATATATCATAGTCCATTTGCTTAAATACATAATTTAAACCATGCCTACCATATGTTTTATGCCTTGGGATCACAACACATGGAATTGTGACAATAGCCCTTTCTCCTCAGAAAATTTGTAAATTTCATGTTAGAGATGACCAACTCATGGGTTATATTAGCACCATAATTGAACCAAAGGTTGCGAAATGGTTCGCTCTCGAGTAACAACAAAACCGCTTTAGGTTGTGCCTCCGGCCCTGCGCAGTCAGAGAGGGATCTCTCGTTCGTCATCGGAATAGCTCCACATAAGGTTATCAATCTTGTGTGTCACCAGATTCTACTCCGCAAAGGATTTTCAATCAGTATAATTAGGGGGCTAGGATCCTGAATGGGGCAAAGTATGTTGACAAATGTGCATGGTGAGATTATCGGGGGATAAGGGACCATGGGAAAATGGAGTCAAAACTTGCGCAAGAAATGATTACAGAGGGAAAGAATGATGAAAGGTAGCAAACAGAGGAAACATAGCTACTGATTTCCCATTCAGGAGATTTTAGCGGGCGTCTTAGAGGACAAGGAGGGACAGTCCATCACATGGAGCATCGGTGAGATGAATTCCATATAACTTTAGAAGAATTGTTGTTAATGCCTGGAACAGCAGTTGGAGCATAACAAGTATGAATTCTGAACCACTATACCCTATGTTGTAGGCATGAAAAGCAATAAACAAAATGGAGTGGAAACAAGAAAACACAATTTACATGTAAAGGAAAGCACTTATTGGGAAAAACAACAACACAAGAATCTCTGCTATGAATGAAAGTCTTACACTGCAATTTATTCATACATAGGTATCAAAATTTTACAAAATGGGAGCCTCAGCCTAGGATTGTTTCCCAATCCAATTCACTAACTCCTTTCTCCCTCTATCGAGAGCATTTTTATACAATCCTAATGCTGAGACTACAGAATAAAAAAATGTTACAAGTCTCCATCCGGCATTAACAGTGCAAAGAGTGGACTATCACCACATTTTACAATTATAAACAAGCATCATGGATATGTGGTGTGTGATAACGCAGGATGACAGCGCAGAGCCTCATACCACCTTGCTTCATGAAAATGACTCCCACGTGACGTGCTGATGAACGATTGTCTGCATAGGCTGCCCTGGACCTATTTTGGGTCCACTTGTCCAGATGTCGCATGTTTCTCAAAGGATGACAAGAAGACCTGAATCCTTTCCTCCACCCTTATCCTAACCTATTCCTTTGTCAAGTAAGACTGTTATAGGAGGAGGATAGAGAAAAGGTGTCCAAATGCTTGATGATGATAAGCGACTTAAGAAGATTATCATCCTTGTATTGTATTCTTCTTCTCATGAGGAGTATTCTTTTGTGAGCCATGCCACTAGGTGTTTCTCCTAACCCTCTCCTTTCCCATGACTAAGCATCCAAATGGAGCCCCTGGGAATGGCGTTGGAGGATTTGGACCCACTTGGTCCTAGCACTAGTATATGCTCCAACAGTTCTGCCACCACTATGAGCTGGGACTTCGGAGGTTAGGACTACAGGCAGGAGCACCGAAAGGATGTCGCTGGGATGTCCAAACCCATGCACCGTACATCTGGAGACTGGGTTTTGTAGAAGTGGGTGAATCCCTCTTGGTATCTCACATCTGTGCCCCGATGGTTGGAGATTTTCTGGTGTGGATAACCAAAACGTAGACTTCGGGCCTGCCTACCAAGAGTACTCCTTGTCGAACTAATTTTTTGAACCACACAGTCATGGTTGTTTACAAAAGACTTCGACATTGCTTGGGATTCAACCTTATATAAATCTTATCATCTACACAGTTCCATATCTCAAAGATATTTAGAGGGTGGTGTTATATAGTACAAGCAGGAATGGCTTCAGGAAGGGCTACTTCCTTGAAGTGGCTATGATGGTGGCATGTGTGGCACCAGGGCAGAGCTTTTTCCCCTCTTGATGTTCAATCATATTATACAGCATGGCTAAGATTCTGAATCATTTCTGCGTGGCTTCCAAGATGGTTCCAAGGGTTGCGGATTTGACCATCTCCTGCCCTTTCAGTCATCTTGATGGTGGTATTAGGCTATTTTAGTTTGCAACATCCCTTGGTCTTGTGTAAATGTTAGGTTTGTCACCTCAGCAAATAAAACCTCTATCTCTCCCATGGTTCCCTCCGAAATGAAAACTGTGCCACGATTGCAACCCGGGGAATTACACCACTGGACGAGAATTCCACCTCAGGTGTATCCCGAATGGCATCAGAGGAATCGACCAATCTGAAATGGTGCATATTACATGTGTGAACACCTCCTCCGCTGTCATTTCCACATTGGGTGGGATTTTTGCACCTCGGGGGTCTTTCTTTAGCCGTCCGATCAAAATATTTTTCCATATCCTCCGTCCACGTTTCGTTCATCCTACCGCCAACCTTTCTCTTCTGAACACCATGGGTGTTTGGATCGTGACAAGTTCTGAGGTGTTGATCGAGATCGACCCTCGTGCAACTGTCGATCAGAGTGGGCCCCGCCTTTTTTTTGTAATGGAGAACTCAAATATTCGTCTGTGCTAGTTCGCCTTGCAAAATGAACCATAGCCATAGATCTGCCCTCTTCTTCATCGCAGCCGTTGATCTTTGCGACCTCTACCCCTTTTCACGATTTTGGATTACATCTTTATCCGCATAAGTATGGAGTGCGAAATTATTGTAGGCCGTAGATCTTCCCCATGCCTCATCTCGACCGTCAAAATCCACCGGTCTTTAACATTTTTCTCACTCCAGGACAGAAACTTTGATCATGCATGTTTGATCGCGTGAAGCAGTTCAGAACCGTTGATTCTCCTTCGATCAATTGCAGCCCTTGAACATAGATCGTTCCCAATGTTACAATACATCTACCGCTTTGTTCATTTAAGGATGGTCACATGAGATTTGAGGGGCTGGGACCCTTACTGAACCTCTGTCATGCCCCCAAATCAACTGTTAAAAATGGAGTGTTAACAACTAGCTCTATGAGGGATTCTATCCTCCCAGCGAGGTAGCAAAGAACCCCCGTGGACCAAGTGCCAAAACCATTTGGCCACCTTCATATTTTCTTGGATATCTCCATTCTTCTTCATGCTACTGCTCCAACGAATCCATGCCACTCTTGCAAATATTGCTGGCGACTGTAAACCTGTGCTGGTAACTAAAACTAGAAACAAACTGAAAACAATAATGAAGGAAATTATCGATAATATATGAGCTTATTTTCTCCTACATACTCTACCTAATTTTGTACACAAGTCCAACTAAGTGAAATCATACTTCCAGTGAAGCTAATCAAGCAACTTGAATAATATTCTTGTTCTTGTATGGTGCTCGATGGACAAAATGAAACAGATAATGGGAGAAGGGAATGATAAAAAAACTGATGTTTAAGGCAGAGATATGACCAATCATTTCCTTCACCCAAAACCTCCATGTATTTGGCCACGGGTTCATAGAATTCATGGCAACCTTTATCATGTTCTATCACCTGCTCATGGGAAAGCTGTCCAGAGCTTCCCACTTCTAGGGAGTCGTCAGGCTAACACTTGGAATATTGCAGACGAGGACCTACAGAATATTTCTCCAACAAAATATCCCTCTCTTCGTCTGAAATTTCCGCAGTGAAGGTTTGATGTGCTTTGAGAGGGAGGTACTCAACTTCTCCCTTGGAACCGAGTAGGAATACTTCTTCCAGGTGAGGTAGCGTTCCTAAAAACAAAGTATCAAAAAAAGTGTGTATCTGAAAATTGCTGCATCCACCTCCATTTTTGTACAAGTTTTTGGCCTGCACCACCTCCATTTCTTTCTGCTTTTGCTTGGAGGCCTTGATTATATGCCTTATCAATTCAAAAGAGGCATAGAATAAGGGTAAGCTATCTCCTCCAGTGCTCTCATCATATTTTCTCACTTCAACCTTCTGATCTTGCATTGCACTTTTATTTTTTTCATCAGAAGGTGTCGTTTAAATAGCTGGCTCATTCTATAGGTACTCTTCTTCATATTCATCATACACCGGTGCACCTAGCTCCTTATCAAAATCATATTTGGTTGACCAGGAGCGGGGCAGGTCACCATCTTTATAGAATAGCCCTACAGGACCATAATAGATATTAGCAGCGTTCTCAAGAGGTAGAAATTCCTTAGGTATGTTATAATAAGAGCTTGCAAACCTTTTATTAAAACTGGACATGGCCTAACCTTCATGTCTCCTCAAATAATAAAACTCTGAAAGTATTTGCTCCAATGGCCAGCTCCTTCCCCAAAACCTCAAGAATGTGCAAGAAACCTCTTCCCATGTGTTGATGGACCTAGGCTGCAAGTGTTTAAACCAAACTTTGGCATCTCATTGCAAGGATAGAGCGAACATCCGCATGTAGACGTCATCATGTTCTATCTCGAACAGATCAAAGAAATGCTGAAAGGCTTGTACATGTTTCTCAGTAGTAAAGTTTTCAGATTCTTCGTCGAACTTGGGGAGGTGGGCTAAGGCATCCCGGAAGAAATGCGGACTCGAGTGCCTGGACCTCCCGCCGTACATTTTTGAGCTTTATGAGGGGCCCATTTTCTAGGAGGGATTGGCCAGCCTTCCTCGGTCATTAGATTTTCTAGATCATATCACCAGTGGAGTCGCTGAAGTTTGAATCCTTCAAGAGTGGAGTCGCCAGGTGAAAAGTGCTCAACCTTCTTGGTGTCTGATCGATTGTTCACCATCAACAGTCAGATATAAATCTTTGTCGTTCTTCCCAGGGAGGATCTTCAAGTTCAGTCCCTAGCAATGGTGCCAGTTTGTTAGCACCAGAATTGAACCAAAGGTTGCGGAAGGGTTCACTCCCGAGTAATAGCAAAACTACTTTAGGCTATGCCTGCATCCTTGCAGAGTTAGAAAGGGATCTCTCATTCGTCACTGGAATAGCTCCACATAAGGTTGTCATTCTTGTGTGTCACTAGAGTCTACTCCATAAAGGATTTTCAATCAGTATAATCAGGGGGATAGGATCCTGAATGGGGCAAAGTATGTTGAGAAAGGTGCATGGCGGGATTATCCAGGGATAAGGGACCATGGGCAAATGGAGTCAAAACCTGCGGAAGAAATGATTACAGATGGAAAGAATGACAAAAGGTAGCAAATGGAGGCAAGATAGTTGTTGATTTCCCAATCAGGAGATTTTAGCGGGCGTCTTAGAGGACAAGGAGGGACAGTCCATCACATGGAGCATCGGTGAGATGAATTCCATATAACTTTAGAAGAACTATTGTTAATGCCTGGAACAATAGTCGGAGCATAACAAGTATGAATTCTGAACCACTATACCCTGTGTTGTAGGCATGAAAAGCAATAAACAAAATGGAGTGGAAACAGGAAAACACAATTTACATGTAAAGGAAAGAACTTATTGGGAAAAACAAAAACACAGGAATCTCTGCTGTGAATGACAATATTCCACTACAATTTATTCATACACAGGTATTGAACTTTTACAAAATGGGAGCCCCATCCTGATATTGTTTCCCAATCCAATTCACTAACTCCTTTCTCCCTCTATCAGGAGCATTTTTATACAATCCTAATGCAGAGACTACAGAATCAAAAACTGTTACAAGTCGCCATCCGGCGTTAACAGTGCAAAGAGTGGACTATCACCACATTTTACAATTATAAACAAGCATCATGGAGATGTGGCATGTGATAACACAGGCTGACAATGCAGAGCCTCGTACCACCCTGCTTCGTGAAAATGAATCCCACATGACGTGTTGATGAACGATTGTCTGCGCAGGCTGCCCTAGACCTATTTTGGGTCCCCTTGTCCAGATGGCACATGTTTCTGAAAGGCTGACAAAAATACTTGAATCCTTTCCTCCACCCTTCTCCTGACCTCCTCCTTCGTCAGGTAAGATTGTTATAGGAGGAGGCCAGAGAAAAGGTGGCCAAATGCTTGATGATGATAAGCGACTTAAGAAGCTTATCGTCCTTGTATTGTCTTCTTCTTCTCATGAGGAGGATTCTTCTGCGAGCCATGCCACCAGGTGTGCTCCTAACCCTCTCCTTGCCCATGACTAAGCATCCAAATGGAGTCCCCAGGAATGGCGTTGGAGGCTTTGGACCCACCTGGTCCCAACATTAGTATCTGCTCCAACAGTTCTGCCACCACTGTGAAATGAGACTTCGGAGGTCGGGACTGCAGCCGAGAGCACTAGAAGGATGTTGTTGGGATTTCCAAACCCATGCACCATACATCCAAAGACTGGGTTGTGTAGAAGCAGGTGAATCCCTCTTGGTATCTCACATCTATGCCCTGATGGTTGGATATTTTCTGGTGTGGATAACCAGAACATAGACTTCGGGCCTGCCTACCAAGAGTACTCCTTGTCGAACTAATTTTTTGAACCACACAGTCATGGTTTTTTACAAAAGACTTTGACACTGCCTGGGATTCAACCTTATATAAATATTATTATCTACACAGTTCCATATCTCAAATATCTTCAGAGGGTGGTGTTATATAGTGCGAGCAAGAATGGCTTCGAGAAGGGCTACTTCCTTGAAGTGGCTGTGATGGTGGCATGTGTGGTGCCAGGGTGGATATTTTTTCCCTCCTGATGTTCAAACATATTATACGAAATGGATAAGATTCTGAATCATTTTCATGTGGCTGGCAAGTTGGTTCCAAGGGTTGCAGATTTGACCATCTCCTGCCCTTCCAGTCACCTTGATGGTGGTGTCAGGTTGTTTTAGTTCGCAACATTCCTTGGTCTCATGTAAATTCCAGGTCTATCACCTCAACGAATCAAACCTCCATCTCTCCCATGGTTCCCTCTGAAACGAAAACTGTGCCACGCTTGCAACCCGAGGAATTGCGCCACTGGACGAGACTTCCACCTCAGGTGTATCTCGAATGGCATCGGAGGAATCAACCAATCTGCAATGGGGTCAATTTCATGTGTGAATGCCTCCTCTGCTGTCATTTCCACACTGGGTGGGAGTTCTGCACCTCGAGGGTATTTCTTTAGCCGTCCGATCAAAAGAATTTTCCATATCCTCCTTCCACGTTCCATTCATCCTGCCACCAACCTTTCTCTTCTAAACACCATGGGTAGTTTGGATCGTGATACGTTCTAAGCCGTCGATCGAGATTGACCCTTGTGCAATCATCAATCAGAGTGGGTGCTGCCTTTTTTCGTAATGGAGAACTCAAATATTCGTCCGTGCTAGTTTGCCTTGCGAAATGAACCATAGTCATAGATCTGCCCTCTTCTTCATTGCGGTTGTTGATCTTTGCGACCTTTACCCATTTTCATGATTTGAGATTGCAGCTTTATCCACACAAGTATGGAGTGCGAAATTATTGTAGGTCATAGATCTGCCCCAGGCCTCATCTCGACCGTCGAAATTCGTTGGTCTTTAACACGTTTCGCACTCCAAGACAGAAACTTTGATCGCACGAAGTGGTTTAGAACCGTTGATCCTCCTTCAATCAATCACAGTCCTTGAACATAGATCATGCCCAATATTACAATACATATGCCACTTTGTTCGTTGAAGGACGATCACATGAGATTCGAGGGGCTGGGACCCTTACCGAACCTCTATCAAGCCCCCGAATCAGCTGTTAAAAATGGAGTGTTAACATGTTCTCTAGTTATAACTTTGTTGTATTTTGATTCCCATGCTGAATTTTGTGTTAGGATAGAGAGTGCATAATTATCCCTTCCATGTCACCAATATGAAGCATCATGACCCTCTCTCTCTCTCTTATTTTGGCCATCACCCATGGAACTCTTATTTTGCATTTTGTCCTATTGCATTTCCTTACAGTTAATTGCAATTTTGATTCTAATTCCCACTACAATTTTCCATTTTCCTCTTATCTCCAATGCATTCTCCTAATTCCACTCCCCTTCACTACTTATTCAAGTCACATCTTGCTACCTTGACTGGTGAAGACATGATTTAAGAGTGTCTACATCCTGCACATACTTTTTTTGTATTTTCTGCGTAGGTATGTTATGTGCACTTGGAAATTAGGTGTACGCCATGTGACACTTGTCTTCTCCAATATACTATAGCATTATTTTATTCCTTTTCATGCTTTATAATGTGAAAAAAGAAACGAAAAGTTAAATATTATAAAAAGAGAGAGAGAGGAAAGATCTCAAAGGTCTACTATTTTATGGTAGAAAGTCAATTCATCCTTAAACATAACATTAGTATTGAGTCCCTCAACAAGTTTGTTTCTAGTTTTCGGCCATAGGATTCAATACTTGATCTCAAATTTACTTACTCCTCTAGTTGGTTACTCTTCCAATCGTATGGATAATCTACTAGTGTCTCCTACATTGAATATTTATATCATTGGTCTTGTTATGCGAAAGATTCCCAAATCACTAATGTATTATGCTTGCTTTTTAACGATATACCCTATGTTGGCCATTCTATAATTTCCTTGACCTCATGTGTCGTCCATTCCTTGATGCTAATATATTCTCATCATGTATCATTGAAATTAGTGTTTAGAATCATGCTTGTATGGAATGTCCCGATTGAATTATCGCAAGTGGGTCGTGTCTTATCTATGACAACTCATCTGCTCTAAGACATTAACCTAGATCTGTATCACCTGGTCATGTTTAAATATTCGATAGGACACCTTGCACTAAATGGATGGTGATTCACCATTGGTCGATGATTGAGTGGTTTCCCATGATTTTAGATGTTAAGAAATCTATTCACATTTTTGGATTCATGTTGTACCTTGGATTCCATTTTCATCATTGGTGGAATTCCTCGCTCTTTTCAATGGCTTTCATTTTCGATTGTTTCTCATGAGGTCTCTTCCATGTGCTATTTACATTAAGTGCATGTAGGATATGTACTTGGTGGTCTGTTCTACAAAATTTTGTCCCAATCCCTTCCCAAATTAAATAGTTCTTGATATTTCCTCATTTTGGATGATCAAATATTCCTTAATTATTCCTTTCTAGCTGGTCTCTTTCCATCATATTAAACTCATCGTGCTTTGGAAACAAGATCTATAGTCTCATTATTACCTTGGGGCTTGCAGTTACTAGTGGTGGGTTCCCTTGTTATTATGTATTGGGAATACATCAATGTCTCCTAATTAATAGATTCTACATGTGTTCAAATCCAATACTTCTCTTCACACTTGTTAAAATGTACTAGGTACCTTGGTATCCATTAGCACCAATAGTGGGTTGCCTCAAATGTCTTAACAGTATACATCAATGAGCAGTAATCAAATGGTGTCGTCCATGTTTTGTAAGGACCAGTCATGGTCCCTAAATTGATAATAAATTATAGCTTATTTCAAAGGATTTATTTTGCCTCCCATTTATCTGTGTGTGTTTAGTTTATTTTATTTGAAGGTCAAAGTTCATATTCACTAAGCATCTATGCAAGTTTCAACAACACAATATTTATGTCTACACTAATCAATTTAATGCAAAGATAAAATTTACAACATATAGTAGTAAAAGAACAACATATAACAATAGATCTTTTTTCTCATGCATATTATATAAGAAAACTTGTAAATGTTAGGGAAGGTACCTGGATGCTTGTAGTTTCCTTTGTAGTTTGTCCCTTATGTTTTTCCCTTGGTCACTTTGACTTGCTTTGTCCCTGCAAGCTCCCACAAGTATACTTAACCAACCAAATCGGTTTGCCACCCTTCCAACTAGGAAAGTATTGTCAACTTCCTAGCTCCAAGAATTATGTTCTTGGACCCCCAAGCCCAAAACCTGACTACCACCAGCCCAACCAGTGCTGTAAATGTTTTCCCAAAATCACCAGAAGCAAGAAAAACAGACCAAATCTACTATTTTCCACAAAATTCCTCTAACCCCTCCATCCTCTCCATCTCCCTTCCTTTATCCCCCTTTCTCTTCCATATACCTCCCTTTATTACTACCTTTATCCCTTCATTAATGTCTCAACTCCCTTTACATTTTCCATTTAATTTTCACCACTCCAACATGGGTCGGGTCTCCTTTAATCATTAATAAAAATATTATATTTTAATGAAACATTCATTATTTTTTTACTACACAAGGATCTACCATTCGAATTCACCATCATTTCAACATAACCCTAAGAATATAAAGATTATTATTTTAAATAACAAATGTCAACATAAATTCTGAGATGAGAAATTACTTCACCACTAAGTCAGAAATAATAAGTTACTTCGACAACACTTCATGTATCATAGTTTACTCATTATTATTATTTATTTATCATATTTAGTATAAAATAATTAATTGTAATTAATACTCCACTAATTATCATTTATTATTGAACTATCTCTCTTTCAAGCAAAATTTATAATTTTATTTAACTACTAGTTTATTCAAAAATCAACATTAGTTACAATTAAGGATTAATTACTATGCATTAATCAAGTTAAAAGAAATCTTATTAATGCTAATCATTATCACTAACACTTATTTAATATTTGTTAATCAAATTAATTGTCACGTTATTAACACTAATTAACATTATTAATACACTGTTAATTTTGATTTATCAATTAATAATAATCTAAATATCATTACACCATTATTATTAATAAACCAGGATCTAGAACGAATTAAGTCAGTTAATAATTATTTGTTATTAAGTGATTTAGTACTTCAATCGAAAATTAAGTTAACAACCATTCTTATTATTATCATTAATCAACATTAGCATTATCGGCCATAATTAATAATTAACCATTAATTTATAATATTGACGTAACGATACCATTTCATAACTAAGATATGTAATAATATATATAATGTGGTCATTCGCAACCATACGCATCGAAGTCATATATTTTTATAGTGTATTAGATCATTTATACAACATATGTAGACAATCCATGTAAGTCTAGCTAATGCTTACATACCTCGTGTAGGTATACCAATATTACTCAACCACAAATCACACTTAATCACACAAGTTACTATCTTCGGACACATACTAAACACAAATTTATAATTCCTAACAACTTATTAACTCAAATCATAATAACTTATGAAAAAAACACATGTTCTTAGTCACCATTTAGTAGTTCAACAAGGTTTTAAACACACAGATATAATTAATTAAATTGATCTTCCTAGCTTCAATGGAACTCCCATGTACCTACTTCCTTTTTATCTAATTCATAACTAAATTCCACACACTATCCTTTCTCTATTGGACTACCCTGGAGATTCAACTACATGACCTAATTCCAGTTACAACTCGTAAGTGGAAGTGTCGGCTACATCGACCAAACTCCCCCAGCAAGCACTCACCAGTCATCATCACACATCTTGGGGAGCGTGTCGTAGCCCAACCCTCCCATGACTCTAGATTTGGGGGATAAATGGTGGGTAATTCATGCACCCCCCCCGTATGGAATAAGAGACTATGTGTACATCGACATAGTGACTAGGTTGCTACTGTGTACTCAAGTTTCGTCATTGAATAACCAATTTGAGAGGTTGAGTTTCCTGAAAACCCACACCAACCCACACGTCATGATAATAAAAATAATCTTATGTAACAATAACGATTAATTCTCATACCATTTCTCTTTTGGAGTTCATGCCATCCATGTACTTCCATTTCATAGGACTCAAGTATCACTTACCTCTTTTAAACTTGTAGGTTAGTCTCCTAACACAAGATCATGCAATATTGTGAAATCATCGATACACATACATATTTTATTGCAAATAAACAACAATGTAATCTTTTTTTTTCAAGGTACCATGTATTTGATATCACAAATTACTTATCCAACATACTAAATATGAATAATTATCCACATACTATCATTTAATAAATTTTCATGCTAGAAATATAATCAATCATGAGCATGATTCGTAATATTAACTTGACACACATATATAAATTCCACAAAACAAAAAATCCATAAGTCCACTATGTCATCAAACTGATGAGGCTCCACAATATTAACCAATCGCAAACACACAATGGTATTTCACATAGATAGGTCAAAATAGGGCATTACATACACCCATCCTGAAGCTATAATCAAAATAGTATGGAAAAATCATGATGTAAGGTCTTTGCATTCTTATATTATGTTTAACATTTTCATCAGTCGATGGTTTGACCTATTCAAGGTTGATTACCATAGTCAATCCATAGAAATTAATATCCCTGTTGAAGTATGTTGTATAATCGATAATGTGATTCCTAAGAATACCTTGTCTTCTATGTAAATTTATTTGGAATCTAGGGCATTACCATGATTCTGTGATTTAATTTACACCCTTTTGCTTGTCAATTTATTATATTACACAACACATTTTTTTTTAGAATTTTGACTTATGTGTTTTGTGATATACCCTTTGCTTGCAACTTAACCTTGGCATAAGGTCATTCGCTTCGAAGCTAGCATCGAGTCATCACGATTTTCCTCCTAACAAGTAGACATAAGTTCCTCATAACATTTTACAATTTGACAACACTAGGTATTATCAATCAACTCTTTTCATTTATTTTACCATTTGTACATAAGTGTATTACCGATGATTGCATCGAGGTGTTTTACCGAGTACTGATTCAAATATTACTTGAAAATTGCATGCTTGTATACTTGTATTTATTTAATGATCATTGTTGTCACTAACTGGACCACATGTACATTATTTATGGACTAACCCCTCATTAGGAATATTTTATCCTATGCACCTACTCGTTCTAGTCTTCATGCTACCTTGATCACTCCCTTCCTTTATCTTTACTCAAGTTGATGAGTATTCCTCCTTCATTATCTTGATGATTGTCACAATAGTGCTCATCTTACAATGCATATCCATTACCTGTAGCCTGCACCTATTATGTCGATACTTTCATCTACTACATCCACAACATAATTTATTTAATTATTTATTTTATTTTTGCCAATTACCTGAAATTCTCCCTTTTTATGCCACCCTTTCTATCACTAACATATTGCGATAATTACATGTAATTTAAACATATTGTTTTTGGCCTACTTTGCGTTGACTTACTTGTCACATATTCTACCTATGGATATAACTATTACTTTCAACCCATTAGTCCTTACCAATTTACATGCCTAATCATTATATTGAACCACTCCCCTTAGTATTCTTCAAAGATATCTTCAATACTTTTTAATGTTTTCACTAATTAAAATATATCCAATTTACAATACGACTAATCTTGCTAATAACATCATCACTTAAAAGTCCCTATAAATATTGACTTAATAACTCTACATAAACAATTCATACAACCATGTGATCAACACTCATAACTTAGAGTATCCTTACAAAGTAAACGTAAGTTTACATAACGTAATATTTTGTATAGACACGAGGACACACCACTAGTCATGATACAAGTCTTGACCCAAGCGTTTCCAAGCCCATTATAATAACAAAATAAATACATGGCAGACGACCTGCCATTAATACTGCAAAATAAATACATCCACCGTCATATCTTAAAACATGCCAACCAAAATAAACTACGTTATGGTGATAGGAGACCACCTCATCTCGGACCAATAAGCTTCAGTCGAAATGATACATTCAATTGAATCATTTAAAACAATCTCTTTGGCTTTATTGATGGGAACGAAACTTAGGAGGAAAATAAAACCACCTTTCATTTTATGTTGATTTCACATTAGGGGACAAAAACATAGGGAAACGTGAAAGAGAATGGGAGGTAATATAAATGTATTTTAAAACTCATAGCATCCTTTGAAATTGCACAAACACATATTCTAAAGTTGTTCTGATCATCTTCAATTATGCTTATTGAGTTTCGACGCGCCACACCCATTTCTGAAATTACATATTTCAAATTACATTTCAAATAGGTTGTCCTAGGGAAACCAGGGGAATGCAAGAAACACAAGAGTTATGTCATGACAAATCACCAAGATGAACCCATTTTTATAATGAAGACTCCATGAATTTTACAGCTGAAACGTTAGAATTCAAATTTGGACTCATATTCACACTTTGCACTCACATTGAATATCCAGTAACTTGTTCTTCAAGGGGATTCCCAAATCATGACAAAATATGTTTAACATGTTGTTGAATGATTTTCTAACTAGACAAAGCAATTCAAATTGAAATTAAAACCTATGCTGAAGGAAAACTCATGGTCTGATGGAATTCTTTAGTCACATACATGTAATGGATTCTAATGCACGTGATGGTGTTATGGCTCAACTTACAAATTGGGATACTAATTCTCCAAGAATTGATTGATCTATCAAGGCTGTTGAGATAATGAAATTCTAGAAAATGTCAGTAGTGGTATTGTTGATTGGTTCAGTCAAGACTATCAACATGATTTACATAAATCAAATATAAATCATGATCGTACTAGGTCCTTGGATTAATTCCAACACTCTCCATATTGTTAGTAGTTTTTTCACATATATCCAAGTTCTTGTTAACAATTTTTTTGCAGTGACACATTGCCATATCTTCTATGTTTGCTTCTTCCTAGGGAAATTAACTCTAAACTTGTTAACATAAATATTTTCTAATACTCATGTACTTTGCAGATACTTGTGTATTGTCTACATGGCTTTAAATTTAGTGGCCTCTTTTTTTTATGATGTCCTTGTAAATATATGTTGTTCTATTCATAAATGAAAATTGTGTTTCATTCGCCAATTTCAATTGACAATAGTTTTGAATATTCTTCTTTAAAATATGATGTTAAATAAAAATACATGGACAAATTTCTTTAAATTCCAGCATCTAATCAACAAACGCATGCATACTTTCTTCATTTCCATTTAATCATATAAATATCCAATTCAATGGCAATATAATTGAAATTTAGCAAGGACTCTCTGCTTATAAATAAAATAGACATGAACATAGTATGTGGGGAAAAGAATTGCAAAAATTTCAAGTTCCAACATTCAATCATGCATGGATATCCCAAATGGGTGTGGCTCATTAGCATCACTTGATATGAATTCACTTATTGTAAAGGAGGTCACGAGATCAAATACCACCCGGGATTACTTGTGTCCCATGTCTTGTGGGAGGGTGTGGGGCACCAAGGGTTATAGTGGTAGCAAGAATGGATCCCTTGACCCCATGTCAGGAGAGTACCAACCATGGGCCAGTTGTCAATTACCCTAGTCAACAAAAAATAAAAATTCAGTCATACATGGATGTCATTGATCTCTCACAGGAAGTTTCAACCTTTTTTTTATAAGTACAACTCTTGGATCACAAACAATCTAGATAACTATGTCCCAAACTCATTATTTTACATGGATTTGCATTGCTTCAGAGGATGAAACATTCCAAACCTGTTGGTTTCGATTGGATAAGCCATTGTTTTTTGGATAGATTGTCGGTGGTCCTTGATCATATACCCTGACTACTCAATGCATAGATTTCAATGGCGTGAAAAGTATATTTGTAGGGAATACTCACTTTCTTGTAATCCTTTGAATCACTATACAAATATTATTTTGGATTCTTTCTTTTAGATTATCTGCAATAACATCAACACATTTTTTCTTCAAGATACCATTTTAGTACAATGGAGTATGTTATGATAATAGAAGTTTTCTATGCAACTTACATTGGATTTATAAAAGGAATTTTGCTTCCACAATTGTCTTCTGATCTCCAATTCTTGTGTTGTAAATAATGTTTGGAGCAACCCTAATTTTCAATGGTCATGTGAAGAGAAGGATAAGAAATCCTCTGGAAAATAGTTATAAATATATATTTTTAAGTTTTTTGTGAACATGTGTCCAAACCAGCAAACATATGGAGGTGTGAGAGCATTTTTTCCATTGGATTAAAGTTTTCCTCAAGAATTGTCAATTTGTCACGTGGTCATCCAAAATGGTTTGAGTGCTCTCGCTAAATATTTGTCTTAAAGATCCATTGGACATGAAATAAAGGTTAGTATCCCAGAGTTTATGAATTGGTTATAATTATTGAATGCTGCATTCAGGAATATATTTCATCTGTAGAAGCATTCCTTATTTCATTATTTTCTATACTTTGGTTTTAATCGGGTTATTGGAAAATTTATAATGCCAATTGTCAAATTTATTGAGAAGGAAAGCAATGTGGCATTTGATGCCAGGTTTGTGACTTTCAAAGCATGCTAAGCCATGTTATACATTTTCTAATTATGTTTCTATTGATTTAGGATTATAGTGAATGTTGCTATCAAAACTTATTCCTAAAGCATGCCAAATTGTTTCAAAGAAAGAAACATTTTTTCAATTTCTAGCTTCCCTGAAGGAAATATGAAGCACACATTGAAGAGTTGTTTCAATGTTATCAATTTGAATTCTTACACATTCATGATAATATAATTGAAATAGTTAGGGATACTCTACTAAAAAATAATTGACACAAAAGATAATTGAAATTTAGCTAGCACTCTTTGCTTTAGACACAAAAGAATTAAAAAAAAACATAGAAGATAACTTGAATTTTAGCAAAGACTATCTTCTTGTAAATAAAATAGACATGAACAATTTTTTTAAAATTCAAAATTTTATCAAAAATCATGGTTAATACGTTGAAGAGAAAAACACTCTAGTTATAAATACAATAAACATGGACAATTTTGTGTAAATTGACAATTTTGTGGAAATTTCATAGATTATCCTAAAATTGAAGGCATTAATTAATGGATGGAACATGAGTGATTCAATGGTTATATACATAATCAGGGTTCATGCAACCAAATTTTCTAGAAATCATGGTTTCAACAAAAACAATTCCATCGAGTGTAAGCTTGACCAACCCAAAGTTGGAGACCTTGGCTCACATGTCATCATTGAGGAGGATATTGGAAGTCTTGATATCATTGTGAATGAATATTAGTTATGAAAGTTTTTGTAGGACTCGACCTTGTAGGAAACATCAAGAACAATTTTGAGCCTCTACTTCCATTCTAGATTCCTCCTCCCAGCCTCCGCCCATTCAAATATATGTAGGCTCAATGGCCCTGGGAAATGTACTCATACACCAACATTTTCTCCTCACCATCGATATAGTAGCTGAGAAGATCGACAAGTTTTCAGTGTCAAACTTTGGGAATATCTTCATGGAACTCACTCAGCCCCTTGTTGCTCCATTTATTGTATATTCTATGGATTTTGTAGTTAGCTACATTGAGACACTTTCAAGTGTAAGAATAGAATTCCATTTGACTGTGAATACAAAAATTTCTTCCATTGGTATATTACTACTTCCAAAATTTGCAGTTACTATCACGAGTACAAATGACCCATGTTTCATTCAAGGGGCAAGTTTTAGTTTTTAGTTTCCCATAGATCAATGTTTCCTTCAATGGTTTTAATGTCTGGAGAGGAAATAGATTCAATATGTCCCCATCCTTAATATTTGGTGCATTTGAATGTCCTACAAGTATTCTATATTTGAAAATATGCCAACCCTATTATCTTAAGTCTCCCATCTAATGTTTTCATATTCCAAATTCTTAAGAATAACATCCCTCCCAAAGCCCCATGTCATCTTGTTCCTTTATAGTTGGAAAATTCAACTCCCTAGTCTCTTTTTGATGGAGTGTGTTATGGAGAGGAGTAGTTTTATGGGAATGGAAGTTTATTGTTCATATGTGATTCTTAGGCTTTCAAGTTTAAATCATGTCTAGGATCTAGTGCCAATAACTACACTAAATTGATGGACTTTCATCATTTTATGATAATCACCTTGGAATTTAAGTGTTTGGTGACTCAAATATAGTGATTAAGTGGATGTAGAACCATGAAAATATCTAAAATACAAATATCAAGGATTTTGTTTCTCTTATCAAGGAAAAATCTAAACTTTTTTATCAGATCATTTTTAAATACATCTTTTGGGAGTTGAAAGATAAAGATGATACTATGTCTAAATATGATTTTCAATTGGAACCATTCTTCCTATATATGGAATAAGTTTCATAAGGTGTCTCTACTAAGAATTGAGTTCCACTCTAATAGTGGTACTTCTAATATTAATATCAGATGTATATATTTAGTTTAGAAATCATGAAGGGAATGCATGTTAATTTGTTTCATACTATTGGACCAAAGGGGTTGGATCCATTGGTGAAGAGCAAAGAGTTTTTCACTAGTGGGTAATGTTCAACTCCAATGAGGTCCTTACCTAGAACCATGGGGGAACCTTGAGGTAGTGTTCGAACATTTGGTTCCACCTAGATAGATTGTATTAAATCATATTGTGACTCATGGACACATCAGTGGATCAAATCCCACCCTGGTTTCCTCCTAAAATTTTAAGGGGAGGCAAGAGTGGGAGGGATCATTTTCAATCTTGGAGGAAATATAGTTAATTCCTTTTCCTGGGGTCTTGGTACAAAATCAAACAATGAAACTAAATGGATATCACTTTATCACGGCTTTTAACTAGCTTATGGGGAAACAATTCCCAAGTTAATGGTCTTTGGAGACTCAAGACAAGTTATATAGAAGATGAGAACTCGCTACAACAAGGGATCAATTAGATGCAATAGAATCTATTATAGAATAATCCTCTTAAACTCTTCGCCTCAAGTCGTAGTTTTCTACATTCTAAGAGAGAATAATGGAAAATTTGATAAGCTAGCAAATCAAGGTGTTAAAATACCCCAAGGTGAAATATTTTAGAATGGTAAGAAAAATATGTGTAAACATCTTCCCTAACCTTATCCCCAAGTTCGTTCTCTCTACCTCTTCGTTGAACACTCGCGATGCATTTTCGAGGAACAACATGACATGTAGGAAAAGGTTTGGCAAGTGTTACCCTCCACTGGATGGAAATAAATGTCTTCCTAAGTATTTTGTACCCTGGGGTCTTGTTGAGGCAGATCACATAACTGAAATAGCAGAGGGGGTAAATCACAACAGAAGACAACATTCCAATTCATTGTATGCTAGTTCGAGAGAAGAAAACGAAGTTCAGAATTTGAAGAGTCTACTTGCAGGTTTCCTTGTTGGTCCATAAAAACTCCAACCCTTTCAATGGAAAAGAAGAACATATATGAAGGATTCACTAGCATCAAGTCTGAATAGGAAGACATCAAACGACGTCTATGCAGGTTCTCTAAATTCATTTTCGTAAGCGTGAAGGATAACTGAGAGATGGACTCAGACATTCGGTATATCACTAATTCAATTGGCTTCCATGACTCCAGGATCAATTATCATGATGAGGATTTGAAGGAGCTGATGGGAAGTGTGGAAATTATAAAATAATAAGTGTTGAAGCTAGCCAAAATGAACCAATGTCTCCATTTCCAAGAATTTCCATATGATGGTTCTTGCCTTTTGGAAGAAGTCTCATTTACTTGGCTAGTTGTTCAAAAAGGAAAGAAAATTTAGTTCTCCCTTCCAACTACCTTTTAAATGTATTTTTGCACACTATCGAATCAACAGTTTTTCAAAATATGTCCTTCTCATGTTATGGTACACAACAAGAATCATGCAAGAAACTCTAGAAATATGATTTTAATTGCAGTGGTCTTTCTTATCTTATTTTCCCAGATATCTGCATACTTCAGTCTTCCCCTTTTCTTGTAATGAATGGTTGTGCACAACCTTTATTTCTTAATAGTATATTTCCTAGTTTCTGTTAAAAAAAATGTGCTCGATACTAAGGATATCCATTTGATCCTATTCTACATGAAGCAATAATACATGACAATTATCCATCATTTGAAGAAGGAATAATTAATAAAGAATTCATAATAGGGTTTATTCTTGGGGACATGCTTTTGTGCCTTACTATAATTATGGTGTCTATAGTACCAAGTCCTATAAAATCTACAAAAGATTGTGTAAATACTACATAACATTCTTCTAATACAATTGAGGATGCAAAAAAATTACAAAGGATATCATTGCATCATATTCTTCAAATATCCCATAAGAGAAAGAGACATAATTATTTGTTGCACAAATTTTGTAGGGTTGTTTATTTTTAGGGTAAATTAATCATTCTTATTTCCTTATTTGGCCTCAAAGTCTACACAAAGTTTGCTTTCCTTGTTATTGTATAGATAAAGACATGTTAGATATGTATTACTTTATTTCAGTAATGATAGTAGTTGGTATTTGGACATTTCCCATTTCTTGTGTTAAATATAAGCTCATCTCCACAGTTTATAATATAGGAGCCATGGTGATGAATTTTTTCTAGACATTGTCCCAAGATTTAACTAAATAGATATGAAAATACCATGTTCACTTCATTCCTTATGTATTAAGTTCTTTTTCACATGAGGAACGTGTTCGTGTATTCTCAATGAATATAAAATGCACGTTTTTTTTGGAAAAAAAAAATCAGAGTAAGAATAATAATAATAGAATAAATTTAAAGACAAAAGAATTAGAAATGTTAAAAAGAGAATAAAAAATATATATTAATACATCAAGTGTAAGGAAAAAATATAAATATATATACATATATTTACTTGGGAATTATATTTATATATATATATGGGTTTGGGTCACAAATATTAACCACAAGTAAAAACCAAAATGCACACCAAATGATGGATAAAATTAACAAAGGTTTTTGTATTATTCAGAATTAACACATAATGAGAAAGACCTATTGTACTGGTCGAAAATAATCACCTTTTATAAAAAACTATAGTGTAAACCACATGCCATCAGAAAAATCATTACAATTATCTATAGTGACATGCCTTTTTTTACCATCACCAAAAGATTCACCAAAAAAGGATTGGTGTAGGCCCTTCAAATATCATCGCCAAAAGTGTCACAAAAAATATGATTAGCATTGAGCTTTTAACAAACCTTACTGTAAGTGTCACCAAAGAGAGAATTGCCAATGGTATTTTTAATACCCTCTCTAAAAGTGTCATCGAAAAGGGATTCGGTGATGATATTGAAAGAATTGTCACCAAAAGAACTTACGGTAATATTTTTTCATAGAATTTTACCATAAGTGACTTTTCTAATGAATGTTTAAGGTCCTTCACAGGCATGACCATCAACAAAGCTCTTTTTATAGTAGTGAAACCATCTAATTAACATGATTTTGAACCATACAACCTTTTGCAATCTTGCTTCTTTATCACTTTAGCATATTTTCCCTTTGTCTCCTCTTGTTATCTACAATTTAACATTTTGCATACAAAATCAAATGTTCAAGACCTTCCATGGTATAATTATAATATAGTTAGTGTTTCCATTCTTGCTTCATGTAGAAGTTATAATGATAGTTTAGAAATTTTTTATCATGAATCCTTGTTGTCATATATCATGTACTAATCGTGAATAATCTAGATCGCCAATATAAATCAAATGTAAATGTCAAAAAAACATATTTGTTGGCACAAACCCAGCTGAAAAAACCAATCGATAGGGCTTCCCACTCTGTCGACACTCAACTCACCACAATCTCCCTAAGCAATGGCCCAGAGAGGTTTTACCCTGCTTGGAAACACCCACAAGGTAGATGAAGTCTCACCCGAGATGTTTAAGGGAGAGATTTTAGAACCAAGTTTCCACATAATAGAAGAGGACTATGTGGATCGAAAATTCATCAACTTATCTAACATATCTAAACAACTACTTAATCATCAACATGGATACTCATCATTTCTATTTAAATATCGCATTATTGATTCATAACCGAAACAATCATACCATTGCAAAAATAGATACAGACAGATGACATCATTTGAAAGAAGAAGACATCACATCATAGATCCATATCTTGCATTAAATTCACATTCACCATTAGATCACAGAAACAGTAAGACAAAAAATATAATAGAAAAAGTAATTTAGATCAACTCCTGTCTTGTCATATTAATTCTACGCAATAATTCATAGATTCAAGAGAATTCACAATTCAACAGGTTCACTCAAGTGCTCTTGGTATCAATATCCATTCTTATTCCCTCCTTCCCTCATTTTAAATTCTACTTCTATTTATAGGATTGCGTGTTTACATTGAAGCTCCACTTCTAACTAAATCTTAACCAATTCTTAACTGAATCTACAAAATAATGACCAATATCCATAAGATATGGCCCAAAGTACAAAAAGATGATACAAAATACATAAAATAGTCTATTTTCTGCCTTTCGCACCATCTTTCACTTGTGCAGTGCCTTTTGAGCTTGCATGACACTCGTGATGCCATGAAACTAACTCGTCCCAAAACCCCTACCAATAGGCCCCCAACACAATCTTGTGGCTCACCCTCGATACACTCTTAGTTGGACATGGTAAACTCGGTGATCTTGGATTTGAAATCTGCAAATTGCTGAGTGATCGCTTTGACCTACTCCTTGAATCGTTTTGTAATCTCTTGTCTCACTTTTATATCATGGTTGACAGGGTGCTCAACCACCTTTGCAGCAATGTTTGTCTTTCCTTCTTGTGCATCTTGGAGTGTATAGACTGCTTTCACCGATAGCTTCGGTCCAATATCCTAGAACTCGTCTAAGTGTGCATTGCACTGCTGCTACTTTTTTCTTACGCTTGCGACTCATTGTTGCAACTCCTTTAGTTTTGGCGCCTTGGTAATTTGCATAATAAATGGAATTTCTTTAAGCAAAGTCTTCAGGGTCTCCAATTTTCCGTCCTTTTCTTGTAACTGTGCTGCTAGTTTCTCTAGTTGTTCGTCCTGCACTATGCTACCCCAAACTTGCATAGTGGCATCTGTAACTTTCTTGGAATCCTGCTCTAACTCATCGAGGTGTGTCTCCAGCTCTTCTATCTCATCCTTCCTCATGGATATTTGTTCTGGTGGTGTGTAGGGGTGTATCAACGCATCCAAAATGTTGGTTTCACTCTGTAGCTGCTCAATAACAGCTCAAAGCTTCTTCACTCTAGCTACCACAGCTAGCTCTGTAGTTCTATCCAAGATATGCTGGAAGGCATATGCCACTTCTACTTCCAATTCAACTCGACTATTCTTCAACTCCTTGATCTCCTCTGTAGTTTCCATCCTAAATTCCTCATGCACTCTTTTCAGTACGTCTATATCCTGTTCATTGTCTTCTGTCAACTTTTCCTTGGCACATAGAAACTCTTCTACCTCTCTTTGCATTACTTCTTCTTTCTCATGTGACCTCATGTACTGGATGCTAATATCCTTTTGTCTATCAGCCAATTCCTGGTTGGCAACTTTCTACATGGGTACCAAAATATGGGTAGACAGCCTGTTGATATCTAAGGAAACGTTCTATAGATGCTGCAGGGAGGTATTCAAGTCCTCATGTCCAGTGTCAATTGCAGTCGGGGGAATTTGAACATTCTTGGCTTGCGTATCGGTGTTGATTGATGTGTACTCTTGTGCAACTGTGCTCTTTTGTACTCTTTGAAAAATGACATTATAAACAAAATCCAGTTTAGTTATTACCTTGAAAAATCTTTCATGTGTTGATTTCTTTATTTCTTTTGTGGCGACATTAGTCACATCATTGACAGCCTTGACAAGTCGATGCAGTTGTGCTTCCATTGCTGACATGGTGTTGATGTTCGCAGCCTAATCCATGCACTTCTTTGCTCTGAATTCTTGGAGTATTCACTATGTTTCTGGGTCAGTAGGTGTCTCCGCTGATGATTCATGATCTGATTGGTGGTCATCTTTGTGGACGGGATCCTTAGGTGCATCCACCGATTTTTCTGTTGAAACTTCTTCTATATTGTTCGGTTCTCTCCACTCTATAGGACAACCATTAATATCTACCTCCAACTCTATATCAGGCACATTGTACCTCATTGGTACCCATTTCTTGGAGGGTACTCACCATGCATGAACTAAAATAGTGTGGGGTCCATATGCAAAATGCATAATCCTGGGATACTCTACCGTGGCTTCTTCTATCAGTCATGGAACTTTTACTGCTTCTACCTGTAGCGCTTCCCAATAGATCCAAAATTGGATCGATCAATCTACCATTCTCTCTGCTTCCTTAACCCACCATAAATTTTTATATCTAGCACCCTTGCACACCTCTACTGCTTTGACATCCATCCCTTGGTATTCCTTTAGTTCCATTTAAGCTACCAGCGCAATCAAAATGAGGAGCCATTTGTATGTAAATGATCTTGCACCTACTTGTATGAACTCTTCATCCTCCACTATATGGTTCATCAGAAAAAGGGACCAATTCATTTGTGTGCCTTGCGCACATAACTCAGCACATGGGACCACCCTGAAATTACATTGAACCGGGCGGTTCTTCCTTACTACTTTACTAGCCGAAATCCTGGCACCAATACGGACCGCATGATCATTTATGCTATCAATATGATAGGCTCTCCCATCGCGCTCTAGAGCATAGAGCTTCTTTAAAGTCATTGCCAACTTTCTATCATTATATTTTACTCGGATATACTGTGAGGGGTTTGGCCCATCTTTGGGTAGCTCTGTTATTGCTGAAATCAATTCCACCATGACTGCAACCGACTCATCTAGCCATAAATACCCACCATGAAAACATGCCAAAAGTTGTTTCACACATGCATTCGACTTAGTTGGCCACCCAAAGTGTGGCATATTGATTTGGGTGGCATATTGATCAACTTGAGTAATCCAACTTTATCCAGTCCCCTTTCCCAATCCTGCAGAATACGCTCTATCGGGGATCCTTTCATTGAGACTATTGTCATATACGGCTCCTTCGCGACATCCTATAATGCAAGCAGGTCATGGTATTTGTACCTCAGCTACATCAATTTAGGAGCAATATTAGAAGTGCATACTGTTCCTTGTGGTATCGCGGAAATATTGATCTGGTATCTCTGTTCTTTGTAGGATTTCTGGACTACGCACCGGGCTGACTAGGAGGGATGTAGCAAGGGAAGTCCTTGATAGACACCCCTTCTCTAGAAGCATAATCCATAAATTTAGGGATCGATATCCCCATCTGTGGTGTACCTTCTCTGTGTGTCATTATGGTCATTCTGGTCCGTCGCTTCTATGATGCTGGAGAGATAGGCTTCCGTGCCTTCCTCTTCATTGATGAGCCAACTTGCATACTTGTGACTTCTTCTTCAATTGTAACTGGTCTGAGCAGTGAATCTCACTCACTTGAAATCTCAACACTGTCTAGGTTTCTCCACATACTGTACCAATTCGCCTCTCGAATTACTAAGCTCACACCCTCTATGGACTTAGAAACTTCCTTACTCTTCTCATATTTTCTCAACATCTCTCTCAAAAACTTGGTAACTATGCAACTCAATGTAATTCAACTCTGCACAAAGGTGTCTTCCGACCATAGAAAGCTTCCTCTTATAACGCCAAATCGACTCATACTTCATCATTATGACATCAATTTGATCATTATGAGCAAATAATTCATTAACTACCTGAATATTCCACCAATTATGCCAACTCAGCAGTTGAATCTGCCATCAGTACATGTCACTTCTACAAGCGTTGTTGTTTAACTACTTTAATTGTCTTCCTTTATGAATGATGTGACTTCTACTTGTAGCCCTGTAGCTATCAAAGCATGACCTCCTAACTTCTCTACTAACTCCTACTCTTGCTCAACCACCTACTCTTGGTGTGCCTTCCATTCATTCATCATCCTATTTCCTTCTTCTTCTTCTTCTTCTTCTTCTTTTCCCTTTTTTTTTTCCCCAGTTCCTTACGCACTGTGTAGTTTTGGGCCTATCCTATAGGGATTCAACCTGCTACCATTCACTAGATTTGGTAGTGTTGTGCCATCTAGCTGCTGCAGTTGAACTACGCCTCCTGAGGTAATGGAATTAATAAGAGATGGACCTAATCAATGCATTTGTAACTTAACTAAATGATTCATGAACTTATTGTCATACAACAGTACCAAATCTCCTAGCTGAAACTCTTTGTTCTTTATGTGGCGATCATGCCAAGAATTCTGTCGATACTTCTCGATGTTTTTCTAGAAGGATGCTACAAAGAGGTCCTCTTCAAACTGTATCAACTGTACTGCATTCTCCTCTATAATTGCTTCATCATCCATGCCCATCGATGTCGCAATGCACAGACTAGGAATAATGTACTCCATAGGCATGACTGCCTTTTTCCTATATACCAATTTGAATAGTGTCTTCCCCATCAATCTCTTACATGTGGTGTGATATTCCCACAATACAACGAGAATTTTCAAGTCCCAATCATCTCAGTTAGCATTACATACATTGGTAAGTGCATGCTCCAGGATCTTGTTGAAAGCTTCTACTGTCCCATTCGCCTGTGGATGATATGGGGTAATTTTCTTATGTTGTATTTACAAATCCACCGTTAGTGCACTTACTATGCGATTTGATGAAATGAATGCCCTGGTCACTCATCAGTATCCTTAGACATCCAAACTGCATCACAATATTGTCAAATAGGAATCTTGTTGTTGTCGCAGTAGTGCAATCCATGAATGCTACGGCCTCCTCCCACCTCGTCAAGTAGTATGTCATTTTCATTATATACCTCGCACCATTTTTCTTCCCAAGTGGGTTGATTGGACCCACAAAATCCACAACCCATTTATCAAAAGGATGCGAAGTTACTTGCGGTACCAGCGACATTTCATCCCGCCGTGATGGTTTTCCAGTGCATTGACAGACATTGCAAGTCCTTACATAATCCGTCACATCATTGTGCAAAGTGGGCCACCAAATCCCTGTGCGAAGCATGTTCCTTGTAGTAGGGTGACCTCCATAGTGTCCCCCAGTGACCCCCGAATTCGCTTCTACCAAAATATGCCCTTTCTCATGCGGTAGGACACAGTGCCGCAAAATATCGTCTAGTCCAAGTTTGTATAACTTCCCAACAATCAACTAGAAATCCAAAGCCTTGACTACCAACTACTTTTTCTGGCTTGTTAAGAAATATTCCGATGCTACTCCCATCGCCAAAAACTAGATTATTTGGTTGTAATAATCATCTACCATGTCAACTCTAAATAAATGCACATCGGACAATCCTTCTTCAATATTGGTGGGTTCCTCCGTCGTCTCAATTCAGGACAAATGATCAGGGTCAACATTCAGGTGACCTAGCTTCACAATTATCTCAAAATCAAATTCTTGGAAAAGAATTATCCAGCAACAGATTCCCCCCCCTAAACATAGGATTATTGACTAGGTACTTCAAAGCATAATGGTCTGTAAAAATATTGAAATGATCACCTAGGAGGTAATTCCTGAATTTTTGTAGTGCATATACCATCGCTAGACCTTCTCTCTCTGTGGTTATATAGTCTTTCTCAGCAAAAGAGAACTTCCAACTAGTGAAAGGGATCGGGTGATCTATATCCCCTTCTCCTGGTTGTGCGAGTACCACTCCCAGCGCAACAGATGATGCACCCACATGGACATGGAACTCCTTGTTCCAGTCTACGAACGAAAGTACTGGAATCGAGGCCATCTTGGCCTTTAGTGTGTCGAAGCTTCCTTGACACTCTTGACTCCAGACAAACGTGACATCTTTCTTTAATAATTTATCCATAGGGGCAGTAATTGTAGCATAACCTTTGATGAATTTGCGATAATATCCAGTGTGCCCCACTGTCCCCTTGAGAATTTTCATGTTTGTAGGTGGTGGCAAGCTCAAAATGAGTGCTATCTTTGCAAGGTCAACCAACAATCCTTGCTTGTAAACAGTGTGTCCCAACAACATCCCAAAAGGTGCACAAAGGATACATTTTTTAGATTTCAGCACAATCTAATGTTGTCGACATCTTTCCAGCATTAGTCGTAGGTTTTCCAAGTGGTCACTAATTATACCATACACTGTCCAATCATCCATGTAAACTTGAAGAAATTTTTGAATAAAATGTTTAAATGCATTGACAACAACTTGGGAAAAGATCGCATGTGCATTCTTCAACCCAAAAGGCATCACTATGTACTGGAAGTAGCCCCATTCCATAACAAATATTGTTTTAGGTCAATCTTCTTTTGCAATTCTTATCTGGTGATAACTAGAAAATCCATCTGTAAAAGAATACATCTCCCGACCGCCTACTTTTTCTAGCACTTCATATGTGAATGGTTTTGAAAATGGATCATGCATGCAGGCATCGTTCAATTTTCTCAGATCGACACAAATCCGAACTTCACCTATTTTCTTGTCATGGATCACCATAGGACTAATCCATTATTATTCTTCAATTATCTCAATTATTCCATAATACAACATCCTATCGATATTGGTTTTAACCATTTATTTGTATCACAGATTCAAGCGATACGACCTTTGTCTTACTGGTTTCGCATCTGGCTAAAACGGAATCTTCATCTCCCCTGAATCACCCAGTATCCCCTTCATTTCTGACAACTTCGTTAGAAATATATCTTGAAATCCATTCAAGGGATCTGTGATCTTTGCCATGGTATCTTCATCCTAGTAATCCCCAATAGTTCCAAATTTTGGGTTCTCCTATATCCCAATGTTGACTTTTCTAATCTTCAGTGGCTGAGTCATGGGGCCAGTCGGTATATCTGGTGCTATGACATTCCTACTCCCTTTTGTTTCTAGAATATTGATATTCCACAACTCATCATCGTCCTCAGGTCCACCAGACACATTATAATATTCCATCATCAACTAGTTGTGGAAATGCACATGTGGTTGGGTTTATACCCCGACTACATCCAAAAGAACCTCCCTTCCGACAAAGGGACAAAAGGGTAGAGTTCAAAATGGAAGATATAGATGCAAAACAAACTATTAGTAACAAAATAAATAAACAACAATGATTATACTAAGAACTTAAAACAAAAGACAAAATATTATACCCTCGTTTTGAAGTGGGCCACCGTGCCCTGATCTATGGATATGGACCGCCTCTCCAGAGGTTGTATGGTACAGAGGAGACCTCAACGTACGGGATGGGGAATGGTGTGGTTATCAAATGGTGGTTGTATGGTGCGAGTATCTTGAGAAGAGTGGGTTCTCAATGTACTCACTGATTTGAATAATTGGAAAAAGGGCATTGGAATCTTGGTGATGGGGACCTCCCCCTTATTTTTATAATGATTTCTTGGCCTCATTTCTCTTTTTAGGGTTTTCATCCCCTTTTTTGGGTTTTAGTTCTTTTTGGGTTTTAAGCCCTTTTTTGGATTTTTAATTCCTTTTTCGAGTTTTTAACCTTTTTTAATGTTTTTTGAACCTTTTGAGAGATACTAAGGGTAAACTATAGGTGTTGAGGTCAAAAATGAGGGGAAAATGATAGGGAAATGGTGTCTGTATATGGTTTAGGTTAGTTGAGAATTTTTTATTTTGTTAACAACACATGTGGGTCCACTAGATATGCAATTGAAACTATCTTCAACACCACATTGCAGATGATTTGAAGTGCATTATCGATGTCAGGATTGGCATCCTTGAAACTGAAGGTATTAGCAAAGCAAACTATCAATTCCTCCCATGTAGTTATTTCTCTGCGCAGGTTCACCGATACGTACCAAGACCTCGACATTTAATCCAAGGTGTGAATTAAGGCATGGACCCATTCATCTTTCAGTCACAATTCCCATAGAGTCTGACATTCTGTCAGATGACTGGTGGGTTCATTTTGCCTGTCGTACTTTCTAGTGTGATATATTTCTATGTCGCCGAAACAAACTATCATCATCTGTCAACACTACACCCATCCATTAATTGTCTTCTTATGATTCTCCCACCCATTGGAGGAAATTTGAGGTCTAAAATGGGCCTCCTAAGGAAAATAATAAAATAATAAAATAATATTTATTAATTTTGGAGGAAGAAAGAAAAAATTACTTTTTTCTTCATATTTTCTACATATCTCCCTGTGTTTTTACTCATATTTCAAGAGGAAGAGCTCATTTCATGTGGAATTAAATTCTACATCCAACGAGTACCCACACTGCATACTTTTGACAGAACTCGCTACCCCAAAAACAAGAAATACCTGAAAAAATGTGATAATGACATCATCATCATGTTTTTTTAGGTATTTCTTATTTTTGGGGTAGTAGGGTCCGTTAAAAGTATGCAGTGTGGGTACTCATTGGATGCGAAATTTAATTCCGCATCCAATGAGCTCTCTCGCTCAAAATTTGACTAAAAACACGGGGAGATATGTCGAAAATAGGAACAAAAAAATTAGTTTTTTTATGACAAATATGCCAATTCAACCATTATGGTTGAATAATTTTATTGAAATTCTATTGGTTCTTGAATTTCAACTCACATGAATTTATTGTTGGCGCGTTTTCTTATAAGGCCCATTTTAGACCCCAAATTTCCTCTAATGAATGTGCTGGAGTATCCTTCAGTGCTTCCTCCACCGCCAACAATCATTGCAGTTCTGATACCTTTTCTTCAAATGCCATTAAGAAATCAGATAGCTCAGATATCCCCTCGTAGATTGGAAATTCGACAGCCACAGTCATGACATGGCACATCGATTGCGTGATCAGACCACACTTCCTAAATGAAACCTTGTGCATGTGGTTTTTCCAAATTTCTCCATCAGCACTACACCAACCAAGTTCTCCATAAGCAGTTTGGTGGTTGTAATCCTCTAAAATGTTGGAAGCATGATCCCATCCTCTAACAACTTCATCTTTCAATGGTTCAATATATCTCTTCCCTTCATATGGATGCATAGGAGCGATGCCTCTGATGTCTTGATTCTCAAATGACATCATCTGCTTCTTAAATTTAATTACTGCCATACTATCACTCGCCCATCCAATCCCCATCAATGCGGGATAAGAGCCTCCACCATTAGTAACTTCAATCACATCAAAATCAGCGTAGGTTTTTATACCTTCAAAATATACGATGAGGTTCAACACACATCCGATTATTTGTACTTTGGACTAATTAGCCAATCACAACTACACAAGGGACCAACCCAACGTTAGCCTCCCCATTTTCTGCCATGTCTACTTCATAATCCCCAATCTGAATGTTCATGCACATCTCTTTTCCCATCTTTTTCTTATGCAAAGAGTTCACCGCAAAGTCTTTCCTCTCCTTACCTGGTCAATGCAACATATTCTCAATCTCAGCAAGAGCATAGAGATATCTTTCCAATGATAAGAAACTCTCAAAGAAGTTTTGCAAGGTACAATGTTGCTGCAATGGTCCTAACTCCAATGGAGAATCAAAAGTAGAGGGCATTTCGTAAACAGGTGACTTACTAGGATTTCTTATGATCATATCCCATGCTTCAAAGAATGTATCTCGCTTGATAGTAATGTGAAATGGTACCTTCTTCTTTCCAGCTAATCATACATGTGGTCGATGGGAATCCTCTTCGGTTGTCCCACCTTTGTGGGTGACGATAGCAACATTGACATCCTCTACTTTGGGTTCTGCTGAGATCGTCGCAACTGTCAACCCTTGATTCTGGTTAACCGACATATTCTAGTTCATTGATGGATTTTGATTCAGTGGTGGATACATAGGATAATTCCTGTTCTGATTCTAAAGTGGAATTTGATGTCGAGCTTGGTTCTACAACTAATTCTGGTTCTGGGGCTGGTTTTGATTTTGAAACTAGTTCTAATTCCATAACTGAGGAACATTTCCTTCCTTCCATCTTGCACTTAATTATGGACAGTTCTCGATAGTGTGATCAATTGTATTACATTATGTACATGAACACTGCAATTGTGGGAAATCTCTTTGTTAATGTTTGAATACCCCACAATTGTAACACTGGACAGGTCTGTGACCTCGTCCTCCTCTACTAAAGCCTCCTCCTTGTCCTTGGAACCCTTTGTGAAATCCTCCTTGTTGTTGGTACTGTGGCTAAGCCAATTGCTGTTGCGGGGGATTTGGCTGCTGCTGGATGTAGTGCGCTACCTGAACATACTATGGCTATGGCAGAGCCATCGACATCTAGTTATACTCCAGTTGTGGTGTGAAATGTGGTTGTATCACAAACTATGTCTGAAGCAGTATGAACTACATCTATGGTGGTGGCACATGTTGTGTTTGTGGTGGTGGCTATGGATTCGATTGTTGTACTGCATGATGATTTTCACTGTTCACATAGTATGATTCATACATCCCTTCTTGAAGTAGGTCATAAGAATAACATTATTTATCTTCATGTCCCACAGATCAAAAAAATGAGAAATATAGGTTAGTCGTATTTGTCACCATATTGTGCATGTATTCACATTCCTCGTGTCAATGCCCATATACTTGCCATATGCGGCATCATGGTACACTGTCGCAACTCAGTGGGTTCAAAGCCCTAGATAACATATAGTCTTGGAAGTCAGGGAAAGTATCTTTGGTGTGTCCATCCATGCGACATTGAGTGCACCAAAGATCTTCACTATTCTCTTTCCCCTTCTTAATTTTTTGTAACTAAAGCGTAAAGTTCGCTGGCTGCGCTTGAATTTGGTTCATGCCAGTTGTGCTTTTTCCAATAGGCGAAGCCTCCAACTTCATTACGATCTCTAGAGCCTCACTCTGTGTTGCGATCTTTTGCTGCATTAGTAGTTTCCAAATATGAGATACCAACGCTACGATAAATGATTCTTTGTGTTGAATGTCACTCATATCGAAACTGACTCTTTCCATCAGCGTCTTAAATCTTTGATCAAAATCCCAAATAGTCTCATTAGTAAATTGCTTAATCTCCTTTAACTCTTTAATATACTACGCTTCAGATTTGGGCTTTCTGGAATATTCAATTAGTCCTTTCCTGACTTAATCCAATTTTTTTGTAGGGTTCCCCCTAGGAACTTGTATAAATTTCATGTACCAATCCATTGCACAAAATCGGAGAGTAGTTTCCAATTGACCTTTCTTGACGTCATCATCACTATTATTTCTGACATTCCACACTGCCTCACATAGAAACCAGTAATGCTCGGGATCGTCGGTCCCATTTCCGTGGAACAAAGTTAAATTTGTTTCATCATACACGAACCTGAGACTTCTTCCTATAGATGCTTCTCTACTACTAGACTATTTTTGGAACGTCAGACAAGTCGGCACATAACTCGCATGTCTTCCTGAATGTGGAGTAGTGTGCAAAGGTGTGGGCATGTTGCTGCTGGGGTTTGATCTCATCTCTATCCTAGGAATAGCATTAAAAGAAATTTCAGCTCAAAATGGGCCTCCTAAGAATAATAATAAAATAATAGTTAATATAATAAAATAATATTTATTAATTTCGGAGGAAGAAAAGAAAAAAAACTACTTTTTTTGTTCGTATTTTCTACATATCTCCCTGTGATTTTAATCAAATTTCAATCAGGAGAGCTCTTTGGATGCAAAATTAAATTATGCATCCAACGAGTACCCACTCGACATACTTTTTATGGACCCCGCTACTCCAAAAACAAGAAATACCTGAAAAAAAGTGATGACTTGAATAACAGGCGACTCATTATCAATGGAAAAAAGGTGAGATTGGAACTTTGATCCCTCAGTAGGCTATGTTGGGAATGATCATCTTCCAAAGAATTAGTAATTGGATTGAACACAATTTAATTATGGTATTATCTAGCTAATGTAGTTGATCCTATGAACATTATTGTGCAACAAGGGGATGGGAAATGGAAAAGGCTCTAGGGTTGGAAATATGTATCGTATAACAATGGAAGGTATTCATTGTGAGGTTTTCATAGGCCCATATATGATTAATATCTAATAGGAATCCCTAGTTTAGTCCAAAAACCCATCATAGGGTTTTTTTAATACAAAATTATTATATAAGACCATGTGAGGAAGAAGTGCAAAAGCAAGGAAAATGTAGAAAGTAAAGGAAAAAATTGGCATGGGATGTCCAAGTAAAAAAATGTATTACATGGGAAAGGTTCCTATAGATTGTGTAAGAAAGAAGGGGAAGATATTGATAATTTATTGGTTCAATGTGGGGTGCATCCATAAAGGTGGGTTACAATTTTTGTCAAGGAATTTTGGTCAAAATGGAAAAAAAGTACCCTCGATCGAGGTTTCCATACCTCAATCAAGGGTTTAACAAGCGCTCAATCGAGGTTTTATACAACCCCCGATTGAGCTATTGGTAAACCCTTGATCAAGGTCTTCATACCTCAATCGAGGGTTTACCAATAGCTCAATTGAGGGTTAAACAAACCCTTGATCGAGTTTGTGACCTCGATCAAGATCCTGAGCTTGATTGAGCGCTGTACCTCAATCGAGGTTCCTGTTAAAAAAATTATAAAAAGGGTCGCGGGCCGCAGGAAGAGCTGCGACCATTTTCCTGATTTTTCCACAAAATCCCTTGATTGAGCAAGCATCTCAACCGAGTTGTTGCGTCCATAGAGACCTTTCTTGAGAAGTTACACCCGCAAATACCTCGATTGAGCTACCATGCAAGCCACACCCCCTTCCACCACGACGTCAAAGTAGGGAGGTAACCCCTAAACCTTGTTTTTTGAAATTTAAATGGAAATTTAGTTTTTGTTTTAAGTTTAAAAATGTTAGGTTAAAATATAAAAAAAAGTCATTGTTATAGATGTTTTTAGGTTTGTTTTTTTTCTAGTATGTTTCCAATGTGTGCAGGAAAGCAGAAATGTTGTCGGTAGCATTTAAAATATGTTTAAAATTGAAATTGGTTTTTTATTTAAAATTTAATTTTTGTTTTATATATATTCTGTCAACCGGTAGCATTTATGCTGTTAGTTTAATTTTTAAATGTGTGCCCAACAAGCAGAAATGCTACCCAAATTTTTTCAAGCCTCCTAGAAAACACGAAGGATTGAAAAAATTCAAATTTCTATAAATATTTGAATTTGTATAAATATTTCTATCAATCGACACTCATTTATGCTATCGGTTTAATTTTGAAATGTGTGTTGGGTGAGTAGAAATGCTGCCCAATTTTTTTTCAATCCTCCGATAATACATGGAGGATTGAAAAAAATACAAACCCTAGATGCGAGACAATCATGAACCTTAAACCAACATAGGCATTTATCTAAACAACCCATATATTTTACTTTAAAGATTTTGATATATATTCAAATATATATATAAAATATTTAATTAAAATATTATATTAATTCATATCTATATTTGTTATAAATAATTTTTTCATTATAAAATATGATATATATGTTTAGACTTATTAGTTGACATATTTTGATTTTAGTTTTTTTGAACCTCAAACAAAAGTATGATGAAAATGTTGATCTTCTTTTTTTTGTTTTTTTAAGGAAAAAAAATATTAAGAAATAAGTGTGTAAATTTAAAAAAAAATCAAATTAAAAAATTAATAGAAATCCATAATTTAAGATAAAATTATATTTTTGATACTTTTTTAGAAAATCTATATATATTTATATTCAACATTTTGAAAATTATAAATTATAGATTTAGAATATTTTAAAATAATAGTAAAATATATTACTAATAAAATATATAAATTTATATATTAAATTATGGAAAAATGGATTTGTAATTTAATTTTAAAAAAATGGATGAAAGAATTTACATAATTATAATTTTAAAAAATAGTTTAAAATTATATTTTTTTTAAATGTTTATGAAAGAGTTAATGAAATATATAAATTTAAATATTAAATTTTAGAAAATTAAATTAATAATTTAAAGATTTAAAAAAATGAAACTATTAATAAAATATAGAAGTTTTGATTTGAACTTATATAGAAGTGGAACTATATCTTTTTGTTTTAAGGATACTCAAATCTAAGTATTGTGGTTTTTCTTGTATTTCAATAAGAAAAATAAAAATAAATAAAAACAAAAAATAAATAAAACTTGAAACTTGTTATTCAGTGTGAATCAAAGTTACCTAGGACAATATGATAGAATTAGGCTAGCCTCTTGTAACAAACATACATTCCACCACCAACAATCCAGAAGCAACCAATGTTCCCTATGTAGACCAAAACAAGACTAAAGCACATGGCATGACTCACTTGTACCTAGAGAAAAAAATCGACATGTTGAACATATTGTTGTATCTTTTCAGAATATCCTTGATTGAATGGTTGAATTATAGTACCTAGTGGAAAAAAATGATATCGACATAAATTATGTCTATAGGTAAAGTTTAAAAAAAATGAAATGAAAAGTTAGAGATTGTTACTGGATTGGGATGAAAAGTTGGAGCTTCGAACTAAGCAAAAACCATGAGTCCTAAGAACACTTTTGCATTCACACACATGACATGAATGGTCAAGCTCAAATACCTATGAAAAAAACATTTGCATGTGTCATTTCCTTATTGATTATGCTCACACTCATGATCCTTTTCCCATTATTAATGTGATGATATATTAATCATCTCAAATCTACATCCTTACTATTGACATATTTATCATTTATCTTATATTGTATGCTAACTGCATTTATTATGCCTTATTTCATGCAGATGCATCTCTACAGCAAGGTTCTTCAGCTCGTCGAAGGTAGAGCATTGGCGGATCTGCGACCATTTCTCAACCTGGAGGTCGACAGAGGGCTCGTAAGTATACAATTGTGCATGATGTACTCTTTGTTGTTAGTTACATCAAATTAAATTGTTTCACATGTGCATATTTAATCATCAACTTATGTATATCTCTTTTTGTAGGTTCTCCTAGGTGTTCTATGCCGACACATGCTCTTGCTGGGGAGATGAGTGGAAGCCACTCTAGCAGGTGCTCTGTGCATGTGAGCGTCGAGAGTTTGGATATTGTTGGTGTCGTTGGGGAGGCTTCGGAGGCTCCCCATGAGATAGGTACATTAAATACACACACACACACACACACACATATATCTTTCAGTTATCACTACCTTTAATTTATATTGATTTCAAATTCATCTACAGTTGATGTATGTATTTTTACTCACAGTTATGTTTTCATCTAATTTTCAGGTGCTGTGCAACAGGGCATTAACCCTCCCAAGGAATCACGATGGGAGGATGAGATCACACGTATCACGCTGCAAGGCATTACCAGTCAATGTAAGTGTTTACGGGATAAAATCCTCTCCATTCTAGAGGACTCTCCAGCATCACGTTTGATGTGGATGATGTTAGAGGAAGCAGACAATCTACTGAAGGTCTACAGGTCCATCGGACCATTGAATTCTCTTTGGGTCTCTGTGTGTCAGAGAAGAAGGGTCACAGTGAAGGGTCCTGATAACTGGGTTGTAGTGAGAGATACAACTACTGGCCATGATGTGAAGGGAGCATTATTTGATATCCCTCTTGACCGCACCCCTGGTAAATCGCTTAGACTCAAGTAGTTTAAGCTAGAGGTTGCAGTGCCTTATGTATATGAAAGGTTCATTGGAGCATTGGGAATGTTTCCCCACTGTGACCAGGTCCCACTATACTTTGAAAAACATATCTATGCATACTTTTTCCTAGATATGCACCCAGATTACACTAGCACAGACTCGAGCTTCTATGGTGTTGGCGGGGGACACAGTCATGCGCGTCCTGGGGATAGGAGAGACCCTAGAGCTAATATAGAGCCAAAGCCTTTGGTAGGTTGCCCTGATAGGACCATGCTTGGGATGGATGATGTAGTTAGTTCATCTCATCTAGCAATTGAGGAGTGTAGTGCATTGGCATAGATGACACGCATGGTAATGCATGGTACCATGATGGATGTGTAGGTGAAGATACGCAGAGCACCCATTGCACCTAGAGATACTGAGTTATAGTGGGTGGCCAATGATTTTCTCAACATTCTTGATCATGACACAGTGCTGCAGTATGCTATCATGGCCCATGATGCATATTTTGTACTGAAACATAGATGCATGCCTCGACCGATGGGATAGGTATATCTTTATTGTCATCATTTAATTGTCATGATTGTAATGTATCTTCAAATGAATCATTTTTTAACTAATACTTTTGTTTGTGTTAGACCTTCATGCAGGATCCCGATTTCATGGAGGTACTGTTTGGAAGTGATCCATCTGTTCAGGGTCCCGCTGTAGTTTTGTCCGCCCATGTCGATGAGCTATGTGTTAACTGTCATCCTAAATTTGAATTGCTAAATTCAAGTCAATTGTTGAACACATAATATTTTGGTTTGTTCTAACTTTCCTCATTTATCTTGTTCATATTGTATAGGATAGAAGCAAGGGAATTGCACATAATTCTACACAACCTCGCTCGAGTCCTACTCATGACATGCCAATCGACGAGGTACTATTTATTTATGTTCAAATTGTTTGCATATTTATGTTCAGATTATAATTTACATGTTCAAATTGTAATTCTCAAGTTCAAATTGTAATTCATTAATATAACTATTTTCATGTCATGGAAACAGACACGGAAAAATGCATTTTTAGACAAGGGCGTTAAAGCCTCCATGATGTTTATGAATGAGTGGGATGCTGCTCATCGGTCGGGTGCTGATGAAGGCTCTTCTTGG
>LPNX010018473.1:0-11046 GCA_001517045.1 Pseudotsuga menziesii | reverse complement strand
TAACAAAATTATATTTACATTCTAAACAATATATATATATTATGAACTAGAACACTATGAAATTGAATATATTATGCAATATGAAATTGCATAACTTAAAAATAAATTATACCAATATTGTTAGCAATGACATAATTCTCCAATTATAAGTTGATTTGCAACTTCTTCTCCTCCAAAGATTGCTATTTTTTTCCTCTTTCTTTTTCTATCTTTCTCTCTTATTTATTCAGTGTTGCTTTGATTCCTAGAAGATATTTTACTTCGACGTGCTTTGCTTCCCATTGTCATCAAGATCAAGAATCCAAATTCATACCTACGGCAATATCTAAACACAATACATAATTGTTTCAAATAGGATAGTCAATTGTGAAAGATAAAATTAGTAACATATCTATGTATTATGTTTTATGTTTATATAGAATTTCGTTTAGGAATTCGGGTGGGAAATGAGGTTAGGAGGGTGGTTGGAATTACATTAATGCCATTCAATGCCTAAGTCCATTCCCAGCCATTTTTGTATGATTTTTTTAAAAAAGTCGGACCTTGATCGAGGTTCTAGCTCAATCCAGGTTTTAACAGACCCTCGATCAATGGTTTAACAAATCCTTGATCGAGGGTTTGATTAAACCCTTGATCAAGGGTCTGTTGAAACCTCGATTGAGCTTCATACCTCGATCGAGGGACTCAAAAACAAATAATTGTCCCTCTTACAGGAAAATCAATGTGTCTATGTGTCTTCTAGGGGTGTAAACCTTGTCATTCATGGCACACAACTGATCGGAGTTCATACTGATAGATTCGTCACTGAATCCTCTATCCATTGAGATATCATGCATGAATTTTGGAATTCATATGGTTTTTTTTAATTAGTTCTAAAACTTACACATAGAAAACCAGACAACAACTTCGAAGCAGCTCAAAGAAAAATCCGCACGGTAAAATATACACTTCCAAAAATTTCCTAAAAATGCACAGCCTGCATATCGGCGTGTCCTCTTCAAAAGTGTATCTTTGGTTTTTCAATTTTTCAAACCTGTGAAAAACAATCTGGGATGGACACACATGTGTATAAAATGATGTTGAAATCATATGTGGTCACTTTCGAAAAATAATAAATAATTGTATATTGCGAAATAAATTAACAAAACAATATGAAGACCATAGTGCATTTTGTGTATATCATGCTCATATATATATATTATTAATGTAAGATTGAATTATTGGGGTTGGACACGATCCACTTATTAACTTCTTCAAATTTTTAAGGTCACACATTTCATTAGATGCAAAATTTCACACATTAAATGACATCGGAATATTTTTTTTAAAATATCATTAGGAATCCAACATAATATTCTACAATTTCTTTTTACTCCTAGTCAAAATTCATGTGGCATATATGTGTTTTGAGGGATTCTATCTAGCACATGAGTAAAAGATCAGGTTTTCATCATCAAATTTTGCCAAAAAGTGTTACCCACCTTCATGGAATCACCCTATGAATACATAAACTAAGTATATTGATATGTATTAGTATTTACAAATGGAAATATAAGGTGGAATGAGGGTTATTGGTTGGAATGCATGAAGGAATGGTTTGATGAAAAATATCTCAAACAATATTATAGAGTCATACCTTTGATAGTTTCCTAGCAGAATTAATAAAGGTTGTAAAATTGACAATTTTAGCTATTATATTGAGGCAAAATACATGAATTTACTGAAACTTTAATAGATTGATGATATGGTCAAACAAAAATGGTTTTGTTAAAAAAAAATATGAACGTGACAAATACGACGAGCTAAACAAAATGACACCAACACCACAACAAGCCATGTGCGAGGAGAACCATTACCAATGGATGGATATGGATAATTCATGGAGGTTGTGAAATTGGAATTTTTTAAATAACATGACACAAAATGCATGAACTTGTAGAAACTTTAATAGAATGTCGAGAGGCTTAAACGACCACAGTTTAAAAAAAAAAAAAATGAATGCGACAAGTATGACAATATGAACATAATGAAATCAACTTAATGACATGACAATGACCAAAGAGAAATATTACAAATATCTAAGACTCAACTAGTCAACTAACACACTATGATGGCACACATGACACAACTTGATGGATCTATCGAAGGGATAAAATTAACATAAACAAAAATGGTGAAATAATATATGGACATTATAAGAACATTGAACTAGATGATACTACATGAATCCATCTAGAATGTTACAATTTACTAAAGGGGTTTCAAAATCCATCTGCAGTGTTAAAATTTAGTAAATTGTACAAATTCATTGTCAAAAGTGTAATTTTTCATTGTCAAAGTGACACAACTAAAAATGAACAAATAAATAACCAATTATTATGTGGTAATTTTTAGTTTAGATCTTATCCTGTGACCAAATTGGTCATTTATCTTAGTCATTTTTAGTTTAGTTCTTATCATGAGACCAAATTGGTCATTTTTAGTTTATTCACTTAAAATTATTAAATTTTGGTCATTTATCCCTTGAAAAAAACACGGCAACCAAAATTTGTGGTCACCTGGTCACTTATCTCTCATTTTGTACTAGTAACATGGGCATAAAATTGGAGGCAAACATGGACATAAAATGGGGCACAACAAGAGTATATGTACAAGCTATGTGCAAAACTGGGTGAAAAACTAGGTGCAAAACCTGATGCAAAACCTGATGCATAATAAGGTGAAAAACCCAGTGAAAATTACATCATAATTTGTGCCATATTTAGAAAAAGGACATAGAAAACACCTAAAATAGAACCAACCCATGAAATTTTGCCATTTTGTTCATAAAATGAAGAAAAAAACATTGAAAGATGGTTTAGATGCAAAAAAGGAAGCAAAAGGAGACACTAATCATAGGGTTTTTTTATAGTGCAATATCCCTTCCCCCAAAAAGGAACAATCTAAACATAAGACACAAAAAATACCAGATCAAAAAAACATACTTGTATCACAACAAGCACAAGCATGAAAGATTAAAATCTATCCACTTTAATGTCTATAAGAAAGTATGTACAAAGGATATGTCCCTATAAGTTGCTACATTGAACGACCAATGAACAATTGAATATTTTTCACTATAATGGCTTAAGGACAAAGGAATCCATGGAAATTTCTCTATTGTGCTGTTTAAATATTCTATCATATCTAGCTTACAAGAAATACCCAACACTGAAGATAAATTGAGTAGGGAAGCCCAGTTTGTATCAGAAGGACATAGACTTTTAGAGGCATAAATAACAATAATCCATAGTAAGCTAGTTTAAGGTGATTGAGGAACCATTTCATCATCCCCATGAAAAGACATAATCCCATTTATTCTACAATCCATTATGATGTTAATAATTGATTCCTATATCAACACCCATTATCTATCAAGTATTTGGTTATTGTTGGGTAATCGACCTTTCGACGAAAACTCATCTTCCTTTGCTAAGGACTGGAAATAAATGAAAACTACATATATGATGAATATAGTGAAATAAATATGCACATTCTAAGAGATCATTTTCCACTTACAGGTCAACCAATTACACTAGCTTCATAGGGGACCACTAGCCCATATAGTTCTCACTAGTTGATTATAAGTCCTTGTATTTTTATTTGGAAAATATTTCTATCCAACTAATTAAGAAACATGTGCATCTGTAAATGCAATTCCATGAATCAAAAGGTGATAGAATTAATATATAATGGATTTCTCTAATTCTAAATGGGGTTCTAAAAAAAAGCACAAACTCTAGAATGAAATTTGTTTTTTTTTGCATAAAAACGCCAATTTGTCTCATTGGTATATTTAAGATGAGTTAACCAAGTAACTCAAGTGTAATTTTTTTAATTTTTAATTTTTAATCAATAATTCGAGTCATTTCCCATATATTTTCAATTGGTTTTTTTATCACAAGTTGGATAGGATTTCCTTCAATTGTATTTTGAAATGGCATTATTAAAAAATTGGCAAGGAATCCAACAAATATTGTTTTGTTGGATCATAGATTTGTTTTGCTCAATGGCATGGTTTCTAAGATTTTATTTAGAACAATTTAACGTATGTGAAGGTGTAATCAAATCTATTAATATTATCGCTTTAGGAATTACATGTGTAGGTAATTTAATTGATTTTGTTACAACTTTGATAAGTGGAAGGCTTGATCTAGAGAGCAAAGCTAGGGATTATTTTACCATTCTAGGATGTCGTAGACTTATAATCATAAATGAGATTAAAGGAAATGATGTTACCACATGAAATAAAGCTACTATTGTATTGTTTCTAAACGATCCATTGAATATTTCCATGAGGGAATTCATGAAATCCAATGCCCCTACTGTCGATTCCACCATGTTGCGATTCATGTCTTTATGAGATGCAATATGAGAAGTCAATATAGTGAATTTTTAATGCAATTACAATTGAATTTTATTATGGACAACATAAAACAACATAAATATTCTTGTTCATCTGATACATATGACATTCAAAGGAATCTATAATTCAATTCACTGCCTACTCCCATGTTCACATGTATCAGAACTGGTTTCCATGGGTGAAATGACCGCCTCTTAGATATTGTAGAAGGGTAGTGATCGATAGAGGATTACCCCATCATGAATTCCCATGTAGAACCCCATTTAGTATGTAAATTTATAGAGGAAAATGGTGCCTCAATCAACACAGGAGAGAGTATTTTACTATGCATACAGATGCATGATTCCTACGATGATGTGTGGATGAAACTACTAGTGCAATGTTTTAGGTCTAAACTAAAGAATCTAGAGGATTTCAAGTCGAGACTTCAGAAGTTCTAGAAGAGTACTTGGTTGGAGGTGGAAAATACCAAAAGAGAAGCATAGATTATAGCATTTCCTCTTTCATAGTTCCATGGTTGATGGAAGTATTGATCAACCTTGTAGTCATTGTTTAGTTCATGGTAGATGGCTTCTTTTTTTCTATAGGAGATAGAACGGTGAGACGATATTTCATTGTGGATAGAAAAGGAAATAGGTTCGCATACAATGAATTTTTAACTAAAGTTGCGGCCAATGATAATTCTAATAATACCTGCCAATTTCTCACCTCTAGAGTTAATCTTCTGTGCATAAGAACCATGTATTTTGTAGTGGATTGTGTCAAAATTGTTCTATTGTTTGGAATTATTGATTTCATTTGATGATGGGGATAATAGTGTTCGGTCACCCTCTATGCATATAGTTGTAGTCATAATAGCATCCCACCCTCGATATTAGTTTGGGAATGGACTTGTTTTTTCTACACTTGACGAGGTTAGACTATTTAAATTTAGTGATAGGAATATTGTGTCTATGGTTTCCTCTATTCTTCCCAATTTCTCATCCATAATTCTGGAATGGATTGTTTCATTTGACTATGGTGTATTTGGAGTTAATATTCTTTGTATACTATAGTGTAGTGGTAGGAACTTTGGGCGTAAATGCCTTTGGAAAATGGATATATGGTACTTTTCAAATGTTGTCCTAGTTGAAGTGGTGTGTCATAGAAATTTTATTGATAATTGTAGTGGGGAATATCTCCAATGGCATATCTATCTCCTATATTCTTCTGCATTTTTAATGAATGGGGCATTTCCTGGAGTTCGGTCTCTCCTATCTTCTTCTGCATTTTTAATGAATGGGGAATTTCCTAGAGTTTGGTCTAAGTGGGTTCCTTGGACATGTAAATAAAATCATATATGGTCAAAAAAACATGGCCCTTAAACATATCATTCCTTGCTTCTTATGTGATGTATAGAAATCCAATGAAATTGGAGATTAATATAGTTTACTATATGTATAGGTTATGTTTTTTTTAATGGGATATCATTATTTTTTTTCAAATGGATACTATTTAAATTCATTATTAATAGGTGATGCAATGTAAAGTGCATGTTCAATAGATAAGAATCAGCATAAGATGTTCACTTTCATGTTTATAAGTCAATACTTCACATGGATGTTTGTACTATCTAATGATTTACTGGACAAAGGTGACTCACAAAGGTCACAAGATATGTTTTTTTATCATGGGATAATATGTAGACATATAAATTTTATTTGATTGAAACTTAGTTATTGTGTCATTGGGACATCTAGCCATATACATAGCTTAGACTAGTATTGAACTAGAGATCAATGATATTCCAAGTAACCTATTTATATAGAAACAAAACCAAGAATTGATATAAAAATTTAATAACTTTCAATACCCTTTAATATACAGTTATCAAGTTTCTCAACTTGTAAAAAACCACAAAAAGCCACTAGTAAAAAACAATCATATTTCTGTGTTTTTTAGGAGTAAAAAGAAACTTGTAAAAGACCACCATTAAAAAACAACCATATTTCTATGTATTTTTAGGAGTAAAATTAAAGAATTGTAGCTATAACTTCTATTGAATTAAACATATAGTTAATTATGTAAGGCACTGATTCTATCTGTATCCAAAGGTATCCTAGCAACAAACTAATTGCAAAATAATTTTACATATTTTAAAATAACTATAAACCAGCCTCCCTTTTCACAATGGAAAATTTGCATTTAGTACAGGGTGCATATTGTTTTCCAAAAAAGTATTTAAAGTGCTCATAGTAAACATAGATATTGTTGAAAACTATTTTTAATAAATCATCAAATTTCTTCCACATAGAAATGTTCTAGAAAGGATAAGTATTTTAGACAAAGATATGATTGTAAGGATCATTTATTGCTACTTTTATTTAGAAATACCACAAGGGGAATACCACTGAACTAGATCAATGTTTCTATTTGCAACCTATCTCCCTACCCCCAAAAATGACCAATCTAAATATAATACAAAATAAAGATCCATTCAAACAAACATACTCGTATCACAGCAAGAACAAGCATGAAATATGAAAATCTATCAATTTTAATAGCTATAAGCAAGTATGTACAAAGGATTTTTCCGTACAAGTTACCACGTTGAATGCCTAATGAATACTTAAATATTTATCACTACAATGGGTTCTAGTTCATCATCCATGTGCAATGAGATCGTCCCATTTATTCTATACGACAATATGATGTTAATAATTGAGACCTATATCAACACCCATTATCTATCAAGTATTTGGTTATTCTTGGGTAACCGACCTTTGTACGAAAAAGTCATATTCCCTTTCTAAGGAATGGAAAGAAATGAAAATTATATATACAATGAATACAATGCACTAAATAGACACATGCTAAGATATAATTTTCCACTTACATATTAACCACTGCACTAGTTTCAGAGGGGGTGACTAGCCCATGTAGTTCTCACTAGTAGATTATAAGTCCTTGTATTTGTATTTAGGAAATCTTCGTATCCAATTGATTAAGAAACATATGCATCCTTAACTGCAATTTTAGAAATAAAAAGGAAATAGAATTAATATACAATGGATTTCTCTAATTCCAAATGGGGTTCTCAGAAAATGGTTCTTAGAAAAAAGGCATAGACTTTGAAACAAAATTTGAATTTTTTTGCATAACAATACGAATTTGTCTCATTTGTATATAAAAATAAGCGTACCAATACAACATATAAAGCAATAATAATGAAAATTAAATTCGTCTCATTGCTTGGATCTCTTATTTGAAATTTTAGTAGTTAGATATTTAGGATTTATGATGTTTGAATGCAAATTCTACAATTATATTTTATTTCTCACATGATTGAAAAGTTTTGTTCCAGTGACAATGCTTATAGCATGTAGTAATGATGCCTCAAGTTCTTTTTTATTATAACATCATTTTCACATCTGCAATTTGAAACCTATAGTCGCATCTATTGAGTAGGAAGTAGACTATATCGAATTAGAGAACAACTATATTTCAAAGGACCTATTCATGCATAAATAAATACAAATGTATTCCAAGGAATCGAAGAGCTATTAGCAACACAAGACTCCAAAACATACATGATTTTAAATATAACTGATGTCGAATTCATCAAGTAGTTAGTGATGTAAGGCACTAAGCCTATCCATATCCAAATGTATACTATCAACAAATTAATTGCAAAACAATTGTATGTTTTTAATAATTAAAAAAGCAAGTTTTTTTCACTATGGAATATTTACATTTAATAGCTTATCAAAACTTAACAACGTGATTCCATTAAAAAAAAAGTCTCTAGTTGTACAATATAAATGCACAAAAATTGATAAAATTGTTACTATAGAGGATTGTTAACACAATAAAAAAAAGGCATTGTGTAAAACCCCATATTTTGACTTAGGCATGTCTATCACTCAGACTTATTACACTGTGTTTACTTATTTTTGGCATGTTATATGTGATTATATACTAATTATGATGTTAAGATGTTATCAGGCTTACGCTCTGATTATGCTGTTATCATGCTTATGCTCTAATTATGATGTTATGATGATTATCATTTCTATGATGTTACTATGCTTATGCAATTACTATGTGGTAGTCATCATTAGATTCATTTATTTCATAACAAAAACATATATTTGATTGTAATCCTTGATATGATGTGATATGTATGATGTGGTACATGGGTACCCATCCATGATGCGGTCGATTTTATGATTTTATGCGATGAAAGGAAATAATGTTGATAATATGGACCAGCTATTGATTTAATATTATTATGAATGCATGTTTGCATAGTGCTAACCCATGGGGTACAGGGACTATGTGATAGTAAGGTATGTGATGTGAAGTATGGCATAATACATATCTTGAAGAGAGCCTTAATTTCCAAAGCGATGATACTATGACACGTACCAATAAACTTGATAGCAGCATACTATGTTTTGATGGGGTATAGACCTAGTATGTTGAGAGGGATGGATGTATTTCCCACCCTATGTCACTATGATACCCTAGGTCATGGGAGGGAAGTGTTGATACATGCTCCCCAAGTTGTTGTGGTGACAAAGTTCGGATGCCTGCTAGGAGAGGCTAGGTCCTCTAGTTGGAGGACACTACCACTCTCAGGTTCTGTGTGGTAAGGTCAGTATAGCTGGCATGCACCTTGTACTAGTAGAGGAAGGAAAGGGAGGATGTGGATGTAGGTTAGGGTGGGAGGAAATATTAGTTATTATTGTTGAGGGTTGTAAATTTTATGATACCAAATTAGTGATGGTAGGTACCAATCTTGATCGACTGATTAATAAGAACATAACTGTTAAATAACTCTGAATGTCAAAGAAATCATACTATATATGTTTACTTGTCCTATTGAGTGAAATATTATTGGTATCATCTAGAATTTAGGTGGTTTGGTTATAGTACATGTGAAGTCTCTGCATGTACTGGCCATTCATGCACACCTCACACATGCATGCTAGTATGAATATACAATTACGTAATATGTTAGATAATCATATAAGTTGTAATAAGCAACCAAATATTTGTGTATTGATCAATTCAGATAATGGATGTTTAAGTTGTTAGGGCATGTATATGATTGAGTCAACAAAACTATCTATTTATCATGTAAAACAATTAAGAGAAGTATTGTCACTATGAAATATTAATTGAAAAACATTAACCTTGGACAGCTGGATGGGTTAACTAGTAATCGTGATTTATTTAAACCTGTAAATGTACCTTATTTATTAAGAAACAATGCAATAAATTAGTGCAAGGGTACTTAACAATAAACAGATACATGCCGATGTTATTATTTCAAAAAATTGGGTGAAATCATGAAGTTGGGTGTCTATTTTGGGGGGGTCTATGACAAAATCGAAGTTGTTTTTACATGTTTCTCAACTTCGAACAAAGAAAAGTTGTATTTGTGTTTAGAATTTCACTTTCGAGTAAAAACAAAAGTTGTAAACAATCGTGTTAGCTTTCTATCTGTTATTTTTCATAATTTTTTTATTGGCATTTGATATGTCATTTTAGCAATTGTTTGACAGTATGTTCTTAAGTAATGAAATTATGGTAAATAGTCATGTCGGAAGACGTAGCTTTATTCATTATTAACTTATTGTTTATTAAAAACAAAATATGTTAGTACAATCTACACAGATTGTACTAATGCATGACTATAATTTTGTATCCAACAGAGACATACAATAATTATTAGAATTTTTTGAAGTGGACCTACCTGAAAAACTATCATAAAATTGACATGTTTAAGGAGACGTTACACTTTGTATAATTTTCCATTTCATAACACAAAATTGAAAGTACCCTTTTGAAACTAACACATCAAACTTGTGTACCACTGGTTTTTCAATTTTTTTCATAATGTCGTTTTGAAGTTATTGATTTTTCATTTCACTGGTTTTTCTTAAAAATTCAAGCAATCCAAACCCCTTATAGGAAAAATATTCTAAGTATTTACTGTATGTCATGAAATTTAATAAAAATCACATTTATAGAAACTAGATTGAATTATGCATGTAATGGTAGTATTTGTGAAATGAAATAGCAAATATTTCATATGATCCGATATGTCCGAAATTGCAAAAGGCTTCAAGAAAAAGCTGGAGAACTGATTTATGAATATTTGCAGGTGTTCGGCCAAACATATTTTTCGGCCGAACAATTATTAGTTCGGCCGAAACGTTAGTTTTAACTGACGGAATAATTGTTCGGCCGAACAAATAGTTCGGCCGAAAATACTTTTGTTTTTTTTCACGTCGGCCGGGAAAAAAACGCCGATTGAAAACAAAAAATTCATATTTATAAAAAATATGAATTACACATTTTCGCATTTTTTAAATCATTCGTATTATACAAATGCTCTGTAATTTGTAAGGTATGTACTGCGACTTTTTTGATTTTTTTTTTTTTTGTATTTCAGAGCATTTTTAAGAAGATTATTTTTATCTTTGTTGCATTTTTGGGCACTTTTAAGAGGATTTTTTTTTTCTTTGTTGTATTTCTGGGCACTTTTATGAATTTTTTTGTCTTTGTTGCATTTTTGGGCACTTTTATGAAATTTTTTTTGTCTTTGTTGCATTTCTGGGCACTTTTAAGAAGATTTTTTTTGTCTTTATTGT
>LPNX010018432.1:27107-62584 GCA_001517045.1 Pseudotsuga menziesii | reverse complement strand
CCTCAGTTCACCTTGAGTTAGCCCATATTTCCTCTTTGCATGTTTCTAGGATATATGTGCCCATGTTTGTATCAGCGTGCCAGTTAACTGAATTATGACTAAGTTAGATGTTTGCACTTGCAATGTCAGTATACTTGCAGTGCAAGTATACTCCATAATAGACATAAAATTCATGAATGGAATGGTATAATGTTCTAACTTTCCATGAATCACAATAATACTTTCTTATCTAACCACATATAATATTCTAACTTTGAAGAATCAAAATAATAATTCCTTATATGAAACTCAATGACCTCCCATCAATGCTTTTTATATAAAACTCAATAACCTAAATGTTTTAGCAATGCTTTTTATATGAAACTCAATGACCTCTCAATAATGGTAGTAAATTTCGTTATATGAAACTCAATAGCATCATATATGAAATTAAATGACCAAAGAAAGTCAATAACCTCTTAAAGAAGGTAGTAAATTTCCTTCTATGAAACTTAATGGCATCTCGGAGAATGTTATATGAAACACAATGACCTCGTAGAGAAAGTAGTAAATTTTCTAGAAATGCTCTCTTATATGAAACTCTATGACCTCGCAAAGAACGTAGTAGCAATGCTCTCTTATATGAAACCCAGGGACCTTGTAGAGAAAGTAGAAGATTTGTGTACCAATGCTCTAAAGTGAAAATACCATACGAACCATACTTTAACGTGTTGGGAACAAAAGAGGAAAGAAAGTAAAAGGAATAGAAAAAGGAAACTAGGAGAAAATTAAAAACATTGATAAATCCAGGAAAGGAAGGTCACTAAGAAAATAAAGAAAGCTTAGAGGGAATGGTTTATAAAAAGAAGAAAATAATTCTAGTAAGAAAAGAGGCTCACTTTCCAAAAGAAGAAAATCGTGGAAGTTGGAAGGCAAAAAAGTCAGGGAGACAAGAAGGCAAGTTCCTATTCAACTCAGAAGGGTGCATTGGTTAAGGAAAAAAGGACACATCATGAGAAAATTCAATCATGAAGCTTAATGTCTCCATAAAATAATGATAATACATTATTATAGGGGATTTTAATAATTTTGGATTCAAATTGAGAGCATTGTGCTAGTCAGACTTGGGAGAAGCGTCCCTAGTCAAGATGGGATATGTGCGCTTGCTTTCATTGAGAGGAGGAAATAATCAAGCTTTCATAATTGAGTTTTATTACAGGTTATTGATCCTATACAATACTATTCCACCTGATTGAACAAGCCATATATACAAATTCTTCATTTTTGTGGAAATTGAACCCAAGAGATAGAACAATTACTCTCACAAAATTGCTAATCAAACATGCAAAATTAACATCATAGGAGACTAAAATTGGAGCATAATGAGGGATGGAAAGAAAAATCCACACAGATGCTCACGAATTGGATAATTCAAGTAGGTAAGCTAATGAGGGATGGAAAGAAAACTCATACATGCTTTTATTAGGACAAAAGGAGGGAGGATGATGTGGGAAAAAAATAAGTCAACTACACCTAGTGAAGCTTTTCCTTTTGCCTTAATTCTCAATAAAATAGGCAGCTTTTCAGAAAAAGAAGATATGCACTTTGGAGGATCTGGAATAAATAAGACATGCTAAATATGGTTTCTAAGAGGTTTCCCAAGCACTCTGTGACTCAATTTTAGCAAGTGTTGACTTCTATGACATGTAGAAGGTAACTAGCATAGAGTGAAATCTAGGAGACTAGGTAATAAGACAAAACTGATTTAATTAATGTATAAGGTAGGTAACTATGGGTTGATTATTCTAATGCCCCCCCTTAAGCCTAACTTTATGATTAAATATCAGAAAACTATAGGGCCTAGAAAGAAGGCTTAGTCACCCTTTGCATACTGCTTGTCCATACAACCAAGGAAAGAGGCAAAAACCCAGTTGGAAAATCCTCCCTTGAACATGGACAAGAAAACAAAATTTGAAAATATTGTCATCAATCATGCTTCACAGCATGATAAAAAATCCCCAATAGTGATTTGATATTGCTGAATGTCTTCTCACAAAAAACTTTGGTGAAGATGTTTGCTACTTGTTCTGAAGATGCACAAAAGAGTAGATGAATGGTGCCATCATGGACAAGCTGTCTGATGTAGTGCATATGGATCTCAATGTGTTTGGTTGGATGTCTCTGAAATGGATCATTGTAGATTCGAATGGTGCTCTGATTATCACAATAGATAATAGTTGAAAACTCTGATTCAAAGCCACATTTTCCAAGTATTCCCTGTAACCACAAACATTGAGTTTCTACATTTACAACTCCTCTGTACTCTACTCCTATAGATGAGAGTGCTATGGCACTCTGCTTCTTGCTTGACCAACTGATTGGTCCTTCTCTAAGCATGAACAGATATCATGATTTTGACTTTCGATTTGTGTTGGCACTTTCCCAATCACTGTCATTAAACCCAATCAAATCATGATCATATTTTGCTTTGTGGAAGATTCCATGATTTCTTGTTCCTTGAACAAAGTTAAGGATCCTTTTAGATACTCTCCATTGGATCTCATGATGCTGATCCATGTATCTTGAAGCCACACCAACTACATAAGATATATCAGGTCAAGTGTGTGTAAGATAAAGCAAACACCCAATCAACTGCCTATACAGTGTATTATTTACCATAGGAGAAGAACCTGCTTCTTCAAGCTTAACTCCTGAAAGGAAGGGAGTCTTGATTGGCTTGAAATATTTCATGTTGAACTTGTTTAGAAAATCTAAGGAATACTTCAACTGATGTACTTTGATTCCATGATGGGATTGAGAAATTTCAAGACCCAAAAATTGGCTCAACAATCCCAAATCTATCATAGAAAATGCATGGTTCATTGCATCCTTCAAGGAGGTAATCTCTTTCGTTGAACTTCCTGTAATCAGAAGGTCATCCAAATAAAATACAATAATAATAAAATAACCATGAATTAGATTCAAATAAACATTAGGATAAGACTTGCATCGAAAAAAACTCAATGACAACATAAAGCCATCAATCTTGGCATACCAAGCTCTAGGGGCTTGATTGAAACCATACAATGATCTATTTAACCTGCACACCAAATATGGATTAGAAACAAACCCTTCAGGTTGCTGCATGTAAATCTCTTCAGTGAGATCTCCATTTAGGAAAGCACACTTCACATCCATGTGATGTACCTCCCACTGCTTTGAAGCTGCAATGGCTAAAGCTAGCCTTATGGAGTCCATCTTTGCCACTGGTGCAAAGGTTTCATTGTAGTCAACACCATGTAATTTTGAGTATCCCTTGGCTACCAATATTTCCTTATATTTCAAAGGTGAACCATCAACAGCAAACTTAGTGTTAAAAACACACTTACATTGAACTAGCTTCCTCCCTGGGGAAGATCAACCAGTCCCCAAGTGTTGTTCTTCTGGAGCTAGCTGAATTCTTCTTTCATGGCTGTTTCCCATATTGGATAATGTGCTGCATATTCATATGTCTATGGATCTGGGTCAACCATAATACAAAACTTCTCAGCAAATAAAGGATCTTTCATGCAAAGGACACTCTCAAACTGAGATCTAGTCCTCCTAGTGTCACTAGGATTTCTAGCTAGTTCCCCAGCTACATGAATGGTCTTTGCTGCCCATTTTGGCTTTGTAGGAATGTCAGTATCTGCAATCAAATCATCATTATCAGTCTCTCCAATTACAATCAATAGATTTGGTGGTGAAGAAGACTCTCCAACTTCAATTGCTACTAAAGGCTCTTCTTGGAACTGAACACTTCTTTCATGAAAGCTTTGTTAGTGCTCAAGTTGATCAGCTTGTACCCTTTTAAATCTTCAGAATACCCAACAAATAGGAACTCTTGGCTTTGGGGCTGCAAAGCCTTTCTCTTTTCAGTTGGAATTCTAGCCCAAGCCTTTGAGCCAAAAATCTTGAAATGGGTCACATCTAGCTTGTTCCCACTCCAAGCTTCGAAAAAAGTCATACCATGAATATGCTTATGAGGCACCCTATTATGGATGTAGGATGCACAATTTATAGCTTTGGCCCAAAACTTTGGTGGCAAATTCTTAGCCTCCATCATGCAAGTTGTCATCTCCTTCAATGACATGTTCTTTCTCTGAGCAACACCATTTTGTTTTGGTGTGTAAGGGATTGAATGCTGCATATAAATACCTACATATTTACAATACTCAATGAACTTCAACTTGGCATACTCACCACCATTGTCAGATATGAGGATCTTGAGTTTACTCCCAGACTGGTTTTCAACCAAGGCTTAAAAGATTGTGAAGAGGTCAAAAACATCAGACTTATGCTTTAGGAAGTAAACCCAACAATACCTGGAAAGGTCATCTATGAAGGCCAATGCATATTTGGATTAACTCATGGACATATGAGGAAATGGACCGGCAATGTCATTGTGGATCAACTCAAGAGGTGCAGAGGTTCTCTCATGACTAGCTCTCTTAAATTTGTGCTTTGGGTGTTTTCTTAGGATACAACCTTGACAGACGCCCTTGGAAAACTTGATCTTTGGTAACCCTATGACCATATCTTTTTCACTCAAATCAGAAAGATACTTGTAGTTAAGATGGCCAAGTATTTCATGCCAAAGCTTGCTTGCCTCATTAGCATGAATCAGAAGAGCAGAGGGGTTTGAGTAGGGTAGAAAATGGGAAAACGTGTATACATTCAAAGTGTGATCGACAACACCTTTTGCTATGACTTTACCGTTCGAAATATCAGTGATTTCAACATCATTAGGGGAGAAGATGACCTTCTTTGGAGACTCAGTGTGAGTCATTTGATACACTAACAAGAGAATAGAGGCATGACCTGGAACATACAACACATTATTGAACTTACCATGGTCAATATCAATCCTTCCTTAGCCCAAATTGTCAGTGAGAGAGTCATCTCCCAAAACTATTGGTAGACCTTTTGATATTTCAAGAGAGGAGAATGCATCTTTTGTCAAAACCATATGTCTAGAAGCTCCAAAGTCTGTGATGAAGCTAGGTGAGCTTGATGTGACAACAACTAAAGCATGTACTCTCTCTCTATCCTCTAAATTTGATCCTGCTTCCCTCTTCTTTGAGCAATCAGGAAGGGAGATGTTATTCTTCTCCAGGAGTTGGGTCAACATGTCAATTTGATTCTTCATACAAGAGCTCTTAGGACGATAGCCCTTACTGCAATATGCACACTTGCTCATTTCTCCTTTGTTCTTCTTCTTCTAGAAGTTATTCTTGGAACCTTGGGGCCCCTCTTGATATTTTCTCTTGTCTCTCTTTTGCTCAGGTGGCTTCTTAGCTTTTTTCTTGATTTTTGAATCGACCCTTGAATCTCTAGTAACCAAAGCTTGGTCTTTGGAAGGTTTGATGGCACCCATCATCACCAACTAATCTTGTTCCTCTATGATGGATTCCATGAAATTTGCAAGCTTAGGCATATTCCAAGCTCGATTTGTCAACTTGGTGGCATGGAAGGCCAAAAAAAACATTGAATAGTCAGGGCCAAGCTTCGAGAGTATGGCTAAAACTAGTTTCTCTTCCTTGTTTTCAATGCCACACTGTTTTAGTTGCAAAACAAGGGATTTAAACTTGGAAAAATAGAGTTTCAAGGATTCAAATCTACTAGGACTCAAGGAGATTAACTCATTCTCAATTTGATGTCCTCTCATCTCATCTGTCTTACCAAAAATATATACAAGCTTCTCCCACACTTCATTAGGTGATGTCAATCCATCAAGATGGAAGAGGAGGATGTGACCTCATCCCTCCTGTTGTGCCATTTGATTTTCTTTGCAGTTGCATTGGGCTCTACCTCAGTTGCCATAGTAACCCTGTAGAGACCTTTCACTCTCAACAATATCTCCATCTCATCTTTCCACTCAAAGAAATTTAATGTAGTCAAGATGATCTCTAGAGATTGGTCCATAGCTCAGAAATTGTGCCCTTCAGTCAGCAGAATATGCTCCCAGTCAAGATGTCAAACCTGTAATAGCAATATGGAAGGAGAGAAATCGATCTACAAAGGATTTGATACCATGTGGAAATTGAATCCAAGAGATAGAACAATTACACTCACAAAATTGCTAATCAAACAAGCAAAATTAACATCAAAGGAGACTGAAATTGGAGCATAACACTAATCTATAATGAATAAGTGTAAAATAGCCAACCTTGTGAAGTAATAGGCTGATGCAATATATAATTGTGTTATAGTTGATTTTACCACACATGGTGAATCACACTTTTATGGCCTTCCCTGTCCCTATGCAGACTCCTTAGACCCCATGAACCATTTTTGTTCCTTTGATGTTTCCTTGATCATCCCTAAAAACATGTAAAAGTTTCGATACATGACTTTTAAACCCTTTATCGTGTATATACACAGGTTTGACCCCTAAAACCGCATACATCAGGATGTGTGCAAAAGGAAAAATTATTTTGGAGTTTTCCTTTATGTGGATCTGACTCACTTGTCTCCTGGCCTTCCATATGCCTTGAGATCACTTGGATTCGACCTTTCATTTCCCCATTGAAGAGCTATATAAGTGATCTGATCCCGGGGGCGAGCTCGGAAAGTCATCAAACCCGCTCGAAACAATTGGGACCAATAGGATCATTTTTCTGACGTTAGTGCAAGTGAACTTGAGCATAATATAAGTGTGTAACATAGAATCATCCACATGAAAATGAAAAATCATTCAAGCACATTAGGGACATGGTTTGATTACGAAGTTCACCAGATCTCCTGGCTACGTCTCCGGGCCTACTCCAAAATAGAGTGACCAATCCATTGCAAAGATGCACAAATACATAAGATACATCACAATGGATTAACCTGCAGATTCTTCATCATCTATTCATCTCTACCACCGCACCATAACTGCCTTTGATGGGTCACATAAGTGCACAAGCTATAGGACTCAATCGAAGACTGCCGAAATCAAGCAAGCAAATGCCTTCCTCCTTTGTCTTGAGAAGTTGCCAAAATTGGACATGAAGATATTTTCCCAATGTAGCCAATCACACTCTTTCAACTGACTCTATGAGCCACGAACCTCAAGCGGATCAAATACTTGAATAATGTTGCAAATCACACTCTTTCAACTGACTCTAAAAGCCATGAACCTCGAGCTACCCCACACGATCTTCTGCAAGATAGTCTCAATAGACGACAATATGTTTGCATGAAAAGTGCATCAATAAAACCAAAGTCACACTCTTACCAACCAATCCCTTCACCTTTTCTCCTTCATGATGAGAGTGTAGATGGTCTCTACTTGCCTTCAAATGCAAATTGAAATGTTGCCTCCTCGAACTGACTCTGCTTCTTTGTCTCCTACATTGGATCATCCTCAGACATGATGGAGCCATGCTTGCTCTCTGAGCTGGAAATACAAGGTTGGAGCCTCTCCATGAGCTTCTCCAATGGAGACCCCCAATGGGGCCTCTCAGATGCTTGCTTCCTCTATGGGCTACATATCTCCAAACTTGAGCTCCCTTCAAATGTACATGACAAGTGCTTAAATAGGAGAAGCTACTGTTGGTGGCATGATACATGTGATTCTCCAAATTGGGATTAGTTACAAATTGTTTTGGCTTTTAAGAACATAAACCAAAAATATGGTTCATGCCCACATGCCCATGGGTTTTCACATTTAGTTACTTCCCCATAATGACATTTACAAAATCCAACACTAATCCATTACATAACAAAATCCCTTTTTTAAATAGCATGTTGGTTTTTCAACCATAAACCAACTTGTTACAACTTCTTTACAAACATGGCATGTTTGTTTTTGGCTACAACCATGCATTAACTTCATAACAACTCAAGGAATAAAATAAATGAGTAATATGTGAGTAATTTTTCCACTCACTTCAAATATTAATCATTTTACAATTTCTCATGAGTAAATGCATGAATGTCCTAAAACTCATTTCAAGCACAAATGCATGTATGCTAGTCATCATGCCACTTCATCATTCCATGTCACCATGCCACATCAGCATGCCATGTCATCATACCACATCATCACGCCATTTAGCATGCCATGTCATCATGCCACATCAGCATGCCACATCAACATGCCACATCATCATGCCACATCATCTTGACACATTATCATGCCATGTAATTAGAATGCACTTTTTGACTACCACGTGGCAGCTTGAGGGAGTGCCACGTGGCACTTCAGCCAAAATTTTCCCTGTTGGGGCCAAACTTCAAAATGCAATATCTTTTGCATCCAGAGTCCATTTGACACACCGTTTGCACCATTGGAATCGGCTTGACGAGATATTCGACATGGTGCTATTTTTGTTGCAATATGATGATTTTGAAAATTGGCCTTTTTAGATCCTCCCGAATCATTCCTCCCCAATGGGAAGGCTTTTGGTCCCCAAAAGCTTATTGCAGGTATGCTCATCTACTTCTTGCTTCATTGGTGCTTGCACAAACTACTTCCAATTCCTGGATTTTTGCACACTACAAAATTTTTCTCATAACAGTCCACAACCTGCAACACTTGTTAGCCTGCTCTGATACCACTTGATCTGATCCCGGGGACGAGCCCAGAAAGTCATCGAACCCGCTCGAAACAATCGGGACCAATAGGATCATTTTTTTGACGTTAGTGCAAGTGAACATGAGAATAATATAAGTGTGTAACATAGAATCATCCACATGAAAATTAAAAATCATTCAAGCACATTAGGGACACGATTTGATTACGGATTTCACCAGATCTCCTGGCTACGTCTCCGGGCCTACTCCAAAATAGAGTGACCAATCCATTGCAAAGATGCAAAAATACATAAGATACATCACAACGGATTAACCTGCAGAGTCTTCATCATTTGTTCATCTCTACCGCCGCACCATAACTGCCTCTGATGGGTCACATAAGTGCACAAGCTATAGGACTGTATCGAAGACTGCAGAAATCAAGCAAGCAAATGCCTACCTCATTTGTCTCGAGAAGTTGCCAAAATTGGACATGAAGATATTTTCCCAATGTAGCCAATCACACTCTTTCAACTGACTCTACGAGCCATGAACCTCGAGTGGATGAAAGACTTACATAATGTTGCAAATCGCACTCTTTCAACTGACTCTACGCGCCACGAACCTCGAGCTACGCCACACGATATTCTGTAGGATAGTCTCAATAGACGACAATATGTTTGCATGTCAAGTGCATCAATAAAACCAAAGTCACACTCTTACCAACCAATCCCTTCACCTTTGTCCTTCGGGATGAGAGTGTAGATGGTCGCTACTTGCTTTCAAATGCAAATTGAAATGTTGCCTCCTTGAGCTGACTTTGCTTCTTTGTCTCCTACGCTGGATCACCCTCGGACATGATGGAGCCATGCTTGCTCTCTGAGCTAGAACTACAAGGTTGGAGCCTCTCCATGAGCTTCTCCAATGGAGACCCCCAATGGGGCCTCTCAGATGCTTGCTTCCTCTATGGGCTACATCTTTCCAAACTTGAGCACCCTTCAAATGCACATGACAAGTGCTTAAATAGGAGAAGCTACTCTTGGTGGCATGATACATGTGATTCTCCAAATTGGGATTAGTTACAAATTGGTTTGGCTTTTAAGAACATAAACCAAATTTTTACAACTTCTTTACAAATATGGCATGTTTGTTTTTGGTTACAACCATGCATTAACTTCATAACAACTCAAGGAATAAAATAAATGAGTAATATGTGAGTAAATTTTCCACTCACTTCAAATATTAATCATTTTACAATTTCTCATGAGTAAATGCATGAATGTCCTAAAAATAATTTCAAGCACAAATGCATGCATGCTAGTCATCATGCCACTTCATCATTCCATGTCACCATGCCACATCATCATGCCACATCAGCATGCCATGTCATCATACCACATCATCATGCCATTTAGCATGCCATGTCATCATGCCACATCATCATGCCATGTCAGCATGCCACATCATATTGACACATTATCATGCCATGTCATTAAAATGCACTTTTTGACTACTACGTGGCAGCTTGAGGGAGTGCCACGTGGCATTTCAGCCAAAATTTTCCCTGTTGGGGCCAAACTTCAAAATGCAATATCTTTTGCATCCGAAGTCCGTTTGACACACCATTTGCACTATTGGAATCGGCTTGGCGAGCTCTTCGACATGGTAATATTTTTTATTGCAATATGATGATTTTGAAAATTGGCCTTTTTAGATCCTCCTGGATCAATAAGGAACCCTTTGGATACATTGAAGGCATGAGGAATTGAGAGCAAGAGAACTATAGTCCATTGTTGCCGGAACTTGTGCTTGAGGCTGCATTCCCTTTGTCCCTTGGAGCAATTTTGTATTCTTCCCAACCTTTTCTTTTGCTTGTGAGCTTGCTATTGAGAGATGGAGGATTGAAGTGGTGGAGGCCCAAGTGGGGGACTCGGTTTCTCCGATTCGCAGACGTTCCGACAAAGGTTGTATTCATTGTAATATCTGATTTTATATTAATAGAAATATCTTTTCCTATCCAAGAATGTGTGTTTGAATGAATATTTTATCCATGGATGATTTCAAATGCTTATATGTTATTGATTATATATGCTAGAGTAGAGATAACACAATTATATATAGTATGCTTGTCTTGTTTATTGAATGTTGACGAAGCAATTTATCAATTCAAGCTGAAGTTGGAAAGCTCAACGGGGATCTACATCAACCGTCTGGAATAAGGTACGAATCGAGATCCTTTAGTGTTAGTTGTTTGGTTTCTCTTGCATATAGGAAAGGATTGATTTCTGGAGTTAAGCTGCCTGTTGTGGTACCCCAAGCCATAGGAATTTCTCTCCATAATAGAATTGGCAACTCTGCTAGGGACGTTCCTTGTTTTTCTTTGGGTTTTGGGTACACAATGTGCTTGATATTATTGACTTGCTCTTTGTTTCTCCTTGTTTATGTGTTGCATTTTATAGTATGTTCATCCATTGACACTCCCCTTTATTGGTTTGACCCTTGGCCTACCTTTTACCACTATCTTCTCTGTATACACAAGTTTTTGGCCAAAAGTCACATACATACGCGGATTTTTTTGGCCAAAAGTCGCATATACATGCAGTTTTTTGGCCAAAATCTGTGTATACATGCAGATTTTTGGCCAAAAGTCGCATATATACGCAGTTGTTCTTTAAACAATCGCATACATCCTCCCTTTTGGTGAGTTTGATGTTGTGGGAAGTTCTTGGTTGGGTTGTGAGTGTGGTTGGCTCTTCCTTGTGTTTGATGTTGTCTGTTGGATGCATCTTTTGTGACTAGAGACTGCTTTTTCATTGATTTCTCTTTAAAAGTAGTTTTAGTCATTTATCCTTTTTGTTTTTCCATTAGTGCATTACTCCTTTTTGTCTCGATGTCTTGCTGGGCTTGTGTTTTATACTTGCTGCGGAGACTAAGAGTTTTAGATGACTTTTATTGCATTTTTCATTCTTTTATATTGAAAAATACAAAGTAGTTTCACTCTTAGTTATGGATTTGAGGAGTTACTTGCGTTGGATTTCATGGATGAGAGTTGTATTTAGGATTTCATATCAGAAGGATTGCATTGACATCAAAGGAATATATATTTATGCATCTCATGTAGTGGTATACCCTATTTTTCATTTCACAAAGATTGCACTTAGCATTGTTTGTTATTGTGTGCATATTTACTTCACTGTTGACTCATAACTTCATTAGTTGCACGATCATTTCCCTTTGAGTAATTATAGCCAATTAATATCAACGCATAATAAAATGGATTACACTATTTTATTTGATAGGGTACACCAACAAGATTAGGTTTTAGAGTCTTGGAATAGTTCATTGTGAGCAAATTCTCCAAGACCACTAAACAAAGACATGTATGTGTCTGTCCAGGTGAGAGTGTGAAATTACTTGGTATAATTAGTGTTTCTCAGGATCCTCCTCTTACAAGGGAGTTAAGCATGAGGTAGTGTGAGCGGTTATTGATTGGGATGACCCCTAGTCATAACCGACTTGCACTAGAGATATTTCTAGGATTTTATTCATATTTGGGGTCTCTTTCGAGAGTTTCAGGATTTGCTGCCCTTCCCATACGGTCGATCCCGCCTGTGACTATCCACCTGAGCATTGATTATATTGAGGTGACCTTAGTTTCCTTACCTAGGTTATCGAGGGGGTACGTCGTAGAGGTTATTATACAGGTTTCCTAGCCAGGTAGAGGTTAGACAACACAATTGCTTTATGCATTGAAGCTAAGGGCCACTATAATGCGGGATTTTCCTTTCTTTCTAGTTCGCGATCAATTACGGATAATTCTTGAAAGTGTGAGCTACAAAAATACAATAAGTACAATGCACTTGTAAATTCAGACGATCTCTTTTATAATGTCCCACTACTCCACACTTATAACATTGTATAGGTCCACGACCTCGTCCTCCTCCTTGAACAAAACCTCCACCTTGTCCTCCTCCAAATCCTATGTGGAATCCTCCTTGTTGTTGATACTGCGGTTGATTTAACTGTTGCTATGGCTGATTGAACTGTTGCTGTGGTGGCTGATTGAACTGTTGCTATGGCGAGAGATTCAATTGATGTTGGGAATACTGTTGTGGTTGAGTATACTGTTTCTAGGTATACTTCGGTTGCTGCAAAGTGGAATGCATCTGATTGTACTGTAGATGTGGTGGAGAGAATTGCGGTTGTGACACAAATTGTGGTTTCAGTTGTGGCTGCGATACAAACTGTTGTTGAGGTGGCAGTTGTAGCACATGTGGCTTCTGCTGTGGTTGCTGCATGGTTCAATGGTCTTCTCCCTTCATGTAGTACATGTCCATTTTTCTTTCCTTAAGCAAATTATATTCTTGAAAATCCTTATCTTCATGCCCAATATATTAGCAAAAGGTTCAATACAAATTCATCTGCTCCATGACCATCTTCTGCAGATACATGCAATCTTCATGTCGATGCCCATGCACTTGGAAAATTCACATGGCATGCCTCCATAACTTAATGGATTTGGAACTCTCGACAGCAAGTAGTGTTTGAAATTTGGGAACTGGTATTTACGATGTCCTTCTGTGCAACATAGAGTACACCATATTTCTTCATGGCCCGCTTTCCCCTTCTTGATGTCCTAAAACTAGATCGTTAAGTTTTCCATTTGAAACTAAATCTGATTCATACCAACTCCTGTCTCCCCAACAAGTGAAGCCTCAATCTTCATTGTGATCTCAAGAGGCTCTCTCTGTGTTGCAATCTTTTGCTACATCAAAGGAAATATGATATGCGGTAATAACGCTGGGATAAACGATTCCATATGATGTATATCGCTCATGTCAAAACTGACTCTCACCATCAACGTCTAAAATCATTGATCAAAATCCCACAAAGTTTCTTTTGGATATTCCACCTCAGATTTTGGTTTCTTGAACTCTTCAATTGATCGTTTTCTTATTTCATCCAGATTCTTTGCTGGAGTCCCTATGGGAACTTTTCATGAACCAGTCTAGTGCGTGAACTTAGAGAGTTGTCACCAATTGACCCTTCTTAACATCATCATCCTGAGCTTGCTTGAGAGTCCAAACGAATTTGCACAAAAATCAGTATTTCTCAGGATCCTCATTCCCATTCCCATGAAACAGAGGTAAATTTACATCATCACCTTCCATCCTGGTCCTTCTTCCTACAATCGTTGATCCGCTACTATTAGAATGTTGTTGACACATCAGACAAGTCGATGTTGAACTTGTATTTCTTCCTGATTGTGGAGCAGTGCACGGAGGTGTGGGTACATTCTTGGACATATGAAGACTTGAATACCTATGACACCCATATTATCCAACATTTCATTCCTATCAAAGAAGGTGTCAAACCATTCCAGTGGAAACTAATAAAGATGCATCTAAAGCTCGAACCGGTGATCCAAAATGAGGTAAAGAAATTGCTTGATGCAAAGATCATTTTCAAAGTGTTGAGGCCTGGAAAATCGCAGGCGGCAACAGCAAGGGATTCTCCCCAGTCAATGTTCCCAACTAGCCCGTGACTGTTTGGTGTAGGGAATCCGTCTGGTTTGCGATCTGGCTACCGTAGGTCAAGTAACAAAAATTAAGGTTTCATCGGTTACGGCCCAGTCCACCGTATATATTTTTGTATTTTTGTCTTAAAGTATGATATGCATGTGCCTAATTAACATGCAGGGTGAATCATAAAGGATGCAAGGAGTAGTCACAAAGTGATGCGCAGGTTCTTACCTTTCATCTTAGAAATCCCAAGCATCTAAATCACATACACAGTAATAAAGTAAATCTAACTATCTACCTATCCGCGGGGAGCCAAACTGTAACTTATTAATGAGTAATATATATTGCACATGCATTATAAAGAGAAATTATAGATAGCTGATATTCCTTCCCACAACACATGAACGATTAAAGATATTTAGACAATCAGATAGCCAATTGCTTATGAACAACATTCATTAATCATGGTGTTAATTTCACAGAATAAACCAGAAATCATTCAAACAAGAACATAGGCCCTAAGAGTTAGAATGATCTCACAGCTAATATGCATAAAGCTGGAAAAACGAAATAGTTCATTTTCCACCAATCCATAGCATAACATTTGAACGTCCCACCAAAATTTCTCCAACAGGCAAACAATAATTATTTATTCCAAAAAAAGTAGTTCTTCTTACAATATCTCTTTACTTCTCTAACTGGGAAAAAGGTCCTTCCTTTCTTCTAATTCTGCTATATTTATACAAAAAGAATAAGATTGTTGGGCTGCCCATAAATAACTCTTGGGCTTCCCCAACTCCCCGCCTCCCAAAAATTTTCTTTCACTAAGTGTTTACAAAATTGCAACATATTACAAAAATGGACAAATATTCACGAGGAGGGCCCCTCTTGATTATTTGGAAATTTATTCCAAGCCGAAGCCTCTGAGGCAATTCCTTCAAACTTGGAAGGTTCCAAAAAATGAATATTTATCTCGAATTTTGCATCCTGGTTCTTGATGGCTTCAATTCTGTCTGCACTCAAACAAACTTGATCTTCTTATAGCTGCACACTGACTGCGGAATGATCTACCTCATTCCTTAAGGTCTGGTCATCGAGAGCCTTGATGTGGTGTATTTTGCTTTCCTCTTCTCGGTACCTTTTCTGCAAAATTTCCACAAACAAGTTGTGGTCCGGAAAAGCATCCATCCTCCATTTAGCTTCTAATTGGCATCGGTTATAAGTAATCAGGAGCCTTCTGAAGAATTTTGTACATGCCCCTTTTGTCTTTCAAGTAGCCTTCTTGAATTCCTTAGCTGTGTTGATGGCAAACTCTAATAAGTCGTAGTCCTACTTAAGGGCCTGTCAATCTTTCGAGGGAAGCTCTATAGGAGATTGTTCATTATTCTCTTGTCTTTCCATCCTTGCTGTCAGGACTTCCAGGATGTCCTGAGATCTCTCAACAAAATATGAGGAGGTCTCCAAAATCTCCTCCAACCGACCATCTACTTGCAAAACCCTACATCTTTCCTCTTTTATGGCCATCTGCAACTGAAAAAACTTTGCTTTCTGTGCTAGCACATGTTCCTTGAAAGGTTGGAGATTAACCTGCTGTTCTTTGGCTTCCTCCAAAGCTGCTGTCAAAGAGGTAATCTTCTCTTGAATTTTTGTCTCTTGTTCTTGAGATTGCCTTCATTCGCCTCCAAGGTGGTAATTTGCATATCTAGATCCTCTATCTTTCCTAGCGGTTGTTCTTTGTCTGCCCTCAAGTCTTGATATTCTTGTTGTATCTTCTCCAGACATTCCTGGGAAGTCTCCATAGATCTTCTCTCTACTTGGAGAACCTGTAATTCAGCCTTTGAATACTTTATCTCCTTTTGCACGTCTTCAAATTTTCTCTTCAGCTTATTGTTTTCTTCTCTTTCCTTTCTTAGTGTGTCTTTTAGTTGAGAAGAAGACTTCTTAGACTGCTCTAGATCTATCATTATTTTATCTACATTGTCCTCTGAAGCGTGGATCAATGCAGCCCATGCTCTAATAGTGAATCTGGGGTCTCTATTTGTTTCGTATACAATGGTCGTATCAGTTATCATCTTACTAGACATACCCCCTGTTTCAACATTCTTCTCAGTTCTTTTTACTATCATTTTCCTTTCTTTATCATAGAAGATAGTATTAAAATTAGGGACCTCTTCCCCTATCTTCTGTTCAAAGGAGACTAGTCTAAGGGTGGGGGCCATAGACTGTCTAGGTGTGCTGACAGCAGGTACTTTGGGGTTCTCCATGTTCTAGGTCTGAATGTATGCTATGTCAGAGGCTGACTGTTCTGTCACTGTCTGGATCAGCTTCATCCTCTCTACCTCATGTTTCTGAAGTTCCTCATCTAGTTTCCTTTTTCTTTCTTCTTCTTCAATCTTGGCATCTTCTTCTGCTTTTCTGGCTCCCTCTTGTGCAGCTCTTCTTTTCTCTTCCTCTTCTCGCTTTAGCTACCCTTCAGCTTCTTGGGCTAACCTTTGGGCTTCTTCGTTTCTTTTCCTGGTTTCTTCATCGGCCTTTGCTTGCTCATCTTGCCCCTTTCCACCTTTGGTGGTGATTTTCTTTTTAAATCTTTTCCTCAAGGTTGTTATGTTCAACACATTGCGTAAAATGGACTCTTCTCTGTCCCAATGGTGAGTGTATTCAAAATGGACATTGGCTTCTTTGCAGTGCTCAGCAACCTTGTTGTGGGAGTCATTCCTGTGGAAGGGAATTTCCCCAAAATGAAACTTTTCCAACTCCTCCACGAATTCATCAGCCTTCTTAACTCTAGTAAACTTATAACTCCCCAACCTGAAAGGAAAAGGAGGATATGCAGCCTTCTTATGTTCAAATAAAAAGCTTCGTATGCCATCTAGGAAGACTTGCCTAACTACCTCTTTGTGAATTATATAGTCTGTGGCATATTTAGGCAGTAGGGAGGGTGCTCTAGAGCCTCCAAACATTATGAAATAAAGCCCCTCCTAGGTCAGGTAATAATCAACATATCCCTCGATCACCTGCAGTGCCTCCTCAGACATGCAGTCACATTCTTTTAAGAAAATAAGAGTATATAATGTAATGATAAAATGTTCATAGACCTCCCTGTAGTGACTGTGACACTTGTGAGCCCACAGTGGCTTGTATGCGGAGTAAACAGGTATTCTTTCCCGGTCCCAGATGCACCTTAGGTTGGGGAAAGGTTGATTGCATAGTATGAAATCAATGAGTATGGAGCTCATGTCAAATTCTGACCTCTTTTGGGACACTCCTCCCAAAGCTAAGGCCATACAGGATGAAAGGCTATTGGACACTATGTTGGCCCAGTTGAAAATGGTCCCTTGTGTCGTGACATAAAAAATTATTGGCATCCACTCCAATTTGAAGCTTTCTCCATATGATCTACCAAAAATTCTATTGAGCTTTAAGGAAATGAACCTGTAAGGGGTTCTCAAGCTTGCGGTGTCATATTCTCCCGTCGACTTGGTTCTAAAGTTTCTTCCAGGCATGAGCATTCTCTTGAGGGTCTTGATGAGGTCCATTCTGATGCTCCGCAACCAATCTTCAGTTAAATATATTTGTGCTTCTGGCAGGTGGTAGGTCAGGGCTACATATCCTGGGCTATAGGAAGCATAGCCTTGTTTGTCAACATTCTCAAGAATCATGGTGGTTACATCTGCCTTGTGCAAAATCCACCCAATTGGTTCAGAGCATGGAAAGAGCTCCAGTCTTGTAGGAATATTCATCAATGAAGACCTTTCTATGTCGACGTATATGCTTTCCTCCTCAAAACCTATATCAGACACCTCTCGGCGCATGATCAACCTGTAGATGTCTCCCCAATGATACTCAGGCTCTACACTAGTTATGCATTTGGTGTCTTCATAAATATATTTGGTCTTGGTGATGAATTCGACGTTGGGATCCTCTTCGACCACAGGGGCCTTCTTCTTTTGACGCTTAGACATTTTGGGTTCGGAGGAATCTTCGTGCCACATATAAAATTGTAATTGTTAGGTTATTTTCGAACAAATTGTAGAGATTGAGATAACAATGTAAACATTTTACCTCATCTGCGTTCAACATGATGGAAATTAATCCAATTAAGCAAATATGTTCACACCAATAGTCTTGTCTAACACTGAAATCGGCTCAGTCAACAAAGCTTGAGTGGGAAACAAAGTCTATGTTAAAATGAAGAGACCTCAGGCTTTCTATGGGCTCCATGGCCACTGCGCTACGTGGAACGACAGGGGCACTTATTCTAGTCATTCAATAGGGTGCTTCAGGAAAAAGCACTGCATATGTGCATTCTACGGTCCATCTTAGGTTGGGTGATGCTATACTACCCTAGATCAGTTTGGGTTCGAATTCGACCGCGAATCGGGTCGCTCGAAACGGTGAGGTAAAAAAAGTTCATGGTTCGCAAGACGCTGGAGAACGGACCAGTGGACAAATTTCGACGTTCCCCAAGAAAACCCTGAACATCGTCCCCCAAGTCGACCAAGCATAAAATGAGGCAAACCGGTGCAGAGAGCGTAATGGCTGTCTGCACCAATTTCCCCAACCATCAAGTGCAGGGTCGAAAACCATAACGGCCGCAGAAGGAAACTACCTCGTGGGAAACAAAAATCCCCTACTGACAGTGCCAAGACTCGCCTTTGCATATATACATGTCACGACGGAAAACGGCATGAAAAACCTAACCGCAACAACAAATAATTACAACATCCAGTTGAACGGAAAGGGATAATAGGTACAAGAGCCTACCTGGCACTGCTGCACGACTGGTGGGAGGAAGGCCATTTAGTTTCCATGGCAGAGCCACCTAGGAACCAAGGTACTGATAGCGGGGGTCCTGGTTAGCTCGAGCGACAACGACAGTGCAGCGACAGTTCAAAATAACAATAAAATAGTCAACTTACCCGACCCCATTTATATATATATATATATATCCGGTCAACCATAAGCGGCGGGAGAAAACATTGGATGGTGAAAATGCAAGGATCGAAGATCATATGAATATCTCCTACCGTAACGTCGGGTGGTAAGAAAACTAGTTGAATCGCCGAGACATCCAGAAGAAACCAATAAAGCATCGGATCTCGCAAGATTAAAATGTCGGAGCGATAGATGGATGAGGAGCCGCAACGGAAGAAACATAAACGACATCACGTTCCGCAACAGGCAAAAACTGAATCAGAGAAAAAACCAACTTAATGAACAGAAAGACAGTGCTTTTCGAAGCCGCAACGATGGACGCCGAAAACTTAAGGATCGGTGAAATAAATTGACGGGATCGAAATAAATAAGGTGATGCGCCATTCGCTACTGCGGAAAACTTAGGGACAATAGGTCCCGATGGAAATCCAAATGAAAACCAATTGATACAAAAGTGAATAAAAGCATTGGATAAAACAATCGGACCTGGTCGCCTATTACTTCTCCGCAACGGTGGGAGCACAAGTGACTAAACTTCCGATTCAAACACTCAAAAATGCGTTTGAAGGCAAGGTAAACTTAAACAAGTAGTGAAACATTTCTAGCATTAGTAATAGTTTTTCTGCAGAATCATCAAACCAAATCACAGTCAAACCAAAATAAGAAAAGGGAGGGTCCTGAAAATTTTTTGAATTTTGGGAAAATGTTGCAGCTATAACAATTGGCGACTACCTGGTGAACCCAATATTTTTGACTTAACTTCTTCCCAGGAAAAGACTGTCTAGCTCAAAATTTGGATTCTTCTAGATGTTTGTATTCATGAGTTGGCTAACCCATGCATTTAAATCATTGAGAATTAGTTCATTCTTTGGGGTAGTGGGAACACTCAAAATATTCACAAGTCTGAATAACTCTTTTGAGGCCTAATCAGTGAGATTTATTTTACCCCTATCTTCATGTAATTTCTAGCTTGGACACCACAGGATTGTAACATATGGTAAACAACATTATTCCTTTGTTCCTCATTCCCATGCCAATTTCACTTTTGTGCCGTTTGAACTTGTTCTTTTGAGTCCTCCATCTGCCTTTCTTTCTGAATTTTATTCAAGCTCTTCTATCCATAGTGTCTTTGTCACGTCCCGGTCTTGACACCGTTACATTAGATGTATATGATGTATATATTGTAATGATCGTGGTGTGGAGCTAAAGGCCAAGGCCCCACCATTGATTAGTTATCCTATGTTTGGGATTTAAATCGTCACCGATTGAATATCGGGGCGTGCGGCACATATTAAGTTTCCGCATCATGTAAATATGCATCTATAATTAATTAAAATGAACACAACCAACTACGTCCGCGACAACTAAATCGAATGGGGCATGATCTTCCAAGGGTAAGGATGTGGGGAAATTGTCCAACTTTAGCCAATAAGGGAAAATACCCATGTGACTTCTTCTTGTTTTTACCCAACCACTTTCATTGAAGAAAGGCTGCTAGTGGTTGAGGTAGTTATTGCATGGAAGGGGAAGAGTATGGGCAACCAATTTCGAATTGGGCAGAGACCCATTTTTGGAAAAACATGTTCTGACTTCGTGGGCAAGAAAAAGGCCCAAAATCGTATGCCATTCTGCTATGCATTCACGTTTTTGAGTTTTCTCACGTTTTGGGGAGCAGCTGGAGTTTCCTATGTGTTTTTCCTTCCACGTTTTTGGCTGTGGCTTCATTTTTTCCCATGGATTGGAGGTCGTTTTTGTAATGCCAGGGCCTGGGTTGTCCTCCTCACGTTTTTGGAGCTGCTGGTGCATTTTCCATTCGCGTTTTTGTGATTTCATGTGTTTTTCACCGTGGCTGTGAAGAGCCATTCACGTTTTTGGCTGTCTCACTGACTTTTGGGTCTCACGCATTGGCTATTTGGGACATTTTTCCCTGCTGTGAGTTGGTTTCCCTGATAAGCTTCAGGATGGTGTGTTTTTCCCCATGTTGTGAGCCGTTTTTGCTGTTACGTATGGGGCTGTGTAATTCGTTTTTACTGTTCAAGCTGTGTTAGCTAAATTGGTTTCCTGAGTACAATGGTTGGTCCTTGGACTGTGTGAGGAGTGAGGATTTTGGCTTGGTTGCTTGATAAACCTGGTGCTAGAAACCACACAAACAAAACTAGAGGGTTGGCCTTCTTCTCCATCAACCCTGAATAGCACTGGAAGGGAATGCAGGGCCTAAGGGACTGTGTAGCAGAGAAGGGACTGATTCCTTGTGTTGGGTGTGGATGGGTGTGTTAGAGGTCAGGCTAGTTTTGGTGTAGGTGTTCTTGGCTTTGTAGTGAGCTCACCAGCTTAGCAAATTGCCTTCTCCAGCTCCTTAATGGCCTGATAAACCCAACTTGGTTGGCTTGGCTGTGTTTTGGTTACCTTTGGCTATGTGTCAGTCTGCTAGTTCCCTTATTCCTTGGAGAATCATGCCCAGCTCGGGGGTGGCAGCGTTGCTGAGAAATTGATGAGCACGCTGGCCTATGGTTGGGTGGAACGTTGCAGCGGCGTAGCTGGTTGCGGAGCAAAGATTTCATAAGATAAGTGATCTTGTACATTTTACCTCTGCAATTCTTAATTTACTGATAATGAAAATGAAATGAACATGTTGAAGATTGCTTGTTGAATGATGTTGGTTTCCGCTGTGCAAGATAGATAATCATAGCTGTGCATCATATACAATTGCATCTGTGCAAGATGAATTAATTAAGCTGTGTATGATAATTCACTGTAGCTGTATTTGATAAGCATTGGCATCTATACACGTTTTATTTCAATGCATTCTACTTCAGCATTCTGTTTAGGCAATTTTATTTCCTGTACATGTTCATGGGCGGTTAGCCTGGTCTTGTTAAAGCTCTTAGTTGCGTCCTCCTTGCCGGTCAGAGGGCAAGGGGACGTGACAGTCCTTTTGTGTGAGAGAAGAATTTACTTTTAATCTCACGGACGAAGAAGAACTTTTGGCAATTTGAAATTCATGTTTCTGATACTTTGCTTTAATATGTATTGTTTCTTTTAAGGAGTTTTGACTCTTGATAGCCTTTAGGATTTCTGAAATCATGGCATGGGATCATTTATATATAGTAAACGGTTTGCCTTGTTTCCTTTCCATGGGCCCTTCACCGTCACTCCCTAGGATATTTTAAATGTGAAATGGATGGAGCCTCAAAACAATATTCCAGACCTCTTAATTCTGAGTTATTTATAAGGGGTTAAGTAGGGCTTCAATGAGTGCATGGCCAATTAGGAACACTTCCTACTAGAAGACATTCTATTGTTAGAAGCGCAGTCTTTTCCTCAAGATTTCAGTTAATTAAGAACACTGATGTTTCCAATGCAACCAAAAGTTTGCCTCTTTATTCAAAACCAAAATAACTAGAAACAAAATGGTAAATCAAGACAAAACAACAGCAAATTATTTATGTACAAAATCATTAAAACAAAAGAAAAAGAAAAAGTTGCCCACTTCTGAAAATCCTTTAACCTGGTGAGTCAAGGGGTGGGCTGGATTGTAGACATGAGATACTTAACCATGGTCTAACTGTGCTATTTTTGAAATTAAAACTATGTCTACCGGTCTACAGTCATCCTTATCAGCCTGCGGAAGTTGAAGGATTTCAGGCTAGGTGTCAATCATAGAACTGGATTTTCCTGAGGCATGATATCTTAGTTCAAGCTCCATTAGATAATTTCCTAGAACAGAATTAGTAGATTCATTTCCTTCCCCCAACTTGGTGATAGTATGTTTCATGTAAGGTTCTCTCAAAATTTTAATCTGATTTGGGGTACCCTTATGAGGTAACCATAAATGAGACCAGTCTGAAGCAAAATACCCCTTTAACCTGGCAGACCAATCTCGGTTCAGAATAATCCCATATCCATCCGGTATTTCGGCCACCATAATGTCAATAAATTGACATATCTTGTTATTTGTAGATAAGCATATGAGAACATTCTTCATTTCTCCCACTACTTTGACACTTGTTCTATCTAGTTGCACTACTTCCCAGGCTGTGGGCTTTGGCTACCCATTAATCTTTTTGCAAACTTCAAGTGGCATAAAATTTACCGATGATCCAGAATCTACCAAGAAATTATGCACGTTATGATTCAACACTTCTAGTGTCAAAAGAAAAGGTGGGGTTTTAGCTTTTTCTTCCCAACTTGGTTTGATGTCTTCTTCCCCCGGTTGGTTTTTTGTGGGTACCTCTTTTTTAGGCTCCTCAATTTTTTCAGTATTTTCTTTGTTAACATCTACTTGTCCTTCCATAAGCTTGGTGTGCTTGTCAATTTTCTCTGTTTCCTGGTTGACAGTAGTGACTTCGGGTGTTTTATCTTCAACATTGTCATTTATCTGTCTCTTGACATTCTTTTGCAACTTATTAATATTTGAAATTGTTGCATTGTCTTTAATTATCAGATCCATGTCTTTTGTTGCTGTTGGTATGTTTTCAGGTTTAAGAGTGCTCTTTTCTGTATCGAAAAGCGAGACACAGTCCCATAAGAACATGGTATCATCTTCTTGTTTCTCTATGGTCTTGTTATTCTTTTCTTCTCCCTCGCTGTCTTTTGTCAATTTAGAATCCAAGAGTTGGTTCATTACCAATGTCATCAAATTTAACCATTGAGGACAATTCTTTTATGAATGAGGTTATTGGTGAAAAGTGCAGAAATTGTCCCCCCTACCTCTGTTATATTCATTGATGCTGAATTATGTGGAGGGGTTTTCAAATGGTTGTTATCCTCCCTTTTTTGGTAGTAGGGTTTATAAGTTTTCTAAACTTCCCTTTCTTTCTCTAGATCTATTATTCTGTTGGAGATTTTTTGAATCATTTTTAGTATTCCTTCAAAATCATGTGATTGCTCCTCTTTAGGTTTAGACAGCAATAAGGCTCTTCTCCCAGTAGTTTTTTCTTTAGGTAGCTCGGGATAATCTTCTATACTTTCCTTTTCAGCCTCTACCCTTTCTACCTCTTCATAAGTCTCTACCAACGTAGGTCTGCCCTTCATTTGGAAAACATGGCCAGTTCAGGTCCCAGAGTTGAGGTATAATATTCAATCAGGACCTTGTCTGAGGGTCTGTCAGTTTTAGAAAATTTCTTGAGGTATGTGGAAAACCTTTGAGTGAAATGATGTACCTTCTCATTCTTTTCTTTTTTTTAAAAACCAAGACCTTTCATTAGTGATGCATGCATCTTTTGGGCTGCATATTTACTTCTGAAAATCCTTTCAAAGGTGTCCCAATCGGGGATAGAATTTGTAGGAAAACCAAAGTACCAGGATGCTGCCACTCCCTTAAGGGTATGTGAGAACAATCTATAGACAACATCCTCGTATTCCCCAGCCCTTAACCCTTCTATTGCTAAATAGAAACATTGCAGGTGGTCATCTACAAGAATCTTTTCATCGGGATTAAACTTAGGCAGCAACTTCTCAAAAGCTTGAGGTAGGTTATGCAACGAAGGTGTTAGGTTCAAAGGTCATCTAGATTTCCAAGCCAGCGGTGGGTTGGGATGATTCACATTTATACTAGCCATAAGCAAAGGTGAAAGACCAGGAGTCTAAGTAAGGAACACCGTAAGGTAAAATGGTCTTACTTGCTCCAAAGGTGGAACCAAAACCTGTAAGTCTGCTCCTACAAGTTCTTCCAAAATCTAAGTACTTGGTTCAAGACAAAAGATTCCAAAATGTTGCTGGTGGTTCAATCTCAGGAAAAAAATCCATTCACTCGATGCCCTCCTTCTAATGCCAGAAACTGTTGAGGCCTGGAAAATCACAGGTGACAATAGCAAGGGATTATCCCCAATCAACATTCCCAACTAGCCCGTGACTGTTTGGTGTAGGGAATCCGTCCGGTTTGCGGTCCGACTACCGTAGGTCAAGTAATAAAACTAAAGGTTTCACCAGTTACGGCCCGATCCATTGTATATATTTTTGTATTTTTGACTTAAAGTATGATATGCACGTGCCTAATTAACATGCAGGGTGATAAAGGATGCAAGGAGTAGTCACAAAGTGATGCGCATGTTCTTTCCTTTCGTCTTAGAACTCACAAGCATCTAAGTCACATACACAGTAATAAAGTAAATCTAACTATCTACCTATCCTCGGGGAGCCAAACTGTAACTTATTAATGATTAATATATATTGTACATGCATTATAAAGAGAAATTATAGATAGCTAATATTCCTTCCCACAACACATGAACGATTAAAGATATTTATACAATTAGATAGCCAATTGCTTATGAACAACATTCATTACTCATGGTGCTAATTTCACAGAATAAACCAGAAATCATTCAAACAAGAACATAGGCCCTAAGAGTTAGAACGATCTCACAGTTAATGGACAAAAAGTTGTAAAAACAAAATATTTCATCTTCCAGCAATCCATAGCATAACATTTGAACGTCCCACCAAACTTTCTCCGACAGGCAAACAATAATTCTTTATTGCAAAAAAATGTAGTTCTTCTTACAATATCTCTTTACTTGTCTAACTGGGAAAAAGGTCCTTCCTTTCTTCTAAGTCCGCTATATTTATACAAAAAGAATAAGACTATTGGGCTTCCCATAAATAACTCTTGGGCTTCCCCAACTCCTTTCCTCCCAAAATTTTTCTTTCACTAAGTGTTTACAAAATTGCAACATATTACAAAAATGGACAAATATTCACGAGGAGGTCCCCGCTTGATTATTCAGAAATTTCTTCCAAGACGAAGCCTCTGAGGCGATGCCTTCAAACTTAGAAGGTTCCAAAAAACGAATATTTATCTCGAATTTTGCAGCCTGATTCCTGATGGCTTCAATTCTGGCTACACTCAAACAAAGTTTATCTTCTAATAGTTGCACACTGACTGCGGAATGATCTACCTCTTTCCTTAAGGTATGGTCATCGAGAGCTTTGATTTGTTGTATTTTTCTTTCCTCTTCTTGGTACCTTTTCTGCAAAATTTCCACAAACAAGTTGTGGTCCGGAAAAGCATCCATCCTTCGTTCAGCTTCTACTTGGCAACGGTTATAAGTAATCAGGAGCCTTCTGAAGAATTCTGTACATGCCCCTTTTGTATTTCTAACATCCTTCTTGAATTCCTCGGCTGTGTTGATGGAAAAATCCAATAAGTCGTAGTCCTGCTTAAGCGCCTGCCGATATTTCGAGGGCAACTCTGTAGGAGCTTCTTCATTGTTCTCTACTCTTTCCATCCTTGCTGTCAGGACTTCCAGGATGTCCTAAGATCTATCAACAAAATATTAGGAGGTCTCCAAAATCTCCTCCAACCGACCATCTACTTGCAAAACCCTCCATCTTTCCTCTTCTATGGCCGTCTGCAACTGAAGCATATTTGCTTTCTGTGCCAGCAAATGTTCCTTCTCTATCTATTCTGTATACAATGGTTGTATCAGTTATCATCTTACCAGACAGAACCCCTGTTTCAACCTTCTTCTCAGTTCTTTTTACTATCCTTTTCCTTTCTTTATCATAGAAGATAGTATTAAAATCAGGGACCTCTTCCCCTATCTTCAGTTCAAAGGGGACTAGTCTAAGGGTGGGGGTCATAGACTGTCCAGGTGTGCTGACAACAGGTTCTTCCGGGTCTTGAACATTGGGGTTCTCCACGTCCTAGGTCTGAATGTCTGCTATGTCAGAGGCTGACTATTCTGTCACTATCTGGGTTAGCTTCATTCTCTCTGCCTCCTATTTCTGAAGCTCCTCATCTAGTTTCCTTTTTCTTTCTTCTTCTTCAATCTTGGCATCTTCTTCTGCTTTTCTGGCTACCTCTTGTGTAGCTCTTATTTTCTCTTCCTCTTCTCCCTTCAGCCACCCTTCAGCTTCTTGGGCTAACCTTTGGGCTTCTTCGTTTCTTTTCCTAGTTTCTTGATCAGCCTTTTCTTACTCATCCTGCCCCTTTCCATCTTTGGTGGTGATCTTCTTTTGAAATCTTTTCCTCAAGGTCGTTATGTTCAACGCACTGCAGAAAATGGACTCTTCTCTGTCCCAGTGGTGAGTGTATTCAAAATGGACATTGGCTTCTTTGCAGTGCTCAACAACCTTGTTGTGGGAGTCATTCCTGTGGAAGGGCATTTCCCCAAAATGAAACTTTTTGAACTCCTCCACGAATTCATCGGCCTTCTTAACTCTAGTAAACTTATAACTCCCCAACCTAAAAGGAAAAGGAGGATATGCAGCCTTCTTATGTTCAAATAAAAAGCTTCCTATGCCATCTAGGAAGACTTTCCTAACTACCTCTTTGTGAATTATATAGTTTGTGGCATATTTAGGCAGTAGGGAGGGTGCTCTAGAGCCTCCAAACATTCTGAAATAAAGCCCCTCCTAGGTCAGGTAATAATCAACATATCCCTCGATCACATGCAGTGCCTCCTCAGACATGCAGTCACATTATTTTAAGAAAATAAGAGTATATAATGGCATGATAAAATGTTCACAGACCTCCCTGTAGTGACTGTGGTGCTTGTGAGCCCACAGTGGCTTGTATGCGGAGTAAACAGGTATTCTTTCCCGGTCCCAGATGCACCTTAGGTTGGGGAAAGGTTGATTGCATAGTATGAAATCAATGAGTATGGAGCTCATGTAAAATTCTAACCTCTTTTGGGACACTCCTCCCAAAGCTGAGGCCATACAGGCCGAAAGGCTATTGGACACTATTTTGGCCCAGTTGAAAATGGTCCCTTATGTCGTGACATAAAAAATTATTGGCATCCACTCCAATTTGAAGCTTTTGCCATGGGCTCTCCCAAAAATTCTATTGAGCATTAAGGCAATGAACCTGTAAGGGGTTCTCAAGCTTGCAGTGTCATATTCTCCCATCGTCCTGGTTCTAAAGTTTCTTCCAGGCATGAGCATTCTCTTGAGGGTCTCGACGAGGTCCATTCTGATGTCCCGTAGCCAATATTCAGTTAAATATATTTGTGCTTCTGGCAAGTGGTAGGCCAGGGATACATATCCTGGGCTATAGGCAGCATAGCCTTGTTTGTCAACATTCTCAAGAATCATGGTGGTTACATCTGCCCTGGGCAGAATCCACCCAATTACTTCAGAGCATGGAAAGAGTTTCGGTCTTGTAGCAATATTCATCAATGAAGACCTTTCTATGTTGGAATATATGCTTTCTTTCTCAAAACCTATATGAGGCACCTATCAACGCATGATCAACCTGTAGATGTCTCCCCACTGATACTCAGGCTCTACACCAGTTATGTGTTTGGTGTCTTCATAAATATATTCGGTCTTGGTGATGACTTCGACATCGGGATCCTCTTCGACCACAGGGGCCTTCTTCTTTTGACGCTTAGACATTTTGGGTTCGGAGGAATCTTCTTGCCACATATAAAATTGTAATTGTTAGGCTATTTTCGAACAAATTGTAGAGATTGAGATAACAATGTAAACGTTTTACCAATACTCTTGTCTAACACTGAAATTAGCTCAGTCAACAAAGCTTGAGTGGGAAACAACGTCTACGTTAAAATGAAGAGACCTTGGGCTTTCTATGGGTGCCATGACCACTACGCTACGTGGAATGACAGGGGCACTTATTCTAGTCATTCAACGGGGCGCTTTAGGAAAAATTACTGCATATGTGCATTCTACGGTCCGTCTTAGGTTGGGTGATGCTATACTACCCTAGACCGGTTCGGGTTCGAATTCCACCCTGAATCGGGTCGCTCGAAATGGCAAGGTAAAAAAAGGTCATGGTTCGCAAGACATTGGAGACTGGACAAGTGGAGAAATTTCAACGTTCCCCAGGAAAACCCTAAACATCCCCCCCCCAAGTCGACCAAGCATAAAATGAGGCAAACTGGTGCAGATAGCGTAACGACCATCTGCACCAATTTCCCCAACCATGAAGTGCAGGGTCGAAAACCATAACGATCGCGGAAGGAAACTACCCCGTGGGAAAAAAAACTCCCCTACTGATAGTGCCAAGACTCAACTTCGCATATACATGTCACTACAGAAAACGACATGAAAAACCTAACTGCGACAACAAATAATTACAACATCCAGTTGAACGGAAAGGGATAATGGGTACAAGAGCCTACCTGGCACTGCTGCACGACTGGCGGGAGGAAGGCTATTGAGTTTCCATGGCAGAGCCACCTAGGAATGAGGGTACCGACAGCGGGGTTCCTGGTTAGCTCGAGCGACAACAACAGCGCAGCGACAGTTCGAAATAACATTAAAATAATCAACTTACCATACCCCATATATATATATATATCCGGTCAACCATAAGTGATGGGAGAAAACATCGGATGGTGAAAACGCAAGGATCGGAGATCATATGAACATCTCCTCCCGTAACATCGGGTGGTAAAACAACTAGGTGAACCTTTGAGACATCTGAGAGAAACCAATAAAGCATTGGAACTCACAAGATTAAAACATCGGAGCGATAGATGGATGAGGAACCGCAATGGTGGAAACATAAACATCATCACGTTTCACAACAGGCAAAAACTGAATCGGAGAAAAAACAAACTTAATGACCGGAAAGACAGTGCTTTTCGAAGCCACAATGGCGGACGCCGAAAACTTAAGGATCGGTGAAATAAATTGACGAGATCAGAAAAAATAAGGTGATGCGCCATCCGTTACTGCGGAAAAATTAGGGACAATATGTCCCGACGAAAATCCAAACGACAGCCGATTGATACAAAAGTGAATAAAAGCATCGGATAAAACAATCGGACTTGGTCGCTTATTACTTCTCCGCAATGGCGGGAGTGCAAGTGACTAAACTTCCGATTCAAACACTCAAAAATGTGTTCAAAGGAAAGGTAAACTTAAACAAGTAGTGAAACATTTCTGGCATTAGGAATAGTTTTTCTACAGAATCATCAAACCAAATCACAGTGAAACCAAAATAAGCAAAAGGAGGGTCCTGGAATTTTTTTGAATTTTGGGAGAATTTGGCAGCTGCAACACAAAGTTAGGCACTCAAAATGGGTGGAAAATTTGGTGCCAGTTAGAAAGAAATATGGTGAAATAATATTATGTGTAGACTTTAGAAATCTGAAGTGAGCTTTTGATAAAGATAATTACCCAGTTCCACCAATTGAAAAATTCTTACAAATGGTCTCAGGTTCTGAACTCTTGTCCCTATTAGATGGGTTTTCAGGCTACAACCAAGTGTTGGTAGCTGAGCAAGACAGGATGAAAACCACATTCTGAACAAAGTGGGGAACTTTTGTGTATAGAAGGATTCCTTTTGGGCTCATCAATGCTGGAGCCACTTTTCAAAGGGAAATGGAAATTGATTTCTGGGGATTAATTAACCACAGTGTGGTAGTTTATCTATATGATGTAATGGTTTTCTCTAAGAAGAGAGAATATCATATGTTTCATTTGAAATAGATTTTTGATCGATGAAGAAAATATGACATATATTTGAATCCTAAGAAAAGCATCTTCGATGTATTGGAAGGAAAGTTGTTAGACCATATTATTTCTAAGACAGGAATCTCCATAAACCTAGAAAGGATAAAAACCATATCTCAAATTCTATTACCCCAGAACAAAAAGGGAATGCAATCATTCATGGGTACTATAAATTTTGTTCGAAGGTTTGTCCCTAACTTTCCACAGATAGTAAAACCTTTGCAACAAATGATAAAACAGAGTGTACAATTTAAATGGATCGAGAAATAAAAGGTTTCATTTAACAACATCAAATTGGCAATATCTCACACACCTTCTCTTGAAAGTCGTGATTTTAAAAAGATTTTATTCTTTACAGTTTTTCCTGTGATAACTCACTCGCAACACTGCTCACACAAAGAGATGAAATGGGATACATTAGAGGAAATTTCAATTTAAAATGGGCCTTCCAAAAATAATACAAATTCCATGTCATCATGTATGAGCCAATCAAAATGCTTTAAAATTAAAAAAGGGAGCATCTCTTAGACAAATTTTTAATATAAATTTGGGAATAGGTATCATAAGAAAAACTGTTTTTTTTTATCGTATTTTTGACATATCTCCCTGTGTTTTTACTCAAATTTCGATCAAGATAGCTCATTGGATGTGGAGTTAAATTCGCATCCAATGAGTACCCACTCGGCATACTTTTACAGGGCCCTGCTACTCCAAAAATAAGAAATACCTGAAAAAATGTGATGATGATGTCATCATCATGTTATTCAGGTATTTCTTGTTTTTGGAGTAGTGGGGCCCTTAAAAAGTATGCCAAGTGGGTACTCGTTGGATAAATAATTTAATTCCGCATCCAATGAGCTCTCCCGGTTGAAATTTGAGTACAAAAACAGGGAGATATGTCAAAAATACGAACAAAAAACTATTTTTTTCTTTTCTTCCTCCAAAATTAATAAATATTATTTTATTATTTTATTAAGTTTCCTTAGGAGGCCGATTTTGAGTTGAAATTTCCTCTATGTGACTACCCCATATCATTTATGAGCACTAGGTTACAAGGTGTTGAATTAAACTATCATGTTATAGATAAACAAGCATATGCAATATTTAAAGTAGTGAAGCAATCAGGCCATACATTCTTAAGAACCGAACCAAGGTAATTGTACCACACCCAGCTGTTAGGACACTTTTTGTACAAAAGGAATTCAGTGAACGAAAATGGAATTAGGTGATAGGATTATAGGAATACGACTTGGAATTCAAACTAGCTACCATTATCAAAATACAAGGGCTATGTAAATTAATGGCTCAAGGTCAGACTAGTGAAGATGATGATTGGGAAAATAAAGCAGAATTACATATGATTGATATGTGTCCTATATTTATAGCTCTTGAATCCTGGTATAGAGAATTAGTACATTAACTTCAGTAAGGATATTTTCTAGAACACTAGAATTCTAAACAACAAACTACACTCCTTTTAAAATCAGCCTCTTATAAAATAATTAATGGAGTTATTTTCAGAAAGAACTATGATGGGGTATTTTTGAGATGCCTTGAGCATGAGGATGCCTCTAAAGTTGTCAAAGAATTGCATGATGGTCCTACTGGGGGGAATTTTTTGGGAGACATCACTGCACACAAGTTTCTAAGAGATGGATATTGCTGGCCAACATTGTATAAATATGCTCATGCCTATGTAAGAAAGTGTGATGTATTCCAGAGAAGCGGTGGAAGGATAGCAAAAGTGGTTGGACCTTTGCAAACAATTATTATTTCAGAACCATTCGAACAATGGGGTATCGATATCATTGGAGAAATTAATCCCAATTCCTCCTTACATCACAAGTATATCCTCACAACAAGTGATTAGTTTACAAGATGGGTAGAAGCAATTCCTCTACGCAAAGTGAATGAAGACGTGGCCATTGGCTTCTTACAAGAACACATCATGACTAGGTTTGGGGTTTAAATTTCACTAGTTTTTTATAATGCATATTACATTTTATCAATTAGGTGAACTAATTTCGCTATTGAGAAACCATATTAAGATTCATTATTCTGCGAATTATTATCTCCAAGGAATGGGTTAGCTGAATCAACTAATAAAAATCTGATCAGAAATGTAAAGAAGACTGTTATAGAAAATCAGAGAAATTGGAATGTAGCTCTTCCCAATGCATTATGGGATGATAAGGTCACCCCCAATAATTCCTTAATTGTCCTCTTATAATTTAGTTTATGCGAAGGAATTTGTTCTCCCCCCAAAAATCTTAGTTTCATCCTCTTAGCTAGCTCAAGCCTCACAGGAATCCGGCAACAATGTTTTACAAGCTCGAATCAATATATTACTAAATCTTGAAGGTTTACTGAAGCTTGAAGTTAAGCTCTTTTGGGACTCTTAATACAAGGTTTGTTGACTTGATATATTCTTCTATTCACTTCTATTTAGAGCTTGATAATAAAAAAAACATAAAATATTTATCTTCTTCATATCTCATAAGTGGAAAGCGCTTTTGAATATTTTTCATAATAATAAATTTAAACTTATAGTTATTTCTAAAGAAGAGTATTTAAAAGTTTACATTGATGTTGGTTTCTTATGATTGCTACAAAAAAATAGTCTAGATGTCGAATTTTAAAGCAATGTTTCCAATCCCACCAAATAAGGTATTAGGGGCATGAGAATTGGTTCAAACGAATACTTGTCAATCCACTCAACAAGTGGTTGCAAACTCCCATGTTGACTTAAGGTGTGAATGAGAGAGGAGAGAGGTAGACCATATGGACTTGGCTCTTCCATCTAGATCTTAGGTTACCACATTTCATGAGAATTCAATTCCATTCTTACCAAATGATAAAGACGAATGGTCTAGGTCTACAAAAATTAGAAGCTAAAAGGGAATCCTTGTAAATATCCAAGAAAGTAATAGATGTCATATATTTTGGTAATGTTCCTCTATTGTATTTGTTTTTATATGCATTTCAAGGCCAAAACATGATTTAGTTAAGCTAGGTCAATTGGGGACCTAGATACCCCTAGGGGGCCTGTATAGTTCTTGTTGGTATGCCAAGAGGACATTTCCATTTCTGTTTAAATTCCAAGGTTGGGATAGTAATATTCATTATTGAAAATGGGCTTGAAGAACCCATTTCCATAAGCATTCATTCAGTTCCTTTGTAAATGAAACCGAAGGGAATCTCTCAGTTCCTTTGGATATGAATAGTAAGTTGGTAACGAACCTAAGGGGAGTCCTATCAAAGGTGGGACTGGTGATGTAATACCTCGATTTTGACCCCATTGCATTTAAATAAATGATGTAAATAATCATGTTGTGGAGCTAGGAAAAAGACCCACCATCGATTTAGTATTTATGTTTCGGCAATTAAGGTGTGGACAATGGTATTTTTTCTTTATGCTAGCTGAACATTAACAACTGAACATCATGTTAAAATTGTAATTTGTAATTAAAACCCACAGTTGGCTATGTCAACCCAACTAAATGAGATGGGGGCATGATTTTTCCTAATGATGAAGGAGTGAGGGATTGGAAGAGTGGAGAAATTCGAATTGGGCAGAGCCCCACTTTGGGAAAAACGTTTTTTTATTTTCTTGGGCAATAAAACACCAAAATGGTCACCTTTACCTTATGCGGCAGTGTTTCAGCTTCCCTCGCGAATTGGAATGAACAAACCATTTTTTGGAAACCAATTAGGCATTCATTCATGGAAGCCAGCAAGAAAAACTACTCAGAGTTTGAACCATCACAATTTTCTCTGGTCCAACGATCTATTCCCTTTAACATTTTGGTTTTTCCTGTGTGGATTTGTTCAGTTCACGTTTTCTCCAGTGTGTTAGTTTTTTCCTGAACATGAATTCCCTAATTCTGATTTTCTACCTTTGTTCTGAACGACCGACAATGTTCAGAAACTTGTATAGTTCTGTGTGTGTATGTAATCCATGGAATCTATGTTTGGAATTTGAATTGATTGAAGGAATGGAAATAGATTCTTCACTTGCTTGATAAACCTGGTGTGTGAAAGAACCTCACATACCAATCTAGAAGGATGGTTATCTTCTTTGCATGCTTTGAATAGCACTAGAGGGGAAGGCATGGCCTGAGGGACTGTGTAGCAGAGAAGGGAATGCTTCCTTGTGTTAGGTGTGTAATTTTTTAGAAATCATGCTAGATCAAGTGTGGGTGTTCATAGCTCGGGGGTTGAGCTCAATAGCTTAGAAGTCATTCTTTACACCTCCTTGACAGCCTAATAAACCCAACTGGAAGGATGGCTTGGTCGGTAGCCTGATAAACCCATCTGTTGACTTGGTTGTGTCTCATGTGAATTTGGATAAGTGTAAACCACTGCCTGTGTAATCCTCATAAACCCAACTGGAAGGATGGCTTGGTCGGTAGCCTGATAAACCCATCTGTTGACTTGGTTGTGTCTCATGTGAATTTGGATAAGTGTAAACCACTGCCTGTGTAATCCTCATAAACCCAACTGGAAGGATGGCTTGGTTGATAGCCTAATAAACCCATTTGTTGGCTTGGTTATGTCGCATGTGAATTTGGTTAAGTGTAAACCACTACCTGTGTAAGTTTGATAAACCCAATTGTGTTGGCTTGACTGAATTTTATTGTATCCTTGGCTATGGGTGAAGCCTATTAGTGTTCCTTATTCCTTGGGGAAGATCATGCCCAGCTCAGGGGTGGTAGTGTTGCTGAGAGATTAAAGAGCACACTAGCCTATGGTTGGGTGGAACATTGCAGCGACATAGCTGCTTGCGGGAAAAGTTCTATTCAAGATAAGTGTTCTTGTCTATGTTATTCTTTGCAATTGTATTGTTGTACTATAAATCACTTGATGGAATGTGATGAACATGTTGTTGTGTTGAATGGATGCATGGTTCCTTTGAAAAACTATAATTATAGGCATCTATGTATGTTTTCCATATCGGTAATGGTCTGAATGACCAGATCGATCCAAGAATTTAGTGAAAAAGTTGACTTTCCTGCTAGAAATATTCCTTTCTACAACTTGCGGGAAGTAGGATGCGGGATGTCGGTTCAGAGA
>LPNX010018432.1:0-15036 GCA_001517045.1 Pseudotsuga menziesii | reverse complement strand
ATAATAGTTTACACATATTAAGTAATAGTGCATAGCACTTCAATAATTAAATAATTAGGTAGTAATTTATTATGAAGTACTTTTTATAAACAAGACATAAGACAATAAGTAAAAATTCAGGACCGTTCCCTTGCCTTGTTGATCTTATTGAATCCCATTTCTGCTCACTCCTCAACCTTGAAATTTTCCCTATCTATAAGCTAGTTTGTTGAAAATTGTGTAAAAGAGTTAGTGAACCATTGAATCTGATTTAGGTTCATTACAGTGGTATCATATCGCTTTCCTCTACTCTTGTGGATATTAATATCATTTAGAAGAAAATTGCATCCATGTCCTACAATGATGACGATTCCTATGGGTTGTATGGTGGAGACTATGATGAGCAGTATGAAGAGTGTTGTAGACATTATGATGAACAAATATCCAAGAGTTACCTTCTACAAGTATCTCTCATCATATCACATTTCGTAGAATATATTATGGTTATTCCTATAGTCATATGTATGAAGAGGAAATTAGGACTTATTCTTCAAGGTCTAAAATGGAAAAAGTAAGAGAAAAATAATCCCTTTAGTATCTCTTGGAGTGCTAGAGATTGAGTGAAAGATATTGGAAGATACTATCCTTCAAGGATTTTTTTGAACTTCATTGCATAATGCAGGTCTATTCAAAGACCCTTGCAAAAATAAAAATAAAGAGAAGGTTGGACATATGGTTGATGAGGTGTGAAAAGAGATGAATCCTCTTACTCCTCTGCAAAGCAATACATGAGTCCTCTTGCTACTCTAAAAAGAAAGACATGAGTCCTCTTGTTCCTCTACTTAATGGAATCGTTAGGAAAGGAGGTCAAACCCCAGGAAGTTATTGAGAAATCAAAGTACCTAAAAAAATTATATGAATCTTTTGGTTTCATGTGCATTCACATATCCAAAGGACTGATTTCATCCTGAATCCAAACAAAAGGAGGATCTTATTTCTTTAGATGAAGCCTCCATATCCAAGAAGGATAAGAAGAAGAAGGGTGAAAATACCAAGTGCCCCTATTGCAAAAGAGGAAACCATCTAGAGAGTGAATGGATGAAGAAAACTATAGATCAAATGGATAAGATTCTTGTACAACACAACATTGCCCTCCCGGAAGGACCAAAGAAGACTGATTCTGGAAGCAAGATAGATGATCTGTCACGTCCCCGACCCTCTGACCGGTGAAGAGGATGCGACTAACACCACAAACAAACGGGAAAACAGCCCCATGAACATGGACAAGGATAAATGTTGAAATTAAAAGATTAAGCATAATGCATAACAAGATGCAGAATTACTCAGCAGAAGCAACACACATACATTTCCATCATTCAACATGATCATCATAATTCATTTGACAACCGATTGAGACAAAAGTGAATAAAAGCATCAGATAAAACAATCGGACTTGGTCGCTTATTACTTCTCCACAATGGCGGGAGTGCAAGTGACTAAACTTCTGATTCAAACACTCAAAAATGTGTTCGAAGGAAAGGTAAACTTAAACAAGTAGTGAAACATATCTGGCATTAGGAATAGTTTTTCTACAGAATCATCAAACCAAATCACAGTCAAACAAAAAATAAGCAAAAGGAGGGTCCCGAAATTTTTTTAAATTTTGGGAGAATTTGGCAGCTGCAACACAAAGTTAGGCACTCAAAATGGGTGGAAAATTTGGTGCCAGTTAGAAAGAAATCTGGTGAAATAAGATTATGTGTAGACTTTAGAAATCTTAACTGAGCTTCAAATAAAGATAATTACCCAGTTCCACCAATGGAAAAATTCTTACAAATGGTCTCAGGTTCTGAACTCTTGTCCCTATTAGATGGGTTTTCAGGCTACAACCAAATGTTGGTAGCTGAGCAAGACAGGAAGAAAACCACATTCTGAACAAAGTGGGGAACTTTTGTTTATAGAAGGATGCCTTTTGGGCTCATCAATGCTGGAGCCACTTTTCAAAGGGAAATGGACATTGCTTTCTGGGGGTTAATTGACCACAGTGTGGTAGTTTATCTAGATGATGTAACGGTTTTCTCTAAGAAGAGAGAAGATCATATGTTTCATTTGAAATAGATTTTTGATCGAGGTAGAAAATATGACATATATTTGAATCCTAAGAAAAACATCTTCGATGTATTGGAAGGAAAGTTGTTAGGCCATATTATTTCTAAGACATGAATCTCCATATACCTAGAAATGATAGAATCCATATCTCAAATTCCGTTACCCCAGAACAAAAAGGGAATGCAATCATTCATGGGTACTATAAATTTTGTTCGAAGGTTTGTCCCTAACTTTGCACAAATAGTAAAACCTTTGGAACAAATGATAAAACAGAGTGTACAATTTAAATGGATCGAGAAATAAAAGGTTTCATTTAACAACATCAAATCAGCAATAGCTCACACACCTTCTCTTGAAAGTCGTCATTTTAAAAAGATTTTATTCTTTACAGTTTTTCCTTTGATAACTCACTCGCAGCACTGCTCACACAAAGAGATGAAATGGGATACATTAGAGGAAATTTCAATTTAAAATGGGCCTTCCAAAAATAATACAAATTCCATGTCATCATGTATGAGCCAATCAAAATGCTTTAAAATTAAAAAAGGGAGCACCTCTTAAACAAATTTTTAATATAAATTTGGGAATAGGTATCGTAAGAAAAACTGCTTTTTTATCGTATTTTTGACATATCTCCCTGTGTTTTTACTCAAATTTTGATCAACATAGCTCATTGGATGCGGAATTAAATTCCGCATCCAATGAGTACCCACTCGGCATACTTTTACAGGGTCCTACTACTCCAAAAATAAGAAATACCTGAAAAAATGTGATGATGATGTCATCATCACATTATTCAGGTATTTCTTGTTTTTGGAGTAGTGGGGCCCTTAAAAAGTATGCCAAGTGGGTACTTGTTGGGAAAAGAAAGCAGAATTACATATGATTGATATGTGTCCTATATTTATAGCTCTTGAATCCTGGTATAGAGACTTAGTACATTACCTTCAGTAAGGATATTTTCTAGAACACTGGAATTCTAAACAACAAACTACGCTCCTTTTAAAATCAGCCTCTTATAAAATAATTGATGGAGTTATTTTCAGAAAGAACTATGATGGGGTATTTTTGAGATGCCTTGAGCATGAGGATGCCTCTAAAGTTGTCAAAGAATTTCATGATGGTCCTATTGGGGGGAATTTTTTGGGAGGCACCACTGCACACAAGTTTCTAAGAGATGGATATTACTGGCCAACATTGTATAAATATGCTCATGCCTATGTAAGAAAGTGTGATGTATTCCAGAGAAGCGGTGGAAGGATAGCAAAAGTGGTTGGACCTTTACAAACAATTATTATTTTAGAACCATTCGAACAATGGGGTATCGATATCATTGGAGAAATTAATCCCAATTCCTCCTTACATCACAAGTATATCCTCACAACAAGTGATTAGTTTACAAGATGGGTAGAAGCAATTCCTCTACGCAAAGTGAATGAAGGCATGGCCATTGGCTTCTTACAAGAACACATCATGACCAGGTTTGGGGTTTAAATTTCACTAGTTTTTTATAATTCATATTAAATTTTATCAATTAGGTGAACTAATTTCGCTATTGAGAAACCATATTAAGATTCATTATTCTACGAATTATTATCTGCAAGGGAATGGGTTAGCTGAATCAAGTAATAAAAATCTGATCAAAATTGTAAAGAAGACTGTTATAGAAAATCAGAGAATTTGGAATGTAGCTCTTCCCAATGCATTATGGGATGATAGGGTCACCCCCAAGAATTCCTTAATTGTCGTCTTATAATTTAGTTTACGCGAAGGAAGTTGTTCTCGCCCCAAAAATATTAGTTTCAACCTCTTAGTTAGCTCAAGCCTCACAGGAATCCGGCAACAATGTTTTACAAGCTCGAATCAATATCTTACTAAATCTTGAAGGTTTACTGAAGCTTGAAGTTAAGCTCTTTTGGGACTCTTAAGACAAGGTTTGTTGACTTGATATATTCTTCTATTCACTTCTATTTAGAGCTTGATAAAAAAATAATAATAAAATATTTATGTTCTTCATATCTCATAAGCGGAAAGCGCTTTTGAATATTTTTCATAATAATAAATTTAAACTTATAGTTATTTCTAAAGAAGAGTATTAAAAAGTTTACATTGATGTTGGTTTCTTATGATTACTACAAAAAAATAGTCTAGATGTCGAATTTTAAAGCAATGTTTCCAATCCCACCAAATAAGGTATTAGGGGCATGAGAATTGGTTCAAACGAATACTTGTCAATCCACTCAACAAGTGGTTGCAAACTCCCATGTTGAATCAAGGTGTTAATGAGAGAGGAGAGAGGTAGACCATATGGACTTGGCTTTTCCATCTGGATCTCAGGTTACCACATTGCATGAGAATTCAATTCCATTCTGACCAAATGATAAATACAAATGGTCTAGGTCTAGAAAAAATAGAAGCTAAAAGGGAATCCTTGTAAATATCCAAGAAAGTAATAGATGTCATATATTTTTGTAATGTTCCTCTATTGTATTTGTTTTTATATGCATTTCAAGGCCAGAGCTTGATTTAGTTAGGCTAGGTCAATTGGGGACCTAGATACCCCTAGGGGGCCTGTATACTTCTTGTTGGTCTGCCAAGAGGACATTTCCATTTCTGTTTAAATTCCAAGGTTGGGATAGTAATATTCATTATTGAAAATGGGCTTGAAGAACCCATTTCCATAATCATTCATTCAGTTCCTTTGTAAATGAAATAGAAGGGAATGTCTCATGGATATGAATAGTAAGTTGGTAACGAACCTAAGGGGAGTCCTTTCAAAGGTGGGACTGGTGATGTAATACCTCGATTTTGACCCCATTTCATTTAAATAAATGATGTAAATAATCATGGTGTGGAGCTAGGAAAAAGACCCACCATCGATTTAGTATTTATGTTTCGGCAATTAAGGTGTGGCCGATGGTATTTTTTCTTTATGCTAGCTGAACATTAACAGCTGAACATCATGTTAAAATTGCAATTTGTAATTAAAACCCACAGTTGGTGATGTCAAACCACCTAAATGAGATGGGGGCATGATTTTTCCTAATGATGAAGGAGTGACGGATTGGAAGAGTGGGGAAATTCGAATTGGGCAGAGCCCCACTTTGGGAAACACTTTTTTTTATTTTCTTGGGCAATAAAACACCAAAATGGCCACCTTTCCCCCATGCGGCAGTGTTTAGGCTTCCCTCATGAATTGGAATGAACAAACCATTTTTTGGAAACCAATTAGGCATTCATTCATGGCAGCCAGCAAGAAAAACTACTCGGAGTTTGAACCATCACGATTTTCTCTGGTCCAGCGATCTGTTCCCTTTCACGTTTTGGTTTTTCCTGTGTGGATTTGTTCAGTTCACGTTTTCTCCAGTGTGTTAGTTGTTTCCTGAACATGAATTCCCTAATTCTGATTTTCTGCCTTTGTTCTGAACGACCGACAATGTTCAGAAATTTGTATAGTTTTGTGTGTGTATGTAATCCATGGAATCTATGTTTTGCATTTGAATTGATTGAAGGAATGGAAATAGATTCTTGACTTGCTTGATAAACCTGGTGTGTGAAAGAACCTCACATACCAATATAGAAGGATGGTTATCTTCTTTGCATGCTCTGAATAGCACTAGAAGGGAAGGCATGGCCTAAGGGACTGTGTAGCATAGAAGGGAATGCTTCCTTGTGTTAGGTGTGTAATTGTTTAGAAATCATGCTAGATCCAGTGTGGGTGTTCATAGCTCTCGGGTTGAGCTCAATAGCTTACCAGTCAGTCTTTACACCTCCTTGACAGCCTAATAAACCCAACTGGAAGGATGGCTTAGTCGGTAGCCTGATAAACCCATCTGTTGACTTGCTTGTGTCTCATGTGAATTTGGATAAGTGTAAACCACTGCCTGTGTAATCCTCATAAACCCAATTGAAGGATGGCTTGGATGATAGCCTAATAAACCCATTTGTTGGCTTGGCTATGTCTCATGTGAATTTGGCTAAGTGTAAACCACTACCTGTGTAAGTTTGATAAACCCAATTGTGTTGGCTTGACTGAATTTTATTGTATCCTTGGCTATGGGTGAAGCCTATTAGTGTTCCTTATTCCTTGGGGAAGATCATGCCCAGCTTGGGGGTGGTAGTGTTGCTGAGAGATTAAAGAGCACACTAGCCTATGGTTGGGTGGAACATTGCAGCGACATAGCTTCTTGCGGGAAAAGTTATATTCAAGATAAGTGTTATTGTCTATTTTATTCTCTGTAATTGTATTGTTATACTATAAATCGCTTGATGGAATGTGATGAACATGTTGTTGTGTTGAATGGATGCATTGTTACTTTGAAAAACTATAATTATAGGCATCTATGTATGTTTTCCATATCGGTAATGGCCTGAATGACTAGATCGATCCAAGAATTCAGTGAAAAAGTTGAGTTTCCTCCTATAAATATTCCTTTCTACAACTTGCGGGATGTAGGATGCGGGATGTCGGTTCACAAATCATGGTTTCCGCAACTTTCCCTTTCGCAACTTGCAGGATGTGGGATGCACGATGTGGAATCGCGGTGTCGCGATTTCCACAATTCCCAGCCTCATAAATTCAGGTTTCCACACCATCAATCTTCACGGTATGATTTTCCGTCGGTGATCTGTTCTCGATGCGGGCTGCGAGATGCGGGTTGCGGGAAGTGAGATGGGAATTTTTTGTAGCTCCCTGACCATGCAATTTGGGCTTTCTGCATCATCGATTTTTGCTGGTGGATTCTGAACCGTTGATTTGGTTCCAGTCTACGGGACCATTTAGGATCGTTGATTTCCGTCGTGTTTTCTCTCCGTCCTCCAATCTCCTCTAATATATTTTACTGCAGATTGTTGAGCTGTTCAATGGAATACGGGAGGGAGCATGATAGTGTTGGAAAAGTCGAGAAGTAGTTCGCAACCATGCCCCGCATTTTGATGAACAATAGAAGTTGTCACTGAAATTTTTAATTCTGCATGATAATGGGGTATGGGTATGTGACAACGTGGTATCAGAGTTGTGGGTTGCAGCATTGGACATATATGGGCCAGGAATCAATCAAGAGTACTCTCTGATACCAATTTGTAGTACACTACAACATGGTATTAGACCCTTGGGTGCAATATTGGGCCTCTATGGGCCAAGATTTAGCAGCTGACAGAGGAAGAATTACCCACTATGTTCAACAGTCAGTCTGATACCACTACATCGTGGTATCAAAGCTATGGGTTGTAGCATTGGCCCTAGATGGGCCAAAAAGTAGTTAAAAGTACCCTTTGATACCAACTTGTAGTACACTACAATGTGGTATCAGAGCCGAAGGTTGCATCGTTGGGCATAGATAGGCCGGGAGACAGTAAGTAAAATGGTTTTGACTTTGAATTACTGTGTATCTAACAAATGGTGCTAATAACACATTTTGCAGAGGCATAGTACATTTTGGTAAAGTGATTTTGGTTCATCTATGAGAACCGACAACATGCATGATGATGTACAGAATTCCAACGAGCATGAGCAAGATGCTATGGGGGTAAATGTCCAAGTTGGAAATTATGAGACAGAGTCTAATGGGAGAAGATTGCAAGAGACTCCTGCATATTTTGCAGCCACCATGAGAATCCTAATGGTGGAGATGCAGAGTTACAAGGCAGATAATGAAATATTGGTTAAGGGTCAGGAGGAGCAGAATCAACTTAATGCAGCCATGCTGCAAAGTTTGACAGATATTCAAAGAAATATGAACTCCAAGGACCGAATAGAAGAGCCATAACAGAGTAAGAACACTTCTAGAAGAGGAAAGATATCACCTAGATTATGAATCTAAATGGTACACTAGAGATTCAAGTTCTTCCTCTCATGAAAATTAGAGAAAAAGGTGCTACCAGAACCACTCACGAGATGAATTTAAGAAGGAAAGGCCTCCTACCTTTAATGGTGAGATAAATACTGGTCAAGAAACCGAATCTTGGCTTCTTGGGATGAGGAAACATTTCCAAGTCCAATACTATTCCGGGAATATGAAATCTAGAGTAGCCATTTTCGATTTGACTGGAAGAGCATCCATATGGTGGGAGCATTTTAGGAAAGTAAAGAATATCAATGAAAGGAAGATTTTGTGGAAGCAGTTCCCGAAGATTTTCAAGGAGAAGTACCTCTCTGACAGGTACTATGATGACAAAATCAAAGAGTTCCATGAGCTGAGATTGGGACAACAGATTATGGAAGAGTATGCCAATAATGTTTTGGAGCTATTGAGGTATGTCAGGTACATAAAATATGAGAAGGTGAAGATCCAATGTTTTCTGATTGGATTTCCTCAGTCCTACAAAGAGCGAATTGAGTTCTATGAACCTAGAACTCTAGAAGAAGCAATAAGAAAAGCTAAGTATTATCACGAGCAAAGAAAGAACAAACCGGATCACTAGAAAACATGGAAGAACAAGATGAATGATAAGTTAGATCAGAGGAAGAAAGGTTACAAACCTTCTAACTTCAGGAATCAACAGAAGAAACCAACACAAGTTGAGAAGCAACCAGCTACAGCGACGGGAGAGAAGCCAAAAGATCCACAACAAAACAAAGGACCACTCCAATGTTGGAAATGTGTAGGGCCCCAAATGTGTAGGTACTATCCACTTCAGAATGAGAATGCAAGGCCAGCGTACAATATTCAATAGGCAGAAATGGTGGTACAAGTGGCAAGAGCCATATCTAGAATTTATGCAGCACTAGAAGACAACCAGGTAGATCACCGGTCAACAGTGGTTGAAGTTGCAGGTAAGATTGTTGAGAAATCTATTTCTATTTTGACTGACCCTCGTTCTACTCACAGTTATATTTCTCCTAGAGTAGTGGAGGTTTGTGTTCTTAGGAAGGTAAAGCATAGAAATTCTTGGTTAGCTCATCTAGCCACTGGAACTAAGAGGAAATTTAATGAAGCAGTGGAGAAATGTCCATTGGTGTTGAATGGATTGATCACTTGTGTAGATTTGAATGTTCTACCGCTTGGTTCCTATGATGTTCTCATTGGAATGGATTGCTTAGAAGCTCACAAAGTGAATCTTGACTGTTATAATAATACTTTTGAATGCATGGATGAAGAAGGGAAACCAGTAGTGGTAAGAGGCATTCCAAAGGTAATCTCGGTGAGGCAAATTTCAACAATGCAGTTAAAGAATTTTTGTAGAAAAGGTTGTCAGTTGTATGCATCCCATATTGAGGAGACAATAGAGAATAAAACTCCTAGGTTGGAAGACTATCATGTGTCACACGACTTCAATGAATTTTTTCGTGATGAGATTCTAGTACTTCCTCCAAAGAGGGACAAAGATTTCACAATTGAGCTTGTGCCAGGAGCAGAACCAGTGTCAAGGGCACCCTACAGGATGAGTACACCAGAAATGTTAGAGTTGAAGATGCAACTGCAAGAATTGTTGGATAAAAAGAATATCAGGCCGAGTGTGTCTCCTTGGGGAGCACCAGTTCTTTTTCTAAAGAAGAAATATGGTACACTTAGATTGTGTATTGATTACAAGAAGGTGAATAAAGTTACGGTGAAGAAAAAATATCCCTTGCCAAGAACTGATGACCTCTTTGATCAAATGAAATGAGCGAAGGTACTTTCCAAGATTGACTTGAGGTCTGGGTACCATCAGGTGAGAATCAAGGACGAAGACATTCATAAGACAACCTTTAGGACAAGGTATGGACATTTTGAGTTTTTAGTGGTACCATTTGGTCTCTCAAATGCACCAGCAACATTTATGTGCCTTATGAATAGTGTCTTCAGCAGGTATTTGGACAAATTTGTTCTTGTTTTCCTTGATGATATTCTTGTTTATTATAAGAATGAAGAAGAGCATGAAGAACATTTGAGACTAACATTGCAATTGCTCAGAGAACATTAGCTGTATGAAAATCTGAGCGAGTGCAACTTCTATAGGGCTAGAATTTAGTACTTTGGTCACATTATTTCAGAGGAGGGTATATCTGTAGACCCCAAGAAAATTGAAGCTATTAAGAATTGGCCTACTCCAAATAATTGCATGGAGGTAAGATCTTTTATTGGGGTTGCAAGATATTACAGGAGATTCATTGAGGTATTCTCCAAGGTTGCACATGCTATCACTTCTTTGCAAAGGAAGGGGATAAAGTTCGAATGGACCTCGATGTGTGAAGAAAGTTTCCAGTGGTTGAAGTATCTTCTCATAAGTGCACTGGTATTAAAAGTTGCAGACCCAGAGAAAGATTTTGTGGTATGTACGGATGCATGTGGGCAAGGACTTGGAGGATTTCTTATGCAAGACAACCACATGACATGTTATGAGTCAAGAAAATTAAAGGAGAATGAAAAGGACTATGCCACTCATGATCTAGAACTTGCAGCCATAGTACATGCTCTCAATATGTGGAGACATTACTTGATGGGAAGAAGATTTGAGCTAACGATAGACCATTGTGGTCTGAAGTATTGCTTGATCAGCCTACTTTGAATGCTAGGGTAGCAAAATGGTTGGAGTTTTTATGTGAGTCTGATTTTGAAATCAAGCACATAAAGGGAAAAGAGAACAAGGTAGTTGATGCACTCAGCAGGAAGGTGCAGGAAATGCATGTGGCTTCTCTTAGTATTTGCCAATCAAATTTGAGGCAGAAGATTGCTAATCGTGTTGCTAAAGATGAATTGTATGCACAATTCAAGGACAAGTTGTAGCAGAAAAGCCTTGAAAAGAAGTACGAGGGATATAAATTGGAAGAATATGGACTTCTTACCTATAAGAACATAATTTATATTTGAAATGTAGCATATTTGAGGAAGGTTGTTATGGATGAGATTCATCAAGGTCCATATTCTGGTCACCCAGGATATAAGAAGACCATTGCTAAAGCTATAAAGCAGTACTTTTGGCTAGGAATGAAAAAGGACATGGCTGAATATATTTCAAGGTGCATGAAGTGTCAGCAAGTGAAGGTTGAACATCAACACCTAGCAGGTTTGTTGCATCCCTTTCCAGTTCTAGAATGGAAATGGGAAGTTATTTCCATGGATTTCATTATAGGATTGCCGATGACTTGGAGACAACATGATTCCATCATGGTTGTGGTTGACAAGTTGACAAAGGAAGCACATTTTACATTGGTTAAGTCTACACACAAGACTGATGACATTGCAAAGATATTCATGAAAGATATTTTCAAACTACATGGATTGCCTAAGGTAATAGTCTCTAACAGTGATGTTCACTTCCAATTTTTGAAAGGGGTTGTTTGCAGATTTCGGTACAAAGTTGAATTTCAACATGGCCTATCATCCTCAGGCCGATGGACAAACCGAGAGAGTTAACTAGGTGCTAGAAGACATGCTTTGCATGTATGTGATGGAAAAACCAACCAAGTGGGAAGATTATTTACACCTCGTAGAGTTTGCTTATAACAATGGGTAGAAGGAATCCTTGGGGATGAGTTTATATGAAGCTATGTATGGCAGGAGGTACAAGACACCAGTGAATTGGGATAATCCAGTGAGCAGGGTTGTGCTTGGTCGAGAATTTCCCAAGGAGATGGAGCAGGAAGTTGTAAATATTAGGCAGAATTTGAAGGCAGCCCAAGATAGAAAGAAAATTTATGCAGATAAGCATAGGGTGAACAGAGAGTTTAGTGTTGAGGATCATGTTTTCCTCAGAGTGGGGGAAAATAAAAGTTCCTTGAAGCTTGGAATTTGTGCCAAGTTGTCACCTAGATATTGTGGGTCGTTTGAGGTGCTTGAAAGCATAGGGCCAGTTGCATATAGACTTGCATTTCCTTTTAGCACTAAATCTCATAATGTTTTTCATGTTTCTTTGCTTAAGAAGTATGTACATAATCCTAACCATGTAATAAATTGGGATGTGATTCAAGTGGAACCAGAGGAAGAGTTCCAAATCGAGCCTATGCGCATCCTCGTCAGGAATGTCACAATGCTTTGAAACCGAGCAATAGGATAGGTGAAGGGGCAATGGGAGCACTATGGTCTTGAAGAAGCTACATGGGAGCTAGAGGATGCCATGCGACTAGCACATCCATTTTTGTTCGAATATGTGGATTGTTGAGGGAAGTACCAACAAGCATTTTTGTTTAATGTTGTAAAGTGCTGAGGACAATGTTGTTGAAGGGGGAGGGGAATGTAATACCCCATTTTTTATGTCGTTGCATTTAAATAAATGATGTAAATAATCATGGTGTGGAGCTAGGAAAAAGACCCACCATCGATTTAGTATTTATGTTTCGGTAATTAAGGTGTGTCTGATGGTATTTTTTATTTATGCTAGTTGAACATTAATAGCTGAACATCATGATAAAATTGAAATTTGTAATTAAAACCCACAGCCGGCTATGTCAATGCAGCTAAATGAGATGGGGGCATGATTTTTCCTGAGGATGAGGGAGTGGGGGCTTGGAAGAGTGGGGAATTTCAAATTAGGTAGAGCCCCACTTTGGGAATTTTTTATTTTTATTTTCATGGGAAAGAAAACCGCAAAATGGCCACCTTTCTGTCATGCAGCTGTCTTTCAGCTTCCCTCACGAATTGGAATGAAAAAAACATTTTTTGGAAACCAATTCGACATTCATTCACAGCAGCCAGCAAGAAAAACTACTCAGATTATGAACCATCATGGTTTTCTCTGGTCCACCGAACTGTTCCTTTTCACGCTTTCTTCTTTGCATTCCCTCAATAGCACTGGAAGTGAAGGCATGGCCTGAGGGGCTGTGTAGTAGAGAAGGAAATGCTTTCTTGTGTTGGGTGTGTAATTGTTTAGAAATTAGGCTAGATCCGGTGTGGGTCTTCATAGCTCTGGGGTTGAGCTCACTAGTTTAGCAATCAATATTTCCACCTCCTTGAAATCTTAATAAACCCAACTAGAAGGATGGCTTGGTTGGTAGCCTGATAAACTGATTTGTTGGCTTGGTTGTGTCTCATGTGAATTTGGCTAAGTGTAAACCATTGCATGTGTAATCCTGATGAACCCAACTGGAAGGATGGCTTGGATGATAACCTAATAAACCCATCTATTGGCTTGGTTGTGTCTCATGTGAATTTGGCTAAGTGTAAACCATTGTCTGTGTAAGTCTGATAAACCCAACTATGTTGGCTTGACTGAATTTTATTGTATCCTTGGCTATGGATGAAGCCTATTAGTCTTCCTTATTCCTTTTGGAATATCATGCCCAGTTCGTGGGTGGGAGTGTTGCTGAGAGATTAAAGATCACACTATCCTATTGTTGGGTGGAACGTTGCAGGGACATAGCTAGTTGCGGGTCAAGTTCTATTCAAGATAAGTGTTATTGTCTATGTTATTTTCTGCAGTTGTATTCTTGTATTGTAAATTGCTTGATGGAATGTGATGAACATGTTTCTGTGTTGAATGGATGCATTGTTCCTTTACAAAAATGTAATTATAGGCATCTTTGTATGTTTTCCATCAATGCATTTCGAACTAAGTTGCAGGGTATATTGGATAGATCGATAATGGCCTGAATGATCAGATTGATCCAATACTTCAGTGAAAAAATTGAGTTTCCTGCTAGAAATCTTCCTTTCCACAACTTATAGGATGCGGGATGCGAGATTCCAGGTCCCAGATCATGGTTTCCACAATTTTCCCTTACACAACTTCCTTTCTATAACTTGCGGGATGCGGGATGCGGAATCGCGGTGTCACGATTTCCACAATTCCCAGCCCCGCAAGTTCAGGTTTCCACACCATTGATATTTGTGGGATGATTGTTCATCGTTGATCTGTTCCCGATGCGGGATGCAGCTTACAGGATGCGAGATGTACGTTGCGGGAGGTTAGATGGAAATTTCTGTAACTCTCTGACCTCACAATTTGGGCTTTCAGCACCGTCGATTTTTGCGGGTGGATTTTGAACCACCGATTTGGTTCCAGTCTATAGGACCATTTGGGATTGTTGATTTCCGTCGTGTTTTCTCTTTGCCGTTCGATCTCCTCTAAGATATTTTCATGCAAATCATCGAGCTGATCAATGGAAGCCGGGAGGGAGTGTGAGAGTGTTGGAAATGTCGAGAATTATTTCATGACCATGCGTTGTGTTTCAATGAATAGTAGATGTTCTCGATGAAGTTTTTAATTCCACATGATAATGGGGTATGGGTACGTGACAGGTGATACAAAAAAGGGTAATCCTCAAGTCCATTGGATCCCAAATGATAAGAGTGAGTACCATAGACAAACGTAGGAAAAAAAAGAATCCATGGAAACAACATAATGCTACCAGAAATGGGTTTCATCCTTTGTCAATAATGAAGTTGAGAGAATTGCGAGGAATACTAGGAGAAGACGGGCAATACATTTTACTGAGAAGGTGTGTAAGGATCTACTATACTATATTTTGGATATGAATTTCTCCAAAAGTAGAGACACCAAATCTTTCAGTATGGTAGAACTATATTGACATAACAAATACTTTATTACGAAGGTAGCTGAATATAAGGGCACTCAAGAGAAAGAGATCCTAGATAAGATGGGATTTATGGACAAAAAATATAAATCCCTAGTAAATAATTATGGGGGATATAAGTGACGATTGAGAAGTAGGAATGGAAAGGGAAGAACCATCTAATATCCACTCAACCAACCTACATCCATTTATACTCAGTATCAGAAAATGAATATTAGCAATGTCAATAGTCATAGGTGGTCTTATGATAGTCATAAGTGGTCTTATAATAGTAATAGGTAATAGGGTTAGCTATTTTTACATTTTTTTTGTTATTTCAAGACTTTTGAGTAGTATGGGTATCTCTCGATATTACTTACTATTATATTAGGATCTTTTAATTTAAATGATCATATGGAAAGTTTTGATTAGCTCAAATTGAACTCTAAGGAGTTCAAACTCTAGTCTGCAGGTTATGTAATATTTGGTCTAATATTAATGGAGTAGCTAAATTA
>LPNX010018407.1:1088-70814 GCA_001517045.1 Pseudotsuga menziesii | reverse complement strand
ACCTTTTATGTTTTAAAGTTTTGAGATTTTATAAAAACATAAAAAAATCCTTTATGCTTTGAATTTTATTGATCAAAATGCATATTTTTGACATTGTTTTCGTTTTATACAGGATTACATACTAAACCATTCAAATTTGATCTTCAAGATGTCGAATACTAATGGGCAACTGAATAACAACAATGTTGAAGATGTAAGAAGCCAACAACGACAACGAGTTAGAAGGCAAGCTTTCAATCAAATGCAACAACTCATTGAAATTGAAAGAGAAGAAACGAGGAAACAAAAAAATGAGAGACAAAGATTGCGGCGACAACAAATGACTGATGATCAAAGAGAAGAATAACGAAAAAAAGATCATGAAAGGAAAAGATTGCAGGTGCAAAGTCAAAATGAGAAAGATAGGGAGGAGCATAGAAGTCAAAATCATGATAGAGTAAGATCATACAGGCAAAGAAAACAACACGGTATAACTAGCATAATAGCACAAAATGAACCCATTTCTCTCGTCGGTGCCAATAACCCATTCAATGGACATATGGTGTTAGATCATGAGCAACTTCATACAATGTCCAATGTACCAATTTCTCATGAATATGAAGTGATTGCCCATAAAAAATTTGGTGAAAGAATTGATAAATTTGTTTGTAATATGTGTTATATTCAATATGAATATCAAATATATCTGTTTTAAAACAATATCTCCATCATATCACATTCTTCTTATTCACCTTCTTACATTGTTACATTGTTATTCTTAAGCTTCTTTCATGTAATTTTATAATGTAAAAATTGGATTATAAAATATTCTACTGTAAAATTCAATTGCAAAAATAACTAAAAACATATACATACTGTGGATCATCTAAAATATTAATGTTGCCGCCCATGACTGGAACCAGCTTAGATCCATTACCCGGCTCTATCATGCGTCGAGAGGGATCAAATATTTCGAGTGCAAACCCTGCTTCAACAATTGCACTCCAAAAAAGGGTTTGCACCTCGAAATATTTGATCCCTCTCGGCGCATGATAGAGCCAGGTAAAGCTGGATCTAAGCTGGTATAAAATCATTTGGTGGAATGACTTGTGACTTTATATGTTTTATAAACCAACGTAGATCCAAATCCCAGGCTCTATCAAGTGTCAAATCTCTTGGATAATTAAATTTTTACATTTTTTATTGTTTTGTTAGGTAGGAAGATTACAACATCTCTCCTTATTAGATTGTATTTGTGGCCAACATTTATTTTGGCTTATAATTAAAAAACTTATTTTTTATTAATAAAAATAACGTTACGTAACGTTACAAAATCTCCCCCATACTGGGTTGTAAAGCGCCTCTTGGCGCAATGAAATCCTTTTATTCATAAATATCTAACCCAAAGATGCACATCTTTGTTTGTTTTATTTTGATAGGATTACAATTTGTTTTTATAGCTATGTTTATTTTAGATTAAATAGTTAGTTTTAAAAAGACTAATCTATTTATTTTATGTTTTGGATTTTGTTATAAGTTTTTATTGAAATCTAGTAAAAAGATTAGTAAAATTCAAATTTAGAAGTGTTTAAATTATATTTTTAAATTTATAAATATATTCAACATCTTAACCATTCTTATAACATTTAAATTATGCAATTTTTATAATTAATAATATAATTCGAAAATTATTTTAAAAATTTCAACTAAAACCCAACAAAATAAAAAGAAAAAATAATAAAAAAAGTTGAAATTGTAGAATATTTAGACTAAACCATTTTTAAAAACTCAATCTTTATATTTATGAAAAAATATTTTGATATTGTTAGGATATTTAGACACTTAGGAATTACTTAAGATCAACTTGTGTAATATATCCGTTAGGTAAAAGTGTGTTTCTTTAGTATGCATTTGTATGCATTTGTAAATATTCTAATCCGATGGTCACGATATGTTCTAGACATAGAGTGATCCGATAGTTAAACTTCTCTTAGATCATACCTACCATTGATCCGTGGCTTAACACCCGATTGGTCTATGATCTCTATTTGAAGAGCATAGAGGATCCTTGGCTAGTTGATCGATTATGAGAAGCTCATATGTAACTTTTTTTATTTTGCATAATAAATTGGTTCAAGTAGCTACTTGGATGGGGCCGTGCATTGTTTCCCTCTCGAGGGTTTTAACCATGTGACAAACATCGGTGTCTTGATCTGTGATCTATTTGTGCCTAGCGGTTGCTCAAGGTGTTTGGTCTTTTCGGAGTACCCTGTGTACTCGAACATGATATCAGAGCGTTTATGAAGAGTCATTTTTGGTTTTGATCAAGATCTGGAACCGGTGTTGCCGAAACTTTAAAAGAGTTTCTGGTTCTGGATTTTCTGTGCATTTGTGTCCTGTGGGAACTGTTCCATTGCGTCTGAAGCGCCGTTTCCATTAGGAAAAAGTTTTCGTTTCATCGAAAATTGTTTCCGTTTGTTCCAGAAACACCCATTTCGAAAAATCTCAAGGTATAATGTTACAGTGACGGATTTGTTTTATTTTTTTAAATCTCTCATACTTTATCAGTTTTATTATTAGATCTTCACTGTTTTAGTCTTGGACTGTTGCCTTCCCTGGCTGCGTATGTTCTTTGTCGTGCACCTTGCGTGATCGCGACGAATCAGAAACAGTAAGGGAAAGTTTTTTTCTCGTCTTCTCGGCTACATATGCTCTTTGCCGTGCACTTTGTGCGATCACGGAAAATCAGAAACAACAAGAAAACTTGAAAACATAGACTTTTCAAGTAAGCTAACCAAGATCTAACTCCATTGTGTGGAAAAAGTTTTTTTGCTTTTGTTTTTCATTTTTTTTGTGATTTGCAGAAGAAAAAAAGGCAAGCACAGAGAATGAGAGAGAAGAGTTTTAAAAAAAAATAAAAAATAAACCTTCCTATTTCCATTTTTTTATGTACCTTTTAAACTTAGCTTACTTGGTCCAAAGTTGCTTTATTCCTTAATAGGTCTTGAGTTCAAGTCTTATTAAACTACTTTTTAGTGCATGCAATTTCTATTTTCAAGTTACTTTATTGTAAAAGTGCATCTCACATAAATAAAATAAAATAAAAAGTGAGTCACTTAAGTCTTTTAATTTATTGCCGCACTATTTAAAAATAACATTATTGTAAAAGTGAACATCACTTATTATACAAAAGTGATTCACTTAAAAACAATTTTATTGTAAAGTGATTGTCAAAAGTTGATCTTGGGAAAAGGGGTTTTTTTTTTTTCAGTTGGTCAAGTTAATATCTGTCATGTCACTATTGGGGACATCTTCAACATTTTATTTCATCAAGCATAACTTCATCATCCAGAATCAGTTTTCAGTGTCATTTGTTTTAAAACCGCATATTTTTCGAGCTCTTTACATCTAGATATTTAGTTTATATTCTTTTAGCCATTATTTTATAGTATGGCCGCCCCTTGTGATATTATACTTACAAGTTCTAACTATTTCTCATGAAAATCTCATATGGAGGATGTTCTGCGAAGTAGGGGACTTTTAAGATAACCTCAGGGAAAAAAACATAACCCACTAATGAAAATAAGCAAATTAAATGGGAAAATAGATATGATGAAGCTCGTGGATTGATTGGGATGTCAATCTCTACTGATTTGTGATTCCACATATCTGGAATTGATGAACCTGATATAGCTTGGGAAAAGTTGGAATCTGTGTTTGGTAAACACAATGAAATTCGGGGTCATCAACTTGAGAATGAGTTGATTTCCTTGAATCCAAATGATTTTTCATGCATTCAAGACTATTTATCTAAGTATAAAACTCTTAGACTCTTATGTGCAGAATGCAAGATTAAGAAATAAGACAAACAATGTATTTACCATATTCTTTCTAAACTTGGACCTACATATTCTGTTTTTGTATCTACATTCTACTCCATGAAAAAATCATTGACTATAGCTAACTATCAAGAGCCTAGTCTTGAATCCTTTTGTAGTTCCTTAATTAGAGAGCAAGATAAGCTCATTCATCTTGGAATAATTAACAATGCAGATACATCTGGGAAAGCCTTATTGTCCCAACAGAAAGAAAAGTCCAAGCCTCCCAAGAAACAAAATTTTCGTAATAATAATCCAAACAACAAGGGTCCCAAACCCTCTTAGTCACCTCATTGTTTAAAAAATGACAAAGGACCCAAGCCAAAAGGAAAGAAGACTGAACGTCATTGCAATTTTTGTGGGAAAGATAATCATGATGAATCTAAGTGTTTCAAGAAGATGGCAGCCTTGGAAGTATCAATGAAGAAGCACCACATCAGCCTAGATTCGTCTTCAGAATCTAACTCTCATGGACATGCACTTTGTGCTTCTGGTTACTCTTATACTGCATCTTCTTCTTCTACTTCAAATGAATGGCTCATTGATTTTGGAGCATCTTATCATATGGCTAAGGATCAAGCCATCTTTTCTACCATGCATGAATGTAACACCAAACAAATATTTGTTGATGATGATAGATCTCTAAGTGTTGTAGGATCTGGAACAATTCCAGTAGAAAATGGTCATTTTAGTGATGTACTATGTGTTCCAAAAAATTTCTACAATTTGTTATCAGTCTATCAAATTACTCATTCGGGTGAAGGTAAAACTGTGACATTTACACCTCACCAAATTGTAATCAAGGATTTTAAAAATCCTCAAAATGTCCTTGCTACTGGAACTGTTGATGATATTACAAGGTTGTACAAATTTAACAACTTTGGCTCATCACCTTTTCCTTCAGTTTTTGTTGCTCATAGTGATAACTTGAGCAAACTTTGGCATGACCAATTTGGTCACTTAAATTATCGCTCATTGCAACAACTATGTAAAGACAATATGGTGACTGGTCTTCCGATGGTATCTTGCAAGGATGGTGTTTGTTCCGGTTGTGTACTAAGAAAACATCATCAAGACAGTTTTAACAAACATGCCACTTGGAACGCCTCGATTCCCTTGGAGCTTGTGCATAGTGACTTGTGTGGTCCTCTTCCATCTACTTCATTTTCTAGTTTCAAATATTTCTTAACTTTCATTGAAGACTACTCCAAATGCACTTGGGTTTAATTCCTAAAACTTAAGAGAAAAGTATTTAACATGTTCTTTGCCTACAACGCCCTTGTTGAAAAACAATCTGGTCATCAAATTATTAAGTTAAGATATGACAATGGAGGAGAATATGTTAACAAAAAGTTCACTACTTTCTGCACTGAACAAGGAATCCAACAATATCACACTATTCCATATACACCACAACAAAATGGTGTAGTTGAACGGAAGAACCGCATTTTAAAAGAAATGGCTAATTGTATGATCCAATCTAACGGACTAAGTCTTCAATATTGAGCTGAGGCCATAAATTGTACAAATTACATAGTTAATCGCAAACCCGCTAAAGTTTTACAAGGTATAACACGGAAGAAGCATGGAGTAAAATTAAACTAGATGTAAGTCACTTTCGTGGGTTTGGTTGTGAAGCATGGGCTCACATTCCGGATAAAAAACGGAAAGCATTGCAGCCTAAAAGTGAAATGTGCATATTTGTTGGATATTCAGAAGATGTAAAAGGTTATAGACTTCTCCAACCACATTCTCATTATATAATCATTAGAAGAGATGTTAAATTTGATGAAAATCTCTTGGCCTGCGAGCCTAACTTGGCGGGTGTGCCATCTTTGGCCTATGAGCCTGATTCGGTGATTGTGCCTTCTTCTTCCTCTTCCAACTTTCTTGACAGGTTTCCAACTCCAGTTTCTGATTATGACAGTGAGGATGAAAATCCACCTCCGCCTGCTCATGTTCCTCCAATTGCACTAGCACCAATGCTTCCTCGATGGGTCTGTTCAACATGTGAAGCAGCTGGTGATCTTGCCGGTGATCCTACAGATCAACGTCGAACACGTTCTCAGTTTCAGCGAGCCTCTTCTCTTTTGGCTCAAGTTTTCGAGAATCATCCAAAAACTTTTGCAGAAGCTTCAGGAAATCCATATTGGAATGCAGCTATGGATGAAGAATATTGTTCCTTAATGGCGAATGATACTTGGGATCTTGTTCGTCTTCCAAAAGGAAGAAAACTTGTCAGATGTAAATGGGTCTATATAACTAAGTATGCATCAGATGGAAGTGTTGAAAGACTTAAGGCAAGGTTAATTGCCAAAGGTTTTTCCCAAGTTGAAGGGATTGACTACAATGAAACCTTTGCTCCTGTCACAAAAAAGAATTTCATCCGCCTTGTTCTTTCCCTTGCAGCCTTACATAACTGGGAAGTCCATCAAATGGATGTCAAGTCTGCCTTTTTACATGGTGATTTACAAGAGAAAATTTACATGGAACAACCTCCTAGATATGTTCAGGATAACTCTAACCTTGTCTGTCTCCTTAAGAAATCCTTATATGGCCTTAAGGAAGCTCTTAGAGCTTGGTATGCCAAAATGGATAGCTTTCTCCTTGACACTAGTTTTTCTAGATGCCATTCTGACCCAAATGTCTATACCAAGAAACTAGGAAACCATCTCATCATACGTGTTCTTTATGTTGATGATCTTATCCTTACTGGTAGTGACCCTAAACTTATAACCCATGTGAAATCCAGTCTTAAGAAAAATTTTGAAATGTCAGACTTAGGACATTTGCATTATTTTCTTGGTCACCATGTCTTGCAAACCAAAGAAGGAATCTTTCTTTCCTAGTCTAAGTATGCTTGTGACCTTCTTCATCGCTTCCACGTGGAAGATTGTAAACCAACCCCTTCTCCCTTCCAGTCTGTAGTCAAAATTTCTGCCACTTGTACTTCCCCTGAAGTAGATGCCACCTTGTATCGTCAGCTTGTTGGTAGTATTTTTTACTTGACTCATTCGTGTCCTGAGCTTTCCTTTGTCGTTGGTCATGTTTTCTGTTATATGCAAACTCCTCATGAAAATCACTAGAAAGCAGCAAAAAGAATACTTCGATATATTTGAGGTACAATTCAGTTTGAGATTCATTATAGTACAGGGGGGGAACCTTTGTTGGTTGGTTTCACTAATTCAGATTGGGCCGGCGATCCTGATGATCGGAAGTCTACTGCAGGTTATGTTTTCAGTCTGGGATCTGGACCTGTCACTTGGGCTTGTAAGAAACAACAAATTCTTGCTCTTTCTTCAGTAGAAGCAGAATATCGAGTCGCAATTAATGCCAGTCACGAAGCTTTATGGCTTTGACAGATCCTTTTAGAGTTTGGATTCGAGCAGGAGCATCCTACTCCACTTTGGTGCGACAATCAAAGTGCCATTAAGCTTGCCAAAGATCCAGTTCTACATCAGCGCAGCAAACACATTGAGCTACACATGCACTTCATCAGAAATCTTGTTCATGGTAGCATTATTGAAGTTCTCTATTGCCCTACAGATGATCAAGTTGCAGACATCTTCACCAAGTCTCTTACAGAAGCGAAGTTTTCTCAACTTCGGTCTATGTTAGGAGTTCAGGAATGTGTCCTTAAGGGGGGGTAGGCTCTAATGCCTCCTTCCTTCTCCTAATAGTGTCACTTTTGTAAATTCTTCAATCCTATCCCAAGTTGTTCTTAAGGGGGAGATGTTAGGATATTTATACACTTAGGAGTTAGTTAAGATAAACTTGTGTAATATATCCATTAGGTAAAGGTGTGTTTCTTTAGTATGCATTTGTATGCATTTGTAAATATTCTAATCCGATGGTCACAATATGTTCTAGACATAGAGTGATCTGACGGTTCAACTTCTCTTAGATCATACCTATTATTGATCTGTGGCTTAACACCCGATTGGTCTATGATCTCTATTTAAAGAGCATAGAGGGTCCTTGGCTAGTTGATTGATTATGAGAAGCTCATATGTAACTTTCTTTCTTTTGCATAATAAATTGCTCCAAGTAACTATTTGGTTGGGGCCATGGACTATTTCCATCTTGAGGGTTTTAACCACGTGAAAAACATTGGTGTGTTGATCTGTGATCTATTTGTGTGAAGCGGTTGCTCAAGGTGTTCAGTCTTTTGGGAGTACCCTGTGTACCCGAACAGATACTTTATCAAAGCTTTTTTTTTAATTTCAACACAATTCTTTTTTTTTTCCTGGGAAAAAAAGTGTAATTTTATATCATCTGTCGAGAACAAAATTACATTTGGTAGATACACATAGTTGTGTATTCAGGTAGGAACCAAAAAGGTCAAAAAGAGACAAAAGAAACAGACCCTGAAAGTCTTCTATAGATCTCTGCATATAGGAAATTTAAAAATATAGTTTCCTTCCATAATATGTTCACCTGACAAGAGCCTCCAATGTTTATTTCTAAATAAAACCAGTACCGAAGAGCATACTGAAGTATGAAACCTTCAAACCAAAAAATATTTGAAAATTATCCACTGACATTCCCAAGAGTGCATGATCCAAAAATGTGGCAGTCCCATCAGTTCATACCAACGAGATCAAAAATAAACATATATATAGGAATAAAAAGTGTGTTCAAAAAAAATATTACTGATAAGCAAGTCCTTCTATAAATGGTATGTGGTAATATTCATGAACATAATCCTCTATCATTTCTCGAATCTTCCACTAGCCCAAGGCCAACTATAGCCTCTCCTTCGAGGCTTTGTCTGCCTCCCTGTTATTTTCCCTTTAGACATGTCTGCATGAGAAAGAGGCATAAGTGTCTAAAACTGATTTTATGGAAGATAAAATGTCGGCAAGTCTTATATTTCTACAAAGTTGAATCCCCTTAATCCAGTTAATCACATTCGTCGAGTCTCCACATACATTTAGAGTTCTACACCCTTTCTCTGCTCCAAAAATAAGAAGAAATTTCAAGCTGAGTAGCTTAGCATAATTGTTATTACCTTCCCCCTTCCCGACCATTAATTCAAAGGAGTGAGATTCTGAATAAGAAAAAAAGAATAGCCCCTCCCCCACAGAGATTATTTTGAGCCACCCCATAAAAAAAACCCCACGGCACAGTTCTGTCAATCTCAAGATCCAGAACACCCCTCTATCTAGTGACCCTGATGTGTTGTGGACTCGGCAGGTAGTATACCACATGCTAGGCTAGCTGTGATTTATGGAGTGCGCCCTTTAACAACAAAAATTAAGTCATTTCTTGTTATCCATACCTCCCAAATTACCAATAAAGGAAGTGTTGTCGTCGATTCTTGTGATTTCGTCCTCCTCTAGTTCTCCCAGGGCTGTAGTATCGAAAGTCCATCCCAAATGCAAGGGGTTCCCAAGACCTTAGAACATTCCTTCCACACCTCTTTAATAAACGGACAATGTAAGAAGAGATGAATCATAGACTCACCTGCAGCCTTACAAAGAGTACACCAACTAGGCCCCTGGAGACACATTTTCTACGAATTTTCCCAAGTAGGTGCCTTGTTTTCCAATACACACCACATAAAAATTATGGTTTTAGGTGGGATTTTGATTTTCCATAGTGTCTTCCACCACCAAAGCATAGCCCTTTGAAAACCATAAACACCGAGTTTTACATACCCTGCCTTTGGAGTATATCTCACACCCGAATTCACGTCCCAAATGAGAACATCCTCCATGTCCCGAAGCTTAATCTGTGCTTGGATCAGTGCACCAATAAAAAATTTCCATATCCCTTTCTGCTGGCTCAGGTAATTCCAAATCCCTTGCTGATTTCTAGTTTTGGTCCCACCAGTTCTCCCATAAAGGTGCAGCTAATTGGGAGAGGTATACAATACCTTTCTATCTTAGCACCTTCACTGTGTGATCAGGAAACCTATGTTGTTGAGTGCATTCGACCCACAGGTCCTCGCCAACCCTTAATTTCCTCCCATTCCCCACGTATCATGCAAGACTATATTTGATCACATAAATAGAATTAACCATATCCTTCCATATAACCGATCCGCCAGCATGTGTCTTCACAGGGCTCTAAATCAATCTTCCACAGAAATAGGGGAAATATACTTCTGTATCATAACCCGTGTCCACAATATTTCAGTCTTTAAGAGTCTCCATCCCCCCTTGGCCACCAGAGACTTAGCAAACAAAAAAATATTTTTGAGGCCCCAACCTCCCAACCCTTTTGGGACAACAATCCTCTCCCATCGAACGCATGGAGTCACTTGCACCTCCTGTTTACCACTCCACAGAAAACGAAAACAGGTTCTACGAGCCGCCTCCAATATGCCTTTTGGAATCCATGCCAATGACATCCAGTGGACTGGAATTGCTTCTAGGACTACTTTAACCAACACCAGTCTTCCAGCCATAGACAACCATTTATGACTCCAAATTTTTAACAGTTTTTCCATCTTGTCCAACAACCATTTCCAGTCCCGTTTTCGATAATCATTAGGTTTTAAATAAAACCCTAGGTATTTCAGTCCTCTATCCAATCCTCCCAACCTGTAAGGAAAAATCCCAGAATATACCTGTATCTCATTATCGCTCAACATGTAGGTGGACAATGTAGATTTCCCAGAGTTTATTTCCATCCCAATGGCTTTAAAAAACAAATTCAGAATATAAGAAAGAGTATCTAGGTCTCTGGCTGATTTGGAACATAAGATAAGGACGTCATACACAAACAAAAGATGAGTCAATTACAGCTGTTGAGAGATCTGCATAGCTTTTAAAGTTCCCAATCTTTTAGCCTCCCTTAGATTCCTGCTCAAACCTTCAACCACTAACAAAAAGAGAAGCAGGGACAGAGGGCATCCCTACCTTAGCCCTCTTTCAACATGAAAAAAAGGGGATGCAACACCATTGATCAAGACCGAAAATAACACAGCTGTGGTGCAACTCATAATCCACCTAATAAAAGCAATTCCAAACCCAAGGTGTGTTGGCAACATACGTAAGTAAAGCCAGCTTACCTTGTCATAGGCTTTGGAGAGGTCTATTTTTAGGATAGGCCCCTTGATATTGTTTGTTTTCATGCTGTGGAGACCTTCCTGGGCTACCCCAATGGCTTCGTGGATTTGTCTCCCCTCCAAGAACCCAAATTTCTCTTCAATGATGTGTTCAGAAAAAATCCCCTTGAGTCTTTTTGCAATCACCTTAGATACCACTTTGTTGATGCAATTGCAGAGTGAAATGGGTCTAAAATCATTCAACGAGATAGGATTGTCAACTTTTGGAATCATAGCTATAAAATTTGAATTGAAAGTGGCAGGAATCCTTCTAGTGATTCTAGTGTCCTCCACCACCTTCAATAAATCTCCTCCCATGATTTCAAAAAGTTCTAGGAAGAATTCAATCGTCCATCCATCAGGGCCTGGACTCTTATCCTTCTGAAAACTATGAAGGACTTCCTTTAGTTCACCTTTAGTGACTTCCTCCATCAAGGATAAATTATCATCCTCCTACACAAAACGAGGGAAAACCTGAACAATACGAATGACTTCAGTTAAAGATGCATGGGAAGGTGCTTTAAACAACTGCTTGAAATGATCCACCCCAGTACTCGCCATTCCATCAAAAGTGTCATGGTTTGTTCCATGTTCATCCAGTAAGCTCCAAACAGTATTTTTTTCTTTTCTCCCTCTGGCATAAGCATGAAATTTTTTTGTGTTGTCATCCCCACAATCCAACCAAATCGCCCTACTCTTCAATCTCCACGTCTCTTCCCTTTCCAATAGCACTATATTTCTTCTCCCTTCCAGTCTGATCAACAAGTATTTGTCTAGCTGATTCATCATACCCCCCTCCCCCTTCCTTTTCAAGGATCCCAGAGAGTTCCTTTTCAATAAGCTTCAGTTCACTGCCCTCCCTTCTTCTCTTGTCCACAGACCAGACCTTAATAGCATTCTTTAAATTCCAAAAATTCGATGCAAACTAAAATGCAGCAGTACTCCTGCTATCAAGATCATAAGGAATCCATTTGTTGGAAATCAAAGAGAGGAAAGTCTCGTATTTCAACCAAGTCTTGTTGAATTTTAAGAGATTTGGTGGTTTAACAGGACCATTCTTAAATTCCAAAAAAATTGGAGAATGATCAGAATGATCTCTTGGCCACTCTCCCCTCCCTGCATCTGTTGTTTTTCCAAGTAGGTTTGAGCTTGATGGGTTCAATATCCAACCAATTCCTTTCAACCAGTTTATGAGTGAAATAATCCATCAACAAATCAGCACGAGCATGAGGCCCCCAAACCTCAGCCTACCCCAGAGAAAAAAATAATTCTCCACCAATAATCACGAAATCGCCCCTCAATAGTGAGTTGTTAAATAGGTTATCCCAGAAGGGGATCCTATTCAGATACAGACCATTAACATTAAGAACAGTAAAAGTATCCACATGTTCCAGAGCCTTAAAAGTAATGCCCAGAACTGACTCCATACCCCAAATGTTTAGAACCTTAATATTTCTGACATTATGATCCAATAGCCAGTCCTCTCGAGCGACCTCTAACGTCCAGAGTCTCAAAATGCCAGCCATTAAACCAACTTTCCAACCTACATTTAACCACATCTCCTACCCCAAATTTTCTTCAAGCAAAAGAACATCAGGGTGTTCTAAATAAACCACCCTCCTAAGTGTCGATATTTTCTAGGGACCAGTAAGACCCCGACAATTTAGAGACATAAGCTTCATCTACGACCCTTCTTCTGGGCATGCATCGCTCTAAGTGCCCCTTTCAATAGATTGTTTTTTTCCATCCAACAAATCCTTTCTTGCTTTGGACTGCACCTTAGCAATGAAATATTTCCTTCCCCTCCCCCTGGGGGCTCAATAGTAGCTTTCCCCAAACCCCCCGAAGCCACCTTGCTGCAAGACCGAAGAAAATAACCCGAATAAGTTGAATCAGGTGGGGAACAAAGGGAGAGAACCTCGTCCTCAATCTGTTATGTGATCGAGACCTGAGGGGCTCCCCTCGTAATGCAATAGATTTGGTGTTGGGGCACGGACCTTGAAGGTCCTTAATTTTGGCAACTTCACGGTTTTGGTGCGAAGCTTGTAAGTAGAGTTGCAGCCCAAAATAGTCTTATGGGTTTCGGGGTTAGGTTGAAGCCCATCTTTTTGTAATTAACCCATGGTTTGAACTCATGGTTTTTAATCCCATGGTTTAAACACATGGTATTGTAATAGTGCACTTGTATAAAAAGGCACTTATGTAAAGGAGAAAAGAGCTTTTTTGAAGGTTCTTGTATCGGATGATAATTTGATGCGAAGAAGCTAAGGCCTATTTTTGGGTTTAAGGTTAAGTCCCAGATGTGTGCGTGGACGACCTCTGCAGATGAGTGCGCAAAGGGTTTTGTAAGAAAGGATCTACAACTGAGTGCACAGATCGGAGAAAGGTTCTGCAGCTAAGTGCGCAGTTTTGGGTTTATTGAGAAGATTTGCAGCTGAGTGCGCAGAGATCTGCAACTGAGTGCGCAGATCAGAACTGTTGTTTGTAAAGAGTTGAATGAAAACGCAGTTCTGTGGACGTAGCCCCTACACTGGGGGTGAACCACGTACATCTTGTGTTGTGGTGGTTCCTTTTGTTTTGTGTTGTTTTGTTTATGCATTTGATAAGTAGGTGAATGATAAGTAAGATATATTGTTAAGTATTAACTTTGCTATGAATTCCTAGTTAAGGGTTAAGCAAGTAACTATCTGTTTATCTAAACTGCGAAGCTAATTAAGTGACTGTCGAAGCTCTGTGTTGTATGTTTAATATTTGTTAAGGCTAAAGGTACAGTAATATCCCTCTTTTGCCTGCAGAAACCTGATTCTGCAGCACCCCATAGTTGTTTCGGGTGAGACTGCAACCTATTCATAGGTTGTTGCCGAAAGGGCCAACACTGTGGGTCTTTTTGTTGCTTAAAATAATAGTATAAGAACCCGGGTCTTCCCTAAGCAACCAACAAATTGGTTCCGTTGCCGATTGAACTCGTATCTGCTAAAAGAGGGATACCAACAAATTGGTTCCATTGCCGGTTGAACCAGTATCTGCTCAAGAGGGATCTACGTCGTACCTGGAGGGATATGTTTTGGAGGCCCTTAGTAAAAGAAATCGGTGACTGGATTGAGGAAACCTATATGAAATTTGTTGAACAAGAAAATAAGGATCCTCGTCGTAGCTCAAACGACTTCTTGCAAAGGTATGTTTTTTCTGATATTTATGAAATTTTCTTTGGTAGTATCCACATAGAATTGCACCAGTGGTTATCCAGGTTGACAAAAAGAAGGACAAACTTCCAAGAAGACCAGTCTCCTGCCTGGACCCCAGAAAGAATTAACCTGTTGAAAAGAGTGAACAACGCGGTATCTAGAGCTGTTGACTTCTGGACAACGTGAACACTTGAAGCATTTGTGACGGAGTTCGCCATCGACACACATACTTCTTTCAGCGAAGCAGAAAGACAGTTCTTCAAAGGACCAAGGGGTAAGTACTTGAACTCACTTAGTCTGAAAATTAAAATGCTCTTGGCTGAAAAATGCATATTGCTTATTGAATCAGATTGCTAGATTTAGTGCTACTAACCTATGTTTGAAATTGAAAGTGACTTCGACGAGCAAAGTGGTTTTCTTCGAAGTGGTAAAAGATACAAGAGAACTTTTGGATTCTTTACCCTAGGCCAGAATACCAATTATACCCCTTTAAGCCCATAAGAGTCTTAATCTGAAGAAACCCCTTTTGTTAGAAACCCTCCTATAACCCCGCAGCGAAGATCTGTTATCCCTGAGAACCCGTCGCAGTCTGAAAGTAACCCTAGCCCGAGTAGTCATGTCGCAGGTCAGTCTACCTCAGTAAGTTCCCCCCCCCCCCCCCTCCCCCCGTTTCCCCCCCCCCCCCCCCCCCCCCCCCCCTGTTACCAGTTTTCCTCCTCCCCCTCCCCCCCCCTCGATATGATATGACCCATGTAAATGATGATATCAAGCTCCCAGTCTTTAGAGGAACTAGATCAGAGGATCCAGAGCAGTTTTGGTTCTTATGCGAAGCTGTTTGGACTGCTAAGAACATTATGGATCAGAATACAAGAACAGCGCAGCTGGTCACATCTTTTAGAGACCGAGCTTTGACCTGGTTTATGAAGTTTTCCAGTATTCAGAACTATGTCTTGGCCGATATTAAAAAAGAGATGATTAAAGAATTTAAGAATCCTAAATCAGAGTCGCAGTCTATAACTGAACTAAAGGAAATTCAGCAGAAGCGAGGTGAATCAGTTTGGGACTTTGATCAGAGGTTCAAGGTTCTGCTGGATCAAGTTAGCTTCACTATTGGACCAGAGCAACATAAAGAATGGTTCATTGTAGCACTGCTGCCACATATCAGGACTCCACTTATGCAACAGAAGGTTGCTGATCAACAAGAAGCATTGGAAATTTCTATGAAGCTCAAAACAGCTCCTGTCGGAGATCATTCTGGGATAGCCCAAATACAAGCACAGTTAGCAGAAATGGCTTTGGAGCTTCGCGACATGAATAAAGGGAAAGCTACTCATGAAGAGGTGTGGTGTACACAATGTAAGACAGAAGGTCATGACAGAGAACAGTGCCCTGCAGTAAGAAATTATTTGAATACTGGTGCACCAAACCCATTTAACCCTACTGTCCTATATTGTGAGATTTGTAGAAAAATTGGTCAGCATCGACCTAAAGATTGCTATCTGCTGCAGAGATATGTTCAAGTTCCTAACAATCCCTACTGCAAGTTCTGTAAGTCAGTTGGACACAACGAAAATGAGTGTCACAGCTTTGACCTCATGAGAGAGAGAACCTATGATGCTTATAGGGTACAACCCGATGCACAAGGAAATGATGGATATGGTTACCGTGGTAGTACATCAGGTCGAGGTAATTTCATAGGTCGAGGTCGTGGTGGTATGCCTGGAAGAGGTCGAGGCCAGGTAATTTGCTACAACTATAATCAGGTAGGACACGTATCTAGAGACTGTCAGAACCCAACTACGACATGTCGATATTGCATAGCAGTCGATCATGTGATTGAGCAATGTCCACAATTGATAGCCAAGATACAAGAAAGAAACGGCGCTCCTACCTAGAATGTTCAGATGATTGCTGTCGAGAAAAGATCTGTCCCAGCCGTTAACGTCATTACAAGGAGTGGAGCTACGACGCAAGTGCAGAATAAGGAGAAACAGCTGGACGAGGCTTGGGTCCGCAAGACCCCAGAAAAAATTCCCGTCTTCGATGTTGGAAGAGAAAAAGGAACATTTATGAAAGCCAAAAAAGACTTTGCTGATTCAAGAACATCAGTAGCAACTATGCAACAGCATCAACAGCAGCTACAGTCTCAAGAAGCTTCGCCAGCTCAAGTAAGTACTCTAACATCATTTTTACAGAGTTGTATGAAGTTATTAAGAAATCATAATGCTTTGAATGAGTTACAGAAAGTTATTGCGTCTTACGAACCTTAGCGAAGCTCTGATAGAGGAAAAAATGTTGATAGAGTTAGAAGGACTGGAAGAGAAATGAGATTGCATGCTCAGATAGGAGATTATGACATGAATGATATTATTTTAGACCTAGGATCAGAAATGAATGTCCTAACTAGGCAGACATGGGAACAAATGGGAAGACCTACGCTTGAATGGTCTCCTATACAGCTGAGATTAGCTAACCAGCAGAAGATTGTGCCCTTGGGAAGATTCCCTAGTGTACCAGTGGACATTGATGGAGTCAGTACCTTAGCAGATTTTGAAATCATTGAAATAATCGATGATAGCAACCCCTATCCAGCATTGCTAGGAATTGAATGGGCAATAGAAAATGATGCAGTAATCAACCTTAAGAACAGACAGATGACTTTTGAAGGAAAAGGATTGAGATTCATAGTGTCGTTGGACCCTTCTCAAGGAGAAAGGTATACAAATCCAGTCAGACATGAAGATCAGGATGTTTTAGATCATATTTACAACATCACAGCCAAAGAAGAAGACTATGTTAACCCTACTATTGAAGGAGTAATGGATTGGCAGTGTGACAATTCTTGCATGATTGATTCAGACAAAGGCCTAGAGAATTGGCAGAATAGACTTTATGAACTACATGGACACCTATATGCAAGAATTACCAAGTCTATCAAATGGCTTGGCTCACAGACAAAGATCTTGCCTACTTTTGATGGCTTGACAGACCCAGAAGATTTTATTGCACAATTCTCAGAGCAAGTACCAGATTCACAAAAAATGGAGGCTCTAGATTCAGCATTCAGAGTCGCAGCTGCTAGATGGTGGAATGGTCATAAAAAGTATATTCATAGTTGGAGAGCTTGTCAAAAGTTTCTTCGCCTGAGATTCATGGATCAACCTCAGGAGGTGCGAAGCAGATTTAATGGTAAGACTAGCCCTCAGGAACATTTGGATCAGTGTTATGAAGCATGGAAGCATGTACCTTGTGAAGAATGGGTACATAGGTTTGTACACACTCTGGAACCTGTAGCAAAGAACTGGTATGCGGAGGTTGAGCTTCTCCATGGTACTATAAGTTGGGATAACCTTGTTGATAGTTTTGTGCTTAAATTTTCTATTAATGAGGATTGCCCTATTTTGGACGCAGCTATTAGGTTGATCCATACTAAGGTGTTTGATGATAAAGAAATAGCCGAGTACCAACCTGATTGGAAGGAACAAGAAGCTAATGCAGTAGAATGTTATAACCTTGCCATTGATGAAGACGACGACCCGCGCAACATTAATATTCCTGAGTCAGAAGGACACTCCGAAGAAATCCTGTCGAGGGTCGAAGCTCGAAGCTCTGTCGAAACTGGTGCCATGATGTGTCGAAGGTATGTACTGTGTCAAAGGTCCTTATTAGTGATGCAACCAAAATTACTGGCTGTTCCGAAGAGGCAAGGTGTGTCGAACCTCAAAATGCGACCATTGGAAAAAATCAAATTTGGCGGCGCCGGTACGTTAACTGCATTAACTGCCTGTAATGATGAGATTTTGAGGAAATCTAGCACCGTTTGGACAAGATCTACAACATCTTTGTCAGATTTGGTGTCTTTAATGCACAGTTATGGCATATTTGGTCGTGGATTCTATAAGAAGACACCCAGGCCTGCGAAGTTTGCATTACGCATTTTCTTGAGTTTTACAGTTCAGTCCATGTCATCTGATCGCGAAGTCCAGGATTTGTTGAGAGAATTCAGAGAGAGGGGTCTGCAGAACCTTATGAGCAATCCACCTGCATCTACACCTCGCGAAGAAACTCCCACAACATCAAGTCAACCAATGCAGACACGATCAACCAGGAAGAATTTTAGGGCAGAAGTTCATTCTAAGCGGAATGAAGAAAGGAACCAGCCATCAGGAAAGACACCAGAGGATCCCGTGATGAATCCTCCTGGAGAATTCGAAGACATTGGTGAGGATGAGAACGTTGTAGTGCAGCGTCCACCATATCTTCCACCTGTGCGACCAGGAGTTCAGCAACCTCGACGAACAGCCAAGTTCACGTTACACACCCCGTCGCTGCCATAGGGTGCACTTGGTTGGAATAATGACAGGAAAAATAGACCGACTGAAGTACGCATACCAAGATACAAATGATCGTGGGAAATTTCCGCAGTTCACACCAAGGAAATACCTGCACTCTGTCCATTATCCGGAGACTAGTACGACGCTACTGGAAGTGAAACAGTGGGCTATCGGCTTAGAGCAAGCTGGCCTGTTGAAGATGCTCAATGTCCCCCACTTCAGTCGCAGCACATCGGTTACCATAGTGGTCAAGCAATTATTGGCGTTGGTGCATGATGGGCACCTATGAATAGGAAATCAGCGCGTTCCTATTGATGGAGAACTGATCCATAAGATTACAGGCTTGCCGAAGGAAGGGCCTAACCCTAGCATTGAGTTTGTGGGAAAGCATGAAGACACGAAGCTGGCGCAGAGCATGAAGGAACACTTCGGGATGATGAAAGGAAAGCGAGGGTATCAAACCTTGACCATCCAACATCAAAACATTCGCTTCGCTGTAGAGCTACTAGCATGCAAGCTAATGTGGAAGTATAGACTGAATGAAGTATCTGCCCCGATTGTTAGTATTGTTGCGAACTATGCCGAAGGCTACAGTTGTAATTGGGCAGTGTACATTGCTAAGGAGTTCCTCGAAGATGCCCGCGATGCATAGGAGAAAGGTAGACCCTTTCATTACTCATGGTTGTTAGTGCTTATTGCACTGGTAGGATGGAAAGAACCTACCGAGGCACATTTTGTTGATGTGCCTCCGCACATGCCTGGCGCAGCAAGATACGCATCTCTGTGGGTGTCGCAGGATAAAACCTTCTAGCAGATGACAAACTATGTGTTCACCTTCTACACAATGAATATTTCCTATGAGATCCTGAAGACACCGCGGCTCAGTAATGAGCTATTTTCTCAGTATGCGGGAATGGCCAACTTCAGGGCTGACATGCATCATGTCTTCATCTAGGCCCACGCAGATAGCAAGCACAAATGGTCGAAGTTGCCATACATGGTGAACGAGGAAGACATCCTTGCAGTAGTCAAACAGTGACTGGCTGAATGGATGAAGGACACAAGAACAAAGTCAAGCATACCAGTTCCCCCAGTAACAGATGTGGGCGCAGGTCCTAGTCAGACGCAGCAGAATGACCCACTCGAAGAAAGCGACGAACAAGATGAGTCGGAGCAGAGCGGAGATGACTAGGGTGTAGATGATGGAGCTGATGAAGAAGAAGAAGAATCGGTCAAGACAATCTCTGACCCCAATCGCCTAGATAAGTGCAAGTCTCCAAAGGTAGAGGAAGTGACTAAACCTCAGTCTAGAAAGAAAACAAAGGCGTCAAAGGGCAAGAACATCGTCGAAGAGCCCACTTTGACGATGGAAGAGCTTGATCAGGCTTTGACAAGGTCCACAGAAGCATTAACCAACAAGTGGTTAGAATTCGCAGCTACACATCTTGATGCACTCTCAGGCGTAGCGCAGCGAATTACAGAATTCAAGGCGTTAGCAGAAAAAATAGCAACTGGCGCTGCAGCAAGCAGTGCCCCAGCAAGCGCGCAGCCAGATACTCGGCAATGACCAGCCAGAAACAACAGAGGACAGGTCCCAAGTGTGGCCCTCATAATAACTGACGCAGCATCTCGATCGCAGATGAGTATGACTGTTGAGATAGACTACGCCAAGTTGTCTATGCCAGAGCTGCATCTGTGCCAATTGGCAATTATGAATGAGATCCAAGAGTGAGACAGCTACTCACACAGGCAGTTGGAAAATTCCATGAAGCAGAGTGAGATCCTCGCAGCGTAGTTGGAAGGAGCTGAGCAAAAGAAGAGGGAAGCAGAAAGCAAGCAGGCTGCACTGGCGCAAGTATTGGATGAGGCGTGTCCAAGTCTCCCCGACTTCAACATGCAGGCTGAAGAAGAACCAGAGCAGAGACTCGCCAAGATGAAAGACTATGCACAACAGTCTTGCAGCCTGATAGAAAATATGAAAGTAGAGCATGAGGCTCAGATTGCGGAGCTTCAACTTCGCATTATTCTGGAGAGTCCACCAGAGGTCAGGGAACAGCGTCGCAGGGATATTCAAGCCTCAGCAATGAAGATATCAGATCTTGTGAGCAGTGCATCAAAGTTGCTAGATGAAAGTGTCGAGGCCTGGGCAAACTTACAAGACAACCCAGAAGTGGAAAAGCTGCAAGAAACCATCAAGCAGCGACAGATAGAGTTGGATGCAGTCAAACAGAGATCAAGACATTGCCTCCCATGCAGAAGATGCTTAAGGTAAAGCAGAGCAATGAGCTCCAGCAAGAAATCGAGGCATACAGAAGGAAAGAAACATTGTTGGTGAACTCTATGCAGCCTCTCATTAACGAGGCATTGGAGCTTAGCACTACTGCGGACAACCAGCTCAAATTTTTGAAGGAATATGATGCATTCGCACAGGAAAAAGCCAGCGAAGCATCGTCAGCAACATTGCAGGAGATTGTGGAGAAGGAGCAAGCAGCCGAAGATATCATGCGCAGCCTCAACAAGCAATTTACTATCTTCGCCAACAAAATTCTCCCTCCAGAAAAGCAGCAGAGTGCCCCGGGACGGGACATTGGTGAGTCTTAGGGGCCTGTTGGGGCGCGGACCTTGAAGGTCCTTAATTTTGGCAACTCCGTGGTTTTGGTGCGAAGCTTGTAAGCGAAGTTGTGACCCAAAATAGTCTTAAAGTTTTCGGGGTTGGGTCGAAGCCCCTCTTTTTGTAATTAACCCATGGTTTGAACTCGTGGTTTTTAAGCCCATGGTTTAAACACATGGTATTGTAATAGTGCACTTGTATAAATAGGCACTTATGTAAAGGAGGAAAGAGCATTTTCGAAGGTTCTTGTATGATGATAATTTGATGTGAAGAAGCTAAGGCCTATTTTTGGGTTGAAGGTTAAGTCCCAGCTGTGTGCGTGGACGACCTCTGCAGCTGAGTGCGCAGAGGGTTTTGTAAGAAAGGATCTGCAGCTGAGTGCACAAATCAGAGAAAGGTTCTGCAGCTAAGTGCGCAGTTTTGGGATTATTGAGAAGACCTGCAGCTGAGTGCGCAGAGATCTGTAGCTGAGTGCGCAGATCGGAACTGTTGTTTGTAAAGAGTTGAATAAAAACACAGTTCTGTGGACGTAGCTCCTACACTGGGGGTGAACCACGTACATCTTGTGTTGTGGTGGTTCCTTTTGTTTTGTGTTGTTTTTTTTATGCATTTGATAAGTAGGTGAATGATAAGTAAGATATATTGTTAAGTATTAACTTCGCTGTGAATTCCCAGTTAAGGGTTAAGCAAGTAACTGTCTATTTATCTAAACTACGAAGCTAATTAAGTGATTGTCGAAGCTCTGTGTTGTATGTTTAATATTTGTTAAGGCTAAAGGTACAGTAATATCCCTCTTTTGCCTGCAGAAACCTAATTCTGTGGCACCCCATAGCTGTTTTGGGTGAGACTGCAACCTATTCGCAGGTTGTTGCCGAAAGGGCCAACACTGTGGGTCTTTTTGTTGGTTAAAATAATAGTATAAGAACCTGGGTCTGCCCTAAGCAACCAACATTTGGGTGAATAAAACTCTATAGGTTGAGTAGTCAGAGTCATATTTTTTAACCCTTCCACTCAATCAAGCCCAGACACATTCAATTTTTTTGTAAATGAATTTATAGACGGGGTAAGAGTAAAATAAGAGATAACCGAAAAAGGCACCCCAGTCAGGAAAGGTTCACCCACATTTTTGACCACCTCTACCATAGGAAGCGTCGTCGTAGGCTCCTCCTCATGACTACTACCATCTGCTTCCTCGCTCGCCGGTTCCATAGGTGTTGACTGTGGTCATGACGGATCAGTGCATCCCCCATCCACCCCAATCCCCTTAAACCCACGATGCTCTTTGCGGCCATTTATTGTGCGAACCAACAAGCTACAATCAACCACAAGATGTCTGTAAGCATGGCACCTCCTACAACAAAATGGAACATTCTCGTAGTCCAATATTTGTTTAATGTGATACGGACACCAGCTCAGCATCAAATCTCCAGCTAAACCTTCCCTGATATTGAGACTAACCAATATTCTTGCAACCCTTTTCAACTTCGTTTCCTTGAAAGAATAATCTGCTTCTAGGAAGGTCCTTAGAAGGTTACTGATGTTAATGAAATGTTCTTCAGTCCAGTATTGAAGTGACAACGTCGGAAGTCTCACCAGAGAGGCACAATGCCCACCCTCTCCCTGCTTGCATTAAAAAGGGGATGCCATCGTTTTAACTACACAAGGGTATGTTCCAAGGACCAATTCTAGTTGAGTACCCACTGCAAGTGCTCATGGATTTGGAAATTGAATGCAAACCAGCCACGAGTTAAGACTTCCACTTCTGGAGTCAGCCCCAACACCTCCTTCCATCAATCTTCATCCCAATTAACCACATTCTGCACAGAAAAAGTTCTTCCCAAAAACCGCCCCACCAGCATAAAATTGGCCATCAGCTCAACCTATTCCCAAATTATATCCTCACCTAGTGCGTAATTAATACCAGGCTTCTTCTTGACCCAATTCTTGCATCGTTTGTGAGTGCCCTTGCTACCGACTCTTCCATCCGCCTCACTATTGGATCCCAATGCAAAAAACCCCTTTAATGGCGGACTAGGGCATCCACGTTGTTCCAGGGAACCAATAAATCGAGCCACAAACCCTAAATTCTCCACCCTATGCTAAGAACCCTCAGGATTCTCCAACAAGATGCCAATGCCCCTCCTTTCCACAGCTGCGTTCGGCCCTGAGAAACCCCTGTCACCTTCCCGTTCTAAGACCATTCGCACCCCATTCGTCGCTAATGACACCACCAAACCTTGACTCCCTAGACTAGAACCTCTAGGACCATCTCTCGGGAAGACCATAGATACCTCCAGAAGGTGAAACGGCGATGACGAGGACAGAAGCAGAGCGGATGGTGAAAAACCCTCCTCTCTAGCAACCAGTGAGGGTAAAACCACAAGGAATCCCTCCACCAAAGAATGCGGTGTAGCCTCCACCTAATCTGACAAACAACCACTTGTATCATGCCAGAAAATCCCATCCTCTAGGTGTTCAAAGGAGTAATCTACCAGATCTTCATCATCCATAGCTCATGAATAGGGTGTCAAGTAAAAAACCTCAAGTCAAATAGGAAAATAACACTTGAAGAGTTTTTACCACAAGAAGAGTGATAATGTCCCAAAAACTTACAAGCCAAGTAACGGAAACCCGTCCAAGTGATCCAAAACAATCTCCATCCGCCATTCCACACTCGTCCAGCAAAGCCCGCCAGAGAATCCATGTCGACCCCTACCGGGCCCTGACAGTTTTGTTCCCCGCAGCCTGCAGACCGGGCCTGCTGCGAGTCAAACCCTACCCGTCCTGCATGCTTGCAAACCCTAGCCACTCAAGTCCTCCATTTATGTCTCAATTTCAGCAATTACACTAACATCTTCTAGATTAAATGGCACATTTTAAAACTACCCAAATCGTCAACACAATTTATATTTAAAACATTATTATAATTAATGATTAAGTATAAAATTTTAAATAATTTAAGAATAAATTATAAAAATGATGGTTAAATGACCAGAGCTATGGTTAAATTGGATGCAAGCAGGCTTCAAATTTGAAGCCTTCAGGGACTGTCAAGGACCCTTTTACCCGTCATAGAAGACTGAAATTTTTTTTAACATGCAAAATAAATTTAATTAGTGAATACGCACGTCAATCATGAAACTGTCAAAGGTTTTTTTAAATTTCGCTGGAAGGGCAACACCAAAATATGCCCATCTAATAGTTTTTTAGTGGGGCAGCTAGGGGCCAGGGCTTGTCAGTGCAAGTGGTCACGACTCGCTCTAGTTTTATTGGGACTATGCCATGTGGATAGTGGGACCCGTCACCCGTGACACCCGTCACCCGAAAATTGAAATACATGGTGAATCACTGAATTGGTGATCTATCATTTCAAATTTGTGATTCCGCCAGGACCGCGGTCCACCACCATGAATGCAAATGCGATCACTAAAATCTACGGCGTGAGTCATGATAGGTCACAGACAGAGTCTTTCCATTTCCAATTCCAAGCTTTAGCTTAGAAGTTGGGCCTTGGCTAAGTTGGTGGCAAGTTGGCAACATGGTTAAAATTTATTTGTTACGGATAGTTATTAATTAGAATTTATCATTTCCAATGGGATGGAAGCCTCCCCCGAGTGACGAGTCCACTCACAGCTTCCACTGTTTTGGTTTTAAATGTATCCTGTTGTGATATCAATGTAGTAGTGGGTACTGGTAACTGGGTACAATTTCGACGGAATTGGAATTTGGAATGGATTGCAATTTGCATACGGTTTTCATTTGGCTTTTATTTGATCCCTGTTCACGGGTTTATTCTTTTGTGAGTCGTGACATTTGTCCCTGGAATTGTTGGACTAGAGGAGTTGCAATCTGGTCCATGGAAGGAAATTGGGGTTCAATCTTGCATTTACGACCTGGAGCTCTCGGTTTCCTATGGATGGGAATTGCAGTCTAAGTTTCCAGTGTTGAGAGTTCCTGTTTGGTGGGGTTTCTTGTTTGAATTGTTGAACTGGGGAGGTTGTGTAACGTGTTGTTCTGGCTGGTCAAGGGAGATTGGAGTCTGTTGTTGGAAAGTTGCATTTTGGACCTGGGGTTTCGAGTTGCTGGTGCAGGGGAGTTCCAGGTTTGTGTTTTGACCCGGCTGTTCGAAGATCAAGGAGTCAGCCCACCCACTGCCCAGCCATTTCAATTTGCAGTTGGCAACTCTAAACGACCTAGAATAAACCAATTTGCAGGGACTCTGGGAGCCTGGGATCACTCGGAATCAAAATAAGTGAAGCAAGAACTGGTGAATGTGATTCGGATAAGCAGAAAAATGAAGTTACAGGTATGTACACTATTTTATCCATCTTATTCTGGATTTCAAATTTGTTTTTTAGGGCTTCCCACGGCTTCATTTAAAGTTTATAGATGGATTGCTTAATATGAACTTAGCGACCGACAGGTGGTTGTCTTGGGCTCTGCACTATGGTTTCTCCATGGAGGGTTACAGACTCTGTGTAATGTCAAGTAATGAGTTTTACCACGCGTCCTTTTAAATCTATTTTACCAGGTGTGCCTTGCAATTTCGTCCCACGTTCCTGAGTCCTGAGTCCTAAGTTGTTTGTAGACTTGAGTTATGGCCATGATCAATAATAGACTACACAAAATGGAAGACGTAAAGGTCGGCCCCAAATAATCCATCAAGTTAACCAGCCTGGTGCAGGCTTTAATATGACAGCCACTGAATCTCAAGCATCAAGCTGGTTAATGTTGGCCCTAAATAAAAATGATATTAATTCATCTGTCCCAACATTGTTGGTTGTCCTAGTTGTGCTCAATGTCCAACTCTATCTGTAAGGACAGGGTTCGTTGGCCTAGCTACATATACAATGAACAAACCGCCCCAAATGCCTCCATTGAGGCTCCACCTGTCGCAATTTAGGGCAGAGGTGCATCAGTGGCATCAACCAGTCACGAATAAGTTACCTACCTTCGGTCAAGGCAACAATACAATTGATTACCATGTATGATGTGAGTCATGAGTCGTGATTTGGAAGGGGCAGTGTTGTACAGCCTATGAAATGTTAGTTCCTTGTAAATTGTGGGTTTCCAAAATAAAACAAATAAAATGTTTACAACTCAAAACCAGGGAGACTAAAGGATACATCGTCTAGCTCAACTGGGTTTGCATAAGCCTCTAGACCCTCGTATGTTACCTCTTTCAATACTCATTGCAGAATATCCACCAAAAACTTCTCATAGTTACTGACAACAACTATTGATTCAATTGGCCTGGGAAAAGTGAAAACCCTCGCTGAATATAGAAGCTGAGGTGAGATGATTCAAGTATGCTCTGCACTGCAACCGGTGAGAAAAAAAAATATAATCCACGCCTTTGATTGAATGATAAATTACTTTTCCATTGTGAATGCAATAGGAAGCTTACCTCCTGGACTCAACCTTGTGTTGCACTGGGTATATATTGGTATCCATTCAGAGAGTAGCAGAAAATTGAGAATTGGACTCTGAAATCTATTTATGGCAGTGATAAAAAAAAATCCATAATGTTTTACCAGGTGTAAGCACCTTAGTTATTAACCCTCTATATTCCTTTATGTTTCTTAAAGACTTACAATAAAGGAAAGGTAAGCAATACTCATTGGAATATTTGGTAATCAAACTCCAAAACTCAATAGCGTGTAGAGAAACAAGATCCTCCTCATTGGAAGTGTCTTATATTAACTGGATACATGGAATTTTTCATGCTTTAAATGTTTCAAATCTTGGAATGATTGTTGTTGGTTTTGATTTTGTGTTCTGGAGTCTGGAGTCTGGACCAATTATCAATAGAGATATAGCATTGTACATACTGTATAATGATACAGGAGATTTTTACATTTATAGTAAAGAGATTTAGTCAGAAATCAGTAAATGGATTGGAACAAGTTAAAATAGTAGTTACAGCAAGAATAATACAAGAGAAGAATGTTGATAGCCTATTCTATTATCAGTTCTTGTTAAGTAATTAGCATGGGCATTGGCCTGTCAGAATATAAAATATTTTCTTATTTTTGAACAAAACAAGAGATTTAAGATACCTTGCTATAAGCAATCTGTTGTAACATCTAGTCTGAAGTAATCATAAAGACAAGCCAAGGAAAGCAAAAGCTTGTTCCTACAGGGAATCATACTAACAGTAATTAATTGCAAGTCATAGCAAAGTCAATGAGACTTACTGTAACAATCATTCTGAAGTGACCTTTTTGATGCCTTCTTAATTGTAAGCTTGCTAACATCATACTATGGAATGACTCTACTTTTCTGGAAAATCTATCTAATTGGGTATCAAATAAGGGTATATTACTGTATCTGCCCATTTTTATTATTTGGAATATTTGGAAGGCAAGAAACCGTTTATGTTTTGACGATCAAGAACCCATTTTGACTAGCCTGTTACATATTATTTTTGAAGAGGTAAAGACCTTTAAGCCTCTTCAAAAGCACAGGCATAGAATTGGGAACATTGGGAAGTCTCCTACTTCTGTGTATCCTATGATCTATTTTGATGGTGTTGCTGCAAATAACATGGGTGGAGCGGCTGTCTTTGGCTGAATGAACAACACCTTCTTGCTTTCAAACTCGGATGTGGCAGCTACACAAATACTAGAGCAGAACTCTTAGCACTCTGGGCATCACTACAGGTCGCCAAGGATATTGGGTTACCTTACCTACATATCTTTGGTGACTCCTCTGTGATTATACACTGGGAAAAAAAGGAATCTACCCTAGACATGGTGAATCTTGAGGCTTGGTGCTTCAACACCAGAATTCTCATGTCCTCTTTTACATGGGTGGATTCCGGTCATGTCTATAGGGAACATAACAGGAGGGCAGACATCTTATCCAAGGAAGGATTGCACCTGGCTCCGGGCCATCTCTTACTTACTGAATCATTTGGGAATGAGATTATTGGGGTTGACTCATCACAACTTTTTTAGAATATGCTCATTCTATTACAGTTTATCTCTCATGATTCATTAAGCTACTATCAGGTTTTGTTGAGCAAGCTACTACAGGATACAAGAGTCACTCTCCTTGCTTGGATCAGATTTATGGGCTCCTGTTATTTTCTCTAGGGACATAGATGATTGATTCAGACAGCTCTCTTATGAGAGGGATTTTATTGTAGTGATTCCCAGGTGCTTTGGGTACCTCTGTATTTCTGCGGGTATCTATTTTGTATTTTATTTTTTTGTGACATATGTATGTTTGGATAGGAGAATATTACCTGAAAATTTTGTGTTGTCCCTGGTGGCATAACTGTAATGATTGAAGATGTAAAAGGTTCCTTTGATTCAGTGGGATTCATTTCACTGTCCTCTTGTCTTTTTATGCTTAATAAATGAATCTTGATTAAGATTTAAATAACCTTCATTTAAAGAGTGGATAAAGAAATAGGTAAGAATTTGTTTTTGTTTTTTTTATATCAATTTTTTTATTAATAGTATTTGTTTTGTGCTTATATTAACTCTACCAATTTGGTACGAATAATGGATATACAATTATCTATTTTAGGCTTTGTTTAATAACTAACTATCTTTGGTTGTTCCTATTGATATTCGTAGGCCGCTTTACTTGTGGCTCTGCTAATTTACTTATTTTAATTGAAGTTGATTATTCAATGTTGTTTACTAGTTTGTGATGGGTTCAGTTATGCCAACAATCCATATCCAAAGGTCATAATATTTTTCGCTTGTAGGAATTTTTTTTATAATATTGTTCCTTACATGTATGTCTTTTTTTATTGTTTAGTTATGCAAAAATAAAAATCTGTTTAATATTTATTTTGGTATTGTTTTTTAAAATGGTTTCATGTTATAGGCTTATAGAGAAATTGTAGATATTGACAAACTTCTATTTATCAACTACGTTTTTTATGGGCTTCTATGAGGATCATGAATGAATTTTTCTGCGATGTAATTTATTGAGAAGCAATGTCTAGAATTGGTCGACCTAAAAAACATGGGAGACAAGCAACGCTTGATAATGTATTTAACTTGAGTTGTCACGATGTACATGTTGAAGAAGATGTTGATTTTGAAAATGAAGAGAATATTGAAGAGGAAGGTCCTATAGAAAAGAAAGGTAAAGGAGTAGGTACCAAAATATCATTCAAACTTGCATGGAAGTTATTGCACAAATGGGCTTATCCAATAATAGGCACAAATGGTGATAAGCGTATTAAGTGTTTATGGTGTGTTAAATTCAAAGGAGATACACCATTTGCAAGGAAAGGTAGTAGTACAATCCAATTAAGTGGATTAAATGTCCATGCATCATCTGAGGCTCATAAATGCTCGGTTCAACTATTGGAATATGATTCGAGACAACCATGCTTGCCCATCCAAAAGCACATTGAACTTATGTTGGATGTTGAAAAATACAGAATAATTAGCGCTATGGAAACTATGTATTTTGTCGCTGTAAGGGATTTACCTTTAAAATTGTACAAAGACTTGTGTGACTTGCACAGGTATAAGGAAACTCCTAATATGCCATTAACTAATGAATATTCTTCATATGTTAATATCACATCTGGTAAAGAGTTTTTAACTGCAGCAAAAGAGGTTTATTGGGAAAAGTTAAAGGAAGAAAATTGTTCGAGTCCTTTTTATTCCATTCTAGTTAATGAAAGCATAGATAAAACAATGGAGCAACACTTGATTGTATATATTACATATCTAATGGATAGAGGGAGGGGTTCACGCATGACAAAATTTATTCAACTTCTGAAAATAAAAAAACAGCACTGCACAGTCCATGTATGAAGCATTATCGAGGTTATTATCTGAGATGAAGTTATCAAAACACAAAATGGTGGGTTTTGGGTCAGATGGAGCTTCATCAATGAGAGGAATCCATGAAGTTTTGGAAGCCAAGTTACTTCGCGATGTGCCTCATTTGTTATGCATTCACTGTGTAGCACATCATGAGGCATTAGCTATAACAGATGCTTCAAATTATTTTCCTGAATTTAGTTATATTGATAAACTAGCCAATAAAGTATATTCATGGCTAGGAAAATCTGCAAAGAGGCATGGAGAATTTAAGAGTTTGTTGGACCTATTTCAAATTGACAGGTTGCAAGTACTTCAAATTCATAAAATACGATGGCTTTTTAGGGGGCAGGTTATGAGCAGGCTTGTTAAAATCATGACAGCATTGTTACAAGAATTGAAACATGATGATAGAAAGATGTATGAAATGACAACAATATTCCAAGTTCAATTTTGCATCCATTTGCTTGCTGATGTTTTGACTGAACTAAATAAGTTGAGTCAACGATTTCAAGAGGAACACATCGATATAACATCCATTGGAATGCAATTAGATGTCCTCATTGATCTTCTTCAAAGAAGATTCTTGCGAAACATATTTGGGGTTGGTTCTCAACATGTTTCAAATTTCTTAAAGAAATCAGAAAATGGAAATTTGGATTTTATTGATAATACAGGTGTTTCACATGTCCATTCGTTAAGATTTGAACCTTTACCAAATTCGCTTGGGTTTGGTACTATGGAAGATAGCATTGACTTAGGAAAAGCATTTATCCAAAATTTGGTTGACTTTCTCAATGATAGGTTTACAGATTTGCCGGTATTTAATGCAGCAAAACTTTTTGTCACTGTTGTTACTTTGAAGAAGAGAATGAAAGAGATTCTGAAACAAGACGATGGTTGTTACATCTATGTGAAAAATTTGATACTGGAAACTCACCTATAATCGATACTGAAAAATGTGAAGGTGAAATGGAAAGTTTTGTTGTCACTTTACATCGAGCATATCCAAAGAAAAACATGTTTGGAGCATGGGAGCAATGCAGATGTGAACCAGAGTGGTGTGAGTCTTTCCCAAATTTGATGAAATTGTGGCAAGTTGTTTTGATTCTTCCAGCAAGCACTGCTAGTTGTGAAAGAGGATTCTCTAAGTTGAATCGTATAAAAAATGATGATAGATCAAGACTTTGTTTAGAAACCTTAGACACTTTAATGTTTTTATCTCTATCAGCACCTAAAGAGTTGCATGAGGTTGATTGGAATGCAGTTTATGAAACATGGACAAAAATGAAGTTGCGACGACCTCTTCCACTAGGATGAGTGAGCTGATGATGATACACTGTTTGTAACAATATTGTAACTCCTAACTAGTTCCCCCGGTGGTACCCTCTGTAGGATAGGGCTTTGGTTTGAGCATGCTAGTAGTTGCAGTTTTTAAGTTCGATACAAACATGGTGGAGAAAACACCACAAATTCTATGGAAGTGGTAATATTTTATATTTTTAGATTTCTTATCATTTTGTCTTTTTGGACAATCACAACTTCTCATAGACATGAAATGTTTATGCTGCGTTTTTACAGCCATGATACCTTCAGTTCCTATGTATATATTGGTGTTGTGTTGGACTCAAATAGACCTTGGTTGCAACTATATATGTTTGGCCTATTTGACTTGGATATTAACTGTGGATTTTTTTTGCCTGTGGTTTTTGCTTATGGACGTGTTGGTTGTAATGTATATGTTTTGATACTAATGTATATTTCTTATACAACTGATATGTTTTGATACTACATCTGTTTTGATATTGTTGTATATGTTTTGATAATGCTATGTTTTTCGATTGATGTATATTACTTATACAGCTGACCTTGTCGTCATGCTTCATATACTTTATCAATAAAGAGTATATAATTGTTATTTAGGAGAAAAAAAGTATATAATTGTTCTTTGGGAGAAAAAAATTATGCAATAACACATGTACTGCATCTGTTTTGATATTGTTGTATATGTTTTGATAATGCTTGTTTCTCTATTGATGTATATTACTTATACAGCTGACCTTGTCGTCATGCTTAATATACTTTATCAATAAAGAGTATATAGTTGTTCTTTGGGAGAAAAAAAAGTTCTGCAATAACACATGTAATGAGGTTAGGCAAAGCACGTGTTTATTTGTTGAAATAATTAAAAATCGATATATTTAGTTCTATTTATTTTTACATATACTTTTATTTGTTTTATTTATTTTTTCATATAGAGCTTGCTGAATTTTTCAATTTATTTTTTCATATACTTTTATTTGTTTTATTTATGTTTTCATATAGAGCATGCTGAATTTTTTTCGATAGTAAAACCTTAGATTTTTTATAGTTCATTATTGTTATTGGTTACATTATAAAATCAAATATGTTCTATTTTTATTAGAATAATATCTTGCAATAGTTGTGTATCGGATAAGGGATCCCCTTGGTTTTCTATATATGTGACGACGAATAAGTTTGTTTTGGTATGATCATATTGTTAAAGATAGTGCAACTGGGAGACCCATTCTCAAGGAGGATGGTACCCTAGTCGGTTAATTAGGGAAGAGTGGGACTCTAGAAGATACCCTAGGGCCCCCAATAGTCTTCCGGGGTTATTGGTCTGGGACCAAGCAGGTTGATTCCATGGCAAAGTCCCTAACATATGGTTAGGGCCCCTATATGTCACTAGAGTATTCTGGTCTGGGACCAAACAGTTTCCTGGACATAATGTCCAAGAAGATCTTGCAGGTTGAGACAAAGACTTCATGGTCTGGGACCAGGCAGATTCTTAGTCTAGGACCCAAGCAGTCCCTGCAGGAGCATTCTTGGTTAGTTAACCAGGTGAATCTTGACCAAGATTCACCTGGTTAACTAACCAAGAATGCTTTTGCAGGCACTGCTCAAGATTCACCTGGTTAACTAACCAAGAATGCTCCTGCAGGGACTGCTTGGGTCCCAGACCAAGAATCTGCCTGGTCCTAGACCAGGAAGTCTTTGTCTCAACCCGCAAGATCTTCTTGGACATTATGTCCAGGAAACTGTTTGGTCCCAGCCCAGAATACCCTAGTGGCATATACCACGATGATGATGTGTGATGTCCTCTCTCCTAATCAGTTATTGCTAGGTTGTTTCTCAAGGGACTGACCACCCCTTGATGATGTCACTAGCACGTAACCCTTAGGAGTAGTATTGAGGACCAAAGGATCACATCATCCAGTTTGGATCTTCTCCTTATACAGCAATGATAAAAATATATGAAACAATGTACCTTGAGAGAGAGAAAATGTTAAATTCCTTGGTCTTGTTGGTCCTATGGGTAAAAGGGGTTGTTTGTCCACCTTTATTCTACACCTTGGTCTTGTGGGTAATTGGGTTGTCTTAACTTCTATTGTGGCACCTTTGGTTTACTTTTGTTCCTTTATCTTTTACTTGGTCCTCGCGTCCTTTTTATGTGTACCTTTGGTGTGATGACTTTTATTTTATGGTTTTTATTGTTGGACCATTGGTACCCTATCTTAGGTCAACTTAACTTTATTTTATGTTTTATTGGTAACCACCCTAAAAGCTAGGGTTGAAGGAGGACCCTCCTAGATTTTCTTTTAAGTTATAAAAGCAAGTCTTATCCTTCATTGTAATAATATAAGTTAGATATTAGCTTTATGTCAAGAAGTATGCTGCTAAGGTTTCACTGCTTCATTCCTCGGTTTTTTCAGATTCAAGTTTAAGGTTGTCCCTTCTTGCTGAACTGTGACATTTTGTAGCTGACATGTGAATTTTTCCCGTGATTGTTTTGGGTTGATTCAAAGTTCTTTTTTAAGCAGTTGTTAATATGACATGTGAGCTTCTCTTGGACTATAGCATGGGCCTCATTGTTTTAGGATTGCTAAGTCTGTTTGTGAACAACCTTCATTAGTTGAGTCGTGGTCGTATCCTCTCTGCTGCTGGCTGTGAAGTGTCTTCCTTGCTGACCCGTGATTCTATCCTCTTTGCTATTGGTCGTGAGGTGTATTCCTTACTGGGCGTGAATGTATCCTTTCTGTTGTTGGTTGTGAAGTGTCTTCCTTGTTGGGCATGACTGTATCCTTTCTGTTGTTCTTGTGAAGTGTCTCTCTTGAGCATGACTGTGTGTCACTGCTGGGTATGACTATGTTTCATGCCTTCTTAAGAACTGTTGCTAAAGCCTGATTAAACGATTGAAGTTTCTCTTCATGTTGATTAAGAATCTGAGATCTATATCCTTACTGCTATAACCCTCTTAAGCTCTCTCTCAAGGTACGTCATTTGTTCATCTAGGTGACTTGTCCCTTTAGTGACAAGATTAGAACCTAAAATTATCTGAGGATAAGGCCGATCCAAAACAATTCTAGATTAGTATTGTTACTGTTGTTTAGTGTTGCTATTTCATGTACTTTATTATTGTGTTTATCAGTTATAATATTGTTACTATACATGGAATTTAAATCATCTCAAGGACCAACTTTAACGCAGTGACTAGTGGAGTGTTAAAGTTGAGAAAGATGCAAATTATGTTTGGATTTATTGCAGCAGTATTGTTTTGAATCTAACTTTGTTTAATTTTGTTTATGCATTAAAGTATATTTTTTATGTCAAAACCTAATATAACCCTAAACTTCAACACATATAAGTTTCAAGTAACATATCCTCATTATAATAATCATTCTTTTATGCTTGTACAATGGAAATTTACATCACACACTGCACAATAGTGGTAGAATCTTCCTATTACTTGGAATACAACAGTGGCAGAATATACCTATTACTTGGAATATAACTACTCCGGATGCCCAATATTAGTTGAATAGAAAATGAGTAGGTCATCATATTAACTCATTTCCTTCAGGAGGCTTGCAGGTTTGGAATCCATGGGTGCACCCATCAACATATTCACAGGATATTTGGAATCCATTGAATTGTAATAAAGGTATGAAATGGGTCACTTTGTCATTTGGATTTTGTTATAGCATATGGCATATCTTTTTGCACACTATTGTTTTCAAATTAATATGACATTTTTTCTTTCCTTTAGGTTAATGGCATCTGCAGTCCAAATGTAAATAAGGTGGTTAATGTATGCCCAATTATTACTACGTTCATCGAGTTGACAATAGATGTAATTGAAGACAGAAAGATCAGGGCATAAAAACCATTGAGTTGTGGAGTGGTTGTTTAACAAGCTCAATTATATGCAAACATATGGTGATCTAGCTCTCGGTATGTCCTTTTTCTTTGATTTTTTTTCAAGGTAAGTTTTTGGTTCTATGTACATATGTATCTAAAACAATGTCTTCTAGGTTTTAGTTTCAATTTTCAACATATTCACAAGCAGGTTTTGGTTTGAATTTTCATCATATTCACTAGCAATTTGACATCTATTAAATTCTAATAAAGCTATGAAATATAGCACTTTATCAATTGGAATTTATTTATAGAAAATGAGCAAGTCATCATGTCCACTCATTTCCTTAAGGAGGCTTGCAAGTTTGGTTTCACCCATCAACATATTCACAAGAATTTTGGAATCCATTAAATTGTAATAAACGTATGAAATGGATCACTTTGTCATTCGGATTTTGTTATAGCATATGACATTTCTTTTTGCACACTATTGTTTTTAGATTAATATGACAATTTCTTATTTTTTCAGGCATCCTCAGTCCAAATGTAATTGAATCCGTGCAATGTAATTGAATCCGTGCAGAAAAGCCATTGAGTTGTGGAGTGGTTGTTTAACAAGCTCAATTATGTGCAAACATATGGTGATCAATGTAAGTGTTTTGTTCTACTTACATATGTATTTAAAACAATGTCTTCCAGGTTTTGGTTTTGTGAAGATGAAAAAGGTCTTGAACCTTCCATAAATCATGAGAGGCATTCCATCTGTAGTGAAAATGAAACTTAAAACTAAAATCATAGATTTTACCCATAAAGATACTTTTATTGTACAAGTTTTAAGTTGTTTATCATTATTTGTTAATTCAAGTTCAGTTACATATAAAGCAATTGAAATCTTTGTATATATTTTTTTCTATTTTTGATATTCATTTACATTGTATATAATGAAATTTTTATATATTATCACATTTTCAAATGAAAAGAATGAATTATTTTTACACTTCAACATTGAAGGGTTTAATCTTTGAGAACCCTTCAAAGTGAAATAGGACCCTGCCCTTCAAATTTGATCCCTCGATGCAAGATTGGTTCGATTGAAGATTACATGTTTATGTAAAATTTTGACAAGTCACATCAATGAGAAAGATAAGGTTTGACCATAAACACTCTCAACCTGCGCACACCATTAAATACTGCTTGGGATGGTGTATCTGCCTCTGAATCTACTTGCTTCAGATTCAATAGCAGACATATCATTTTTTCCAGCCTTTAATGTTGCAGAGCAAAATAAATAGTGTTGGCGAGATTTGACAATTTTCACAAGTTACCATAGCCGACCGACCTAAATGACCAACCCTTTCGAGGTTCACGGGAGAGAGGTTTTGGCGCAACGTTGAGGCCGTGTATGTTTTGCAGGTGGCATCCACTCACTGCAGGATAAGAATTTCGCGTTATTTGAGAGATTTGTAGTGGAGCGATGATGGGATTGGGTCCACTAAACACGATTTCATTGGACATGGCGAAGTGGAGCCTCGTTTCACTGCGGCGGATAACCAGGAAATCGACGGCTGGCATTGGACAAACCGGGCCGCCTCTGGAATCTTGCTTTGTAGCCGCCTTCACTGTAGCAACGATTTAAATATGAATTCTGTGACGGACAACTTTTTTTTTCATAGATTTCGATAAAGAAGGGGAAATAGGATGGTAATAAGTTAATAACGTTGGAGAAGAAGTTACAGCCAAAAGGAGCGAAAAATGGCAGAGATGCTTGGAGAATGTTTGCTATTGTCTTGCTGAGGCAAAAAGCCGGGTAATACTCGTCCTTTTCAAATTTTTTTGACATTTCAATTGCAGTGAAACGCAAATTCTTTTTCAGAAACCGCAAGGACTGACATAATATGAAAGATTTAAGTGGCCGGGAATATTTTGGAACTGCAGACGCTCTGAAAAACCACCGGAAAACTGGCTATTTCTTTGGTTTTTCTATTATATTTTAGAAAGCGTGTACCGGAATTGTACTAAATATGCTCTAGAAGTGTCCTTGCAGGAAATAATCTCTTAAATATGGCAGATATTGGACAAAGGCGGCAGAGGAGTTGTTGAAATGATATTATTTGGTCTTTAAATATGTCCAAACCTTTCCTTTCAATGGACTTTAGCATAAAAGAGCACCTACCGTGAGTTATTGTCTCAAAAGCGCTGTTAAAATAATGGCAAATTCCTCCTCGTGTTTCGCTCACGCGAATGCTGCTTTGAAGCCTTTCAAAGCTTATCTCGGCTTTCCACGCTGAAAGGTTGAGGTAGACGGCACTGGCCGCGGAAAAAGGTTAGCCATACCGTTATTCTTAGCTAATTTTGATTTCGGAGTTCTTTAAGCGTTTTGATTTAGCTTATTGGGCGATACTTGTGTCTTGGCCTTCAATGCCAGCAGTGCGAGGTAAATGACAGCAGTCCTGTATACAAAGATGCCAGGAGTCGGCGGGTTCGATCTGCGTGCCAGAGGTTGGATAGAATTCGGTTTATTTTGAGAACCATATCGTCCCGACCTTTGTGTTCCTAATCTTTTTAGAGATCCTGTCTTTCGAGGACCGGAGATCGATTTCAACGTTTCTCACTGTAACGGTAAGTGGATTCCTGATGGTTTAGTCAGTTTAAGGAATGAATATTTAGCAATTCAAATTTTTGACGCAAGCTTTGTGAATATTGAAATAAAATCTCCAGAAATCATGTCTCTATGCACCTGGGCTACTGTAGTCTCCACAGTCCCGTCACAGAGCGCCGGTAGTGTAAAGACTTCGTCATCGGAGCATTTTTTCGGAAATGTTCCAAACGATGGAGGTAAAATGAGTTTTCTTCACGATTTTACCTGTTTTCACAGTTATACTATATGCTAATCATTCGCCGTTTAATTAATTAAATGCAGAACCGATTCCTTTGCCGACCTTCCTTTCTTTTCTTGAACTTCTTGAAAAGTTGAACCGCTTTGAGAACGATAGCAATGTGGAGAACCTTTTCTGTGGAGAGACCTTTTCCTCGCCTTCAAGCCTCAACAGCCCTCTCAGCGGTGTCGAGCTCGAGAATGATTTCGACCTTGACAGCTTGCTAAATGACGACATTCTCGACTCTGAACCTGCGACCTCTGGCATAGAAACATTTTCTTGCTCTACGCCGGAGTGGATTTGCATAGAAACATTTTCTTGCTCTACGCCGGAGTGGATTTCCGAGCCCACTTTGTGCTATTTGAATTCTGGCTTTTACGCGGAGGACTGTTCATACGACTTTGCCGTCGAGTTTCCAGATGCGAAGCAAGATTTCGAGGCCAGCAAAATCTTTATTGAGAAGGGCTTCTGCGACTGGTCTCCGGAACTTTTCGATGAGGTTGAACACAGTAACCCTCCGTTACATGAAACAATCGGCGCCGACACTCGGGAATGTGAATCGAACCAAATTTGCATTGCTGCCTCTGGCAAGCGGAAAGCTTGTAGCAGAAAAGAACCCGTAAAACAGAACAGCAAAAAGAACTGTAAGTATTGTCTAGCATTAGATGCCATGCCACATCTAAAGCATTAGATGCCAGCATGTGACGAATTACACAAACTTCTTTTTTAGGTAACTGTATATGATACGGTGCTTATCCTCTCCGTTGTTGTTGGCAGGCACGAATAATTTATCAGCGTCAGAAGTCTCGATCAAGTCGCAGTGTACGACGAATAAGCCGGTGAAGTACTGAGGGTGAAGTACTGAGACTTGGGGAGCTCGGCAAGCAACGGAAGTTGGAACCCACGGGCCACCAGCTACTCAGATATCAAGGTATTTTGATAAGCTTTTCTTTACCAGTGGTACAGTCAAATCATACTGTACAAACAAGTTCCGTCGCCCTCGCGTCTTCGCGTCTCCTTTCACACAGATCTTTTCCCTTACGTTTTTCTCCTGTTCTTTGAACTTTGTACTGGATACGGTTCCATTCAGTTGAGGTTTGCCATCGAGCTATGTACGATGGACCTTCGTAAAGTTTTGTTTCTCAGCCAACCATTGACCCTGTATGCCAAATTTTTTCATCCCAAATTAAATGAATCAAATTGTTTGCCACCATTCAGACTTCAAATGCATATGGAGCTCTCTCACCCTTGAATTTCAAAAGTTACTGTAACAGAAGTCTTCCGGACGCTACGACCATGTAAAGTGTTTGATTAATGACTTTTTCCGTTTTTGATGTGTCTTGAGCGTGGTGGCTTGGGTCACATGTCACAATCAAATTGGTGACTGACAATGAGAATGAGTGTATGGATGAAATTGAAACTGAGCGGACATAGTCCTTCTTTGAAAGGACTAATCTATTCCACGTGTTTGTATGAGGTAGGTTGGCCAGATTTTCATGCGAGTTCGTAGGTGAATTTCCAACTAATGGAATATGATAACCATTTACCCTTTTACCCTTTAGTATCTAATGCAAATTACGCAATGTGTTATTTTTCTTAGTTTGTATTTAAAATGTGGTTTAGTGATATATTTTATAAAAAATTATATTAAAATGTGTCATAATAGTTTATTAAGTTTGTATTTAAAATGTGTTATGATTGAGTTTTTATTAAATTCAAATATGACCATGTGTAGTCGTGTAATTTAGAAAGTTAAGTTAGTGAAAACTTGGATTGTTCTATAATGTGGTGGAATTATAGAAACAAATAAAACATGTTATTTTAAGCCGTGTTTGTAAAATAATAATTAAATTAAAAGATGCAAATAAAATGTTTTTTAGGAGAGTGCTTTGACCACAACTCTCTTTGATTGCTTTACCATAATATTTTACTTTATTGTAGTTATTTTATTTCTACAATAAATTTCCTCTTACATTAGGTAATGAATATCGTGCTTTGTAATTATTTTATTTCTACGACTTCCTCTTACATTAGGTAAGTAGTGGCATGCGCAGACTTTATTTGTGCATTATTCCTCTTTCATTAGGTAATGAATATCGTGCTTTGTAATTATTATATTTCTACGACTTCCTCTTACATTAGGTAAGTAGTGGCATGCGCAGACTTTATTTGTGCATTATTCAATTACAAATTATAAGAGAATTTTATTTATCACATTTGAAATGGATAAATGGAAAATTAATTATACTAAATATTATGTGTTTTATTTGGTAAATGAAAGTGGAATGTATTTTGAGGCAACCTGATTTAATGTTACGGGGTTTCGTTGTTGAATTGCAATGTTTTTACACTTTTTCCACTTTTTCTTAAAAAAATTGATGATATAGTTTATAATTTTGAGGGCATTTGTTTTGTGATATGTTTTTTTACTATGAGAATTTAGCAACCTCTCAAGAGTGTATGCAATAACTTACAAGTCACATATACCAATAATTTATACATCAACCTGGACCGAGACTTCACCTGAAGGGGATGGCTACCCTTTCACACATTGACTTCACTATGACAAGTCAATGTGCAGCCCTATTCACCGTCAAAATTGAACTTGTGACCTCCACATAGATAAGTTCTTAACCATTGGGATGCACTTCATGTTACTATAATTATAAATTATTATGCATAGCAACATGCCCTTGTTTACAAGTGCAATATTTCTTATTTCATGGTTGAATTGATCACTTGTATTTTAATATGTGATTGAGGTACAATGACATTGTATTGTGTCCCATGGTTATGGGTTAACATATTGGGTGATTTGGTGATTTTACTTATTTTCATTGGATAATTTGGTTTAATGATCACATACTATAATTATAATTCATTATGCATGGCATCATGTCTTATGTTTATAAGTGCAATATTTCTTGTTTCGTGGTGCAACTGATCACTTATATTTTTAGCCTATTTAAATGAGGTACAAAGAAACTATGCTCGATTTTGGTTTTATGCTGCATGGTTATAAGTTCACACATTAAGTGCTTCAAAGAAATTATCAATAAGATAAAAGCTAAATATTTTTAGGCATAAGGCCTATCATGAACCACAAGCACTTATATTATGTTCCTACATCATTGATACATACATGTATCAAAGTTTATGTTAGATATATGGTACAGTGCATGGCCTATCTTTTGGCTTGTTGGTAGTTATAGTGGGTTGAGACTTTTTATATGGCTCTATAATATATTGCAAAGCATGTGTGGTATTTTGGGCATATGAATAAATTAACTTAGCATCGATGCTTGGGCATAACATTAGGAAGATTTGTTATCATTCCCTTGAACTTGTAGCAAGCTCCTCTTACTTCATGGTAGTTGATGCTTTGCTTTGGTTTCCATGTAGGCTATTCATATTGGGCTCTTATGCCTACATTTAACATGCTTTCCTACATTTAACATGCTTTAGGATCACTCCACCTAATGCATTGATTCACTATTCATTTCAATCTTATTGTTATTGTTTTGTTTGGGTGGCTTTTGTGGTTTTGACTTACCTCATGCTCACATTTTGTAATTTTCATTTCCCCAATATTTCATTGGCACAAGCTTTGCATTCTTTGTTGGTTGGCTTGAACCACCCTTTGCGTCTGTTGATAACTATTTTTCTCTGGTATTTAGGTCACCCTAGTCACTCCCCTATGAATCGTTAGTTGTGTGGGTCTCCAACTGATAGAATTGCTCAATAGTTTCATAGGAGAACAAGGTGTTTGCAATTTATCGTGCATAGTGTTGAGATAACCCTACAATTTGAATTTATTTTTTGGTTGTTTTAGTTCTACATGGATTTTTAGTTTTTATTTGGAGAAGCCATTATTAACGGAACTCTAGCCTTAGAGTTTTTTTGGGTGACCATGTAGGGCAATATGTTTATGTTTCTCCAATGACGTTGTCATTTTTTAACTCAACAACAATTATGGTTTTTGGGTCTCAACTTTGGTGTAAGCTTTGACTAACGATTATGGTTTTTGGGTCTCAACTCAGGTCGTGTAGTCTTTGACTTACGTTATCATATGTTATGGGTGGGGAGTCGAGCTCAACCCTAGCCCATTGTTTGTCATATAACATATTGTTCTTTTGTTTAGCTCTTGGCTCGAGCTTGCAATTTTTATTTGGTTAACATTTCTATGGTGCCTTTGTCTCTGCATGCAAACATGCATTTCCAAGTAATAGTATTTAACTTGTGTTTTTTATGGCCTACACATTGAGTTTGATTGGTGTGTTGGTCTTGGAGTGATTGTGGTCCATCTCTACACTCAAATCCATGTCCCTCTTTTCTATTTTTAAGGTTAACTTGGGTATTGTTTTTTCTTAGCCCTTTTTCCTTATTGGACTTGGTTCAATTTCCTTCCAAACTATCCATTCTCGTCTCAACTCGAAGATATTATGCATGTGTTTTTATTTCGCTAGGTCTATGTTCAAGTTACACATTCACTCGCTTTTTGGATTTTCATTGGTGTATTGGGTGTGTTAAATTAGACTACTTAAAAAGTTATACATGTGGCCCTTTGGTGTTGGGAATGCATGTGGCTCTTATTCAGATAGCCACCAATGTTGGTTGTTTAGAGAGAGAGAGTCTAGAAAGCTTGTTCCATTCACATCTTGAACTTAACCTTTTTTCCATTTTAACCCAGCCTATTTATAGACCGTAGCAAGTGTTATTCTCCTACTCGTTGTATATGAGGTTTGGTTGTTCCTTTTTATTCCTGATGATTTTACATAGAAATGGTTAACATTTTGACACTCATCACGTATATGCTCAAGCTCCTCTTTCTTCATCATCTCTTAAAAATTATATGCTTATTTCCCTATGTTTTGGTTTACCGACAAAAAATTGAATTGTTGTTTTTTATCCCATGCATGGTGTAGAAGGATTTTAATTTGGTCTCTTGCATCCAATTAGAACATATGCTTATGTATACTATTGCAATAACCATGCCCAAATAAAAAATGACACAAGTTAAATTTATGCTTATGCATAGTATTAAGATGTTGGTTTTGAATTCCAAGGTAGTACGATGTTTACAATGGGTGACAAGTTTGTGTACAATGATGCTCCTTGTTTTTATTTTTTTAATTCTATCTATGTTTATGCACATGTTAGCCTTAATTTTTTTACCTTGCCAGTCATGGTGAATCTTATTAGATACTTAAATGAAATGAAACGTCTACTTGGCATAAAAATTGTTATTTTAAGTTTTTATTTTTAATGTTGAATTTGTGTGATGAGTGCACTATAATTTGCATATCATAGTTGATGATAGATGAGCTTATAGAGTTTTTCTTTTCATGACCTCAAAAGAGGACATAAAAATTGACTGAGAGAGATTTGAAAGGCTAGCAAAAGAAAGCAAATTTTGATGTAGATTCAAATGAGTTTACACAACTTGATAAAACTTTCTTTAGGGGGATGGCAAAACATTAAGTCACCTCTATTTCTTTTTCCATGTAATTTTTAGCCTCATTCTAGAATCATAGAGCTCTCACTTGTACCCTTGGATAATAATGATGGTTGGGATTTTGATGCCAACCCACCCTTTTCTAGTACTGTAGTTTGGGAAGCCTTAAAACTAGAACAAGTTGTGCCCAATGCCTATGTTGTTGTCTCATGTGATGCAGGCTCTTCTGCCTCTCCTCATCCTAATGTTGATGTGTAAGCCTTAACAAGTCATCGATAAGAACAACCCTTAGGGCTTCTTTAATGGAGCCCCCCAAGATCAAACCTGTGGTGGGGGTGTATTTTGTATCTTCCAGAATCAATCTTATTTAAAATGCAGATGAGGATGGGGCCTAGGACAAACAACTTTACATAAGTCATGTCTCTAAAACTCTTGCTGTGTTTTGCAAAGGAAAAAAATTGCATTTCTGTACAAGTCTTTGGTGATTCCATGAATGTGATAAATTGGACAAACAAAACTCAAAAATGTCATAATATCTTTTTTCTTCCCTTAGTTGAAGAAGTGCATTAGCTGGTGGACAGTTTCGACACCTTCTCATGTCTTCATGTTTACATGGAAAGGAATGAAATAGCAGACCAGCTTTCAAAAACAGGTTTTAGCTGGGTTTTGGCACTTGGAAAATAACTAAAATGTAGAATGAATCCTTTTATAAATACTTCCACTGCCCTTTTATAGAAGAATTGGGACCACAATAATATCTATCAATTTATAGCCTTTGGACGTTTGCAGTCTCATATTTTGGAGAGTTTCTTTTGATATGTACTTATGTGGGATACATCGAACTCACTCCTCTTTAGAAGTGCGGCCACAACATTACATATGCGACTATATTAGAACTGTGCGGAGACTATTGGTATTTTTTGTAAAAAGAACTTTGTTACTTTTTGTCAGTTTTATTTAGTTTTATTTAACTATCTTCCAAATATGTCTGTGTATTCTTATATATATCTAAGTTGCAACTCAATATGTTTTTGTTACATTTCCACTTATAGAAATATACTTGTTTTGTATTGATCTCTATTTATATAAATATATTTTTATAACAAAATTCCCCAAATTATGTTAATTATGAACTTTATCATTTGATTAATTCTTAAAATTTATTTATCGTTTTGATATGATATGTTTTTTCATTTTAATTTAAATGTTTTTATTTAATTTCTTTTACAATTTTTTCTATTAAATATTTATGAATGAATTATTATAAATACAAATACAAAAAAAAATATAAAGATATATATACGAATATTATTTGTAAAAATAAAACAATTTACAACATTAAAAAATGGACAACAAATATTATTGAAAAAGAGTACTTACAATATTTTGATATTTTGTTAAAAAAAAATTTCAGAGGAAAAAATACCAGTCTTTGTTATTCAGTTGAATCAAAAGACATCATTTACAATACAATATGATGACTGATAAAACAGATCCGTCTCATGCACGAGATAATGTCTAGAACTGAGCATCAATACAAGAAAAAAAGTCTGATCTTTGCAGACTTTCCTCATCATCCCTGAATAAATTAGGTTAGAAATGTTGATAATAATCTGAAGTGAACTTTAAACCATACATTTCAAAGCAAAAACAGGCTGGCAGAGTAAACTCTAACAGAACATCCAGAGATACATCATCAACTGCTGAAATCATAAGCTGAATAATAAAGAATCAGCTACAACTAAAATAGATCAAGACTGCCTTGGTTAATAACCAAATCTTCCAAAGTTTCTGAAAAAGAAACAAATCCCATATCCAAATGCAAAGCTTTTTTAGAAAGTTCATCTGCCAGCGAATTATGCTCACAAAAAGTGTGTTTAAAGATCACCGGAGGGGCCAAATGAATCATATATCTAATGTCGGTACACCAATGCATCAAAGATGGAACATCAAGTGCTGAATTTCTGTTAAGCCAAGAAATAATGACCATGGAGTCACCCAATATCAACTGCAAAGGAATTCCCATCAATAATCCGACTCTAAGAAGAGCCCAAACAGCCAATAATTCCGCTATGGTATTCGTGCTACTTCCACATCCCATAGAAAAACTGAAGAAATGGGAGTCATTAATAAAAATCACAAATCCTGCACCTCCAAGATTTTTCGCAGCAGCTCCATCAAAGTATCCACAAGGAAAGATTTTTAATGGAGCAGGACCAGGATTACGGGATTTATGAAGAATAATCGGCATAGGGAAAGAATTAACCAATCCTTCAATCCTGGAAATTAGAGCTGAGAAGGATGGTTTCTTGTTTTCAAATAGGCAAAGATTCTGAAGAAGCCATGTTTGCCAGAGAATGAACAACGGAATGTATCTGAAGGGAGCAGATCGCACTGTAGAGGTGAACTATTGGTCCAAATAGGAATGGACAGTGATAAAAACTGGGAAAGAGCACTTGAATTTTACCGCAAAATAATTGAAGATACTAGCAAAGAATGGACAGCAGAAAAATAAATGATGAATGTCTTCCACATTATCCTCACAAAGAACACATCTACTGGGTCCCAAGAATCCTCTGCTTTGCAATTGATCCCAGGTTAAGATCTTTCCCTTAAGAATCAACCAAATAAAACATTTTAATTTCAGAGGAATATTCAAAGTCCATAAAATTTCCAGAACTGAATCATTAATCTTTGAACATATATCAGAGAAAATGCATTTATATCCTTCAGCAGCGATAAGAGAACCTATATAATTGAAATGAGACCAAGAAATAGTATCAATTTGATTATTGAGACGAATACGGCCATATTCCAATCCTCTAATGAAATTGTCCCAAGCTTTTTTCCATTCACTAGTGAGATCAAGTTCTTCAGATGAGAACCAATAACCAGAAGACTTAAGGGATTACTTAGAAGACTTTGGTATTAGCACCCTTGCCCAAGCTCGTAATCAAACTACTTTTGATATTTTGTTAATTATATAAATAGACTTAATGACATCTCAACCTCTAAAAAGGTTAGGCTAATAAAGGACAAGATTGACGACCCTATTTTAAATCTTTAATTAAATTTCTATGAACCTTCCTTTGGTAAATGATCGAAGATAGAAAGGTTATTGTTTATTAAGTGTAAATAGACATAAACTTACCTTTTATTCTTTTATTTTATTCATTTTAAACAATTTTTTAAATGTTATAATATCTTATTATGTGTTAATGTTATAATATTTATTAATTTGAAAACATTTTTTCTAAACTTTTTGAATATATAAATAAAATTTCAAAGCAAAGCAAGTAGTTATTTCCTTTTCTTTTATAAAAAATGATACACCAAAATCAATTTCAACATACATTAACTCATCATCATTATATTTTGAAATTTTGTTAATGATGTAAATAGACTTAACTACATCTCAACCTTAAGTAAAATTAGATTCATAAAATACAAGGATAATCAACCTAAATCTTGATAAACCTGTGGTAAAAATTTAAAAAAGTTACTGCTTATAACCATTCACTTTCATAAGAAAGAACAAAAACAACTACTATAAATCTCGTAACTAATTGCTAAACATAAAATAGAAAAAAAATACTTAAAAAAAAATTGTTAACATATATAGAAAATATATAGAAAAAAAATAAAAACAAATGGATATCAAGAAACACCCCCTAACATCTCGAAAGTTTAAATGGATATGCCAAACCAACCCACATAAAAGAAAGGTGAAAAAAATGATACCTCGATACTTTCGAAAAATCATTTTCTCGATGACCAATTAAGGGCATGATCTCTATTTAAAGGGCATTGAGGGCTTATTTTCTTGATGACCAATTGTGAGAACCTCATTGTAACATTAATTTTCTTTTGCTTAATAATATTGTCTAAATAAGCTATTTGGCCAAGGTCAAGGATTGTTTCCCTCTTCGAGAGTTTTAACCCCGTAAATATTTAGTGTGTTGATCTATGATCTATTTGTGAGTGGCTACTCAAGTTGTTTGATCTTTTGGAAATATCATGTGTTAGTCATAGTATTATAGTTCTTAAGAAGTTTTGTTTTTATTGATTATTGAAATCTTGAATTGATGTTGCCATATGCGTTAAACGGTTTTTGGTTTCTAATATTTCTATGCATTCATGGGATGAGAGAGGTGTTCCATTGCGTTTAGAACATTTCTTTAAGTTGGAAATGCTATTCATTTCATCGAAAAAGGTTTATATTTTCCCAAGATGCGACCATTTTACCATATCCATGGGTATATTGTTTACAGTTATGCATTTTCAAAAAATTTATAATATTCTTTCATATTTTAGACTCGTTTTTGCTTTATTTCAAATTTGTTACTTTTTCAATCTGTGTATGGTCTTTGTCATGTGCTCTGTGTAAACTCAAAAAATTAGAAACAAAGTTGAATGGGTTTTATTTATTGTGTAAGCTCTTTGTCATGTGCTTTGTGCAAACTTGGTAAACCAAAACAGTCAGAAAAATAACATTTTATGGGAAATCTAACCAATGAATAACCCCAAATCTGAGACATTTTAGTTTCAGAATTTTGTTTTATGTTGTGGTTTGTAAAGTGTCTTGCATGCCAAAAAGAAGTATTTTTTGGGTAGGCATGCTCTTCTAACAATGACGACAACAACAACGACAACAAAACCCCATTCTTCTCCATAACATTATTAAATAGTTTGCTTAGATCACTTGGTTGAGAGTTACTTTTAAAAGTAAGAGGTCTTGGGTTCAATTCCTTATTTTTCTTATTTTTTATAAAATTTCATGTAACTTCATGTTATAAACTAACTATATCGTAAAAGTGTTTCCCACATGTTTTATAAAAGTGAGTCACTTATTTTAAAGCAACTTATTTGTAAAAATGAGCTTGTAGGAAAAGTTAATAGAGTATTTCTTTCCTACATTTTTTTTCTCAATGCCATGTGGATAAACCTTTGCCTACCACATGTCTCCTTTTCTCTTTCTTTTATTTCTTTCTTCTAAAAGGCATAACTTTGACATTTGAGGTCCATTTTCATTGTCATCTTTTTAAAATTTTCTATTTCTTCAAGATATTTGCATCTATACCATCATTTTCCACTTTTAAAACTGTATTAACTACGTATTACAATATGATTTCTCTATGTGATATTTTGCTTACCTTTACCAACTATTTCTCATTGAAATCATGTATGGAGGATGTTATACAAAGTAGCGGAATTTATGAGATTCTCTTAGGAAAAGAAATTGAACCCATAGATGATGATAAGCAAATAAAATGAGCCACTAAATGTGATGAAGCTCATGGATTAATAGAGATGTCAATGTCTAATGATTTACAATTCCACTTTCAATGAATTGATGAACCAGATAGGGCTCAGGGAAAATTGGAAACTATGTTTGGTAAACATAATGCAATTCGAGGTCACCATCTTGAAAATGAGTTGATTCATTTAAATCTAAGTGATTTTACTTGCATTCAAGAATATTTATCTAAATTCAAAATTCTTAGAACCTTAGTTATAGAATGAAAAATAGCTAAGTCAGAAAAGAAATGTATTTATGCTATTTTTTCCAAGCCTAGTCCTACATATTCTATTTGTGTGTCTACCTTTTACTTCATGAAAGAACTTATAGGGAATCAGTATAAAGAGCCCACTCTTGAATCTTTTTATGATTGTTGAACATGTATTGGGATTGATGTCAAAGGATAAAATGTTGAAACCAAGTGTTATCATTGATGTCAAAAGGAATGCGTTGTAATTGATGTCAAAGGATAAACATGTTTAACATTTGTGCTATCACTGATATCTGAAGAATATGAATACTTACTCACACAAATCCGGTTTGAAGAAATACATATGGAAGAATGTGGATGTTCAAAAAGAGAAAAGATCCCACCATGACATGGGCCATATGTGCGCATATAACAATCTTGAAAGAAGAATATGAAAAATGCAGATGTGCGCAAATAACGCTTTGGTACGGGACTTATGAATAAGAGTATGAGATACGAACATGTGTGTAAAAGTCCCACAAAGAAAATGGCATATGGAAAGAAGAATATGAGACATGAAATTGTGTGCAAAAGTTCCACAAAAAAATGGCATGTGTGCGCCAAACCCCACAAAGATAAATTGCGATAAATAGCACGCCGACATAGATCATAACTTGGTCAAGATGCAAACAAGTGGAGGTGTTATTCAAGGATCAGTACATTCAAAAAGTGGACACATATCTTGAGCTAGCAAAAGTATAAATAAGAAATAGATGAATGTGTTAAAGAAAGATTGTAGAATGAAGACTTAAAGATAATCAATTTTGGGAAATCGTCGTTTTCTTGGGGTATTAATGGCTCATTGATCACCGAAAAAATCTTTGTGAATCAAAGCCAAAGTGTGCATATCAGCAGATGATCAACAACAAGAAAAGCACTATATAGAAGAGCACTATATAGAAGGATACCCATATTCAGGATGTGCGAAGTTCTTACCCAGTTAATGACATAGATCGTAGAGTGGTGGCAATAAAGGCTAAAAACCAAAATGAAAAAGCACCAGAGAACCTGGCACTGCGCTGAACCTGTGCTGGAACTGTTCTCTTCTCAACCTTGCGTTGGTGTTGGGTTTTGATAGCACTTATACTCTTACTCAAAACAAGAGAATCTACCTGGAATTAAACGCAGCTTCTTCTTCACATGTTTTCCCCGGAAATTTGACCACGTTTCTACTCTCACCCAATATGCAGACCGCATGGGTTAATAATCCAAAGTTTTACACAGAATTTTTAGATTTTATTCAAGTCAAATGCCACGTTGAAACTCCATTCCAATTCCTTCTGGGTGATGTTTTAATATAGGAAAACGTTACTCTGTTTTTCATGTTCCCACGTTTACCCTCCGCGAGCATTCAACCGGATAGTTATACTAACATTGACAAAAAATTGATTATCTCAAACGTTGTTGATAAAGACTGGGAACAAAAAACATTTGGGAAAACTTCAGCTTCAACACGCCATCAATTCCAGATGGGATCATCAACGGCAGAAACAAAAATGATTTACATCATCTTCCCGTTACATAATTTAATTTTATTTGCCATATCATGAGGTAAATAGGAACAAAATCAAACCCACTTACAATGGCCAATGGACTGTAGCAGCTCGCCCATTATCATTCACAAGTGTGTAGAAGAACTCCCAGTTATATAAGATCCCCAAATATTATTCAGCTATACAGACAAGCACTCTGGCTTCGATCAAGATTCGCACTCTTGATCTTCGTACCGAGATCTTTTCCCTCTATGTGTCTTTCACTCCTACTCTAATTTTCTCCCCCACAATGATGCCAAGTTAAATCCCCTTCCTTTCCATATAAACCATTACAGAAATCGCTCTGTAAATCCATTTATGCTCCAATGCATTCAACACATGCATTTTTCTCCAATAAACGCCGAAATTGAAATCCTTACGGTTTCTACCCAATTTCAAATGAACTTGCATAGAAGCTATGGCTTTGTCAAATACATAATTAACGGGTTCCCTTTCAAGAATTCACTAAGTTTTCAGAAGACTTCCACAGGAGTTGGAACCATATTGGTCCTGCTCAATTTCACAAGAACCAGAATCTCATTCAAGAATGCTATCTAATTCTCTATACAATCTTATCAAGAGAATTTCTTGCACAGCCAATCATATTTATCAAACCTAATTACAATCTCAGATTTTAACAGAGTAATACCCACAATAACTTGATGAATCTGCTCTTTTCTCATTCAATATTTAACTGTACATGCATGAAAGAAATCATATTCTACTCAGTCTATGGCTTGATACGTCTCTCAATGGACATCTTCTCTACACTATCCCTCTCCTAGTTCTGCCCATAGGCTTACCATCTCTCCTTCCAAGGCTGGCTTATCTAGCTCTTTAACAAACTCCTGAAAAACCTGTAACAAACTCCTATATTTCTATAACAGTTCATATTTTTAGAACTCCAATCCTACCTTCCTATGACTCATTTAGGTAATGTCTATATACATTCAATTACTCATTATTGATCTTTCTCGAGTCATCCCATTACTTCAGGGATTTGTTATGTGACTCAACATTAACATTGATACCTATCTATTTTAGGAAATAAAACACTTTACAAGAGGTTTTTTTAATATTTTAACAATTGACCCTTCCTTGGCTGGTGTCAAGACCTTAGGATCTGACCTAAACATGTAGAGTTTGAACTTGAGAGCCAATGCTCCTGCATCAGACTCCCAAAGTAGAAAGAAAACATTATCACCTGATCATGTACCTTCAGTCTTCATCTTTCTTGGGTTCCAAACTCTGGTTTGTTGCTGTCCAGAAGCTGCATTGTCTTCATTATCCTCTGGCTGCAATATTCCAAGCTTCCCAATCTTATGCTGAAGTGCTCCAGTGTCTTTACCCTCATCATTTTTCATTCTCCAATCATTTACACACTGGACTACTTGCTTGACTATGTTGTAGCTCTTTTTAGGCATCTGCATTAACTCCCATAGTTTATCTATGACTTCTTCCAATTCAATCACCTGCTGAAAACAAATTTGATATTCATTACTCTGCCATTTCATCTTACTGTACTTCATCCATTCTTCTCTAAACTGCTGATTGTTTTCTTCAGCTTTTTTTAATTCAATTTATGCTTTTACTCTTGAGTTTACTCCAAATGCTGCCACCCATGTCTCCTTAATGCTTTTGTAAGCATCTCCCTTTGCCATATCTAGTTCCTGCTCACTGTCTGCAAGTTTACTTTCAAAAGTAAATTATCTTTCAATTCCTTGACTGCAGCAATGTACTCACTCACCCCCCCTGTATACTAGCAATCATATCATAAATATGTGGACTAGCATCTGCTTTTGTCTCCTCTATAACTTGAGACACCTCCTTCTTTATGACTGACATCCTTAACAAACAGTTCAACAATTCACTTGTTACTTGATTCCTTTCAAACAATTCATCAGTATGTCGATCTTCAGTTTCAACATATCTCTCTTCCTTTTCCTTCTTGACAACCTTCAGGGAATGTCCTTCAACTCGTTGACTGATTTTAGCAATCAGTTTAGCTTCCTTCAGCCCTAATACTGACTCTTCTTTAGCTTGATACATATATGCCTCACCTTTATCTTCATTATTTCCTTCTTCTTTGTCACCAAGCCAATCATTCTGTGATACTATTTCTTCATCCTCTATTAGAATAGAATTTTGATTCTCGATCATTATGACAGCCCTAAGTGTCTGTCCAACAATCTTCTCATGTCCATTCAGATAAGCCAATTCCTCTTTGTCCTCATCAAGAACAAGTTTCATCTCATGAAGCATAACTACTTCATCTCCATTGAAGTTACTTTCTTCATTAAATAAGGAATTTATAAATTCCTTCTGCTGCAACAACTCATCACTGTCTTCTTCTAAAAGACACTCTTCATCATACATTGCTTGAAAAATTTCAACTTTACTCAAGACAACCCCAAGAGATGTATTGCCTTCTGCAATACCTGCAAACACACTCAAATTGTCAATCTCAAAATCACAAGACCCAATGGTCTTAGTCATCAAATTTTCCTCTTGTTGTTCCAAGTCTTCTGCAAGACTCATAATGTCTTCAATGCCTTTCTTCTCAACTTCTTCAGGCACAACATTAGAAAGCTTGATGTCCTCCTTTTCTTCTTCATGTTCTTGGCCATCATCATAAGCCACACTATCTCCACTTTCAGCTTTCACTACATAATGAAAAGAAACACTTTCACTCAGTTGTGCATGTGCATTTGAATGAGACCCAGCTGTCCCATCTTCTTTTTGAACAGAATTGAAATTATGCCCATCTCTCTTTGTGACAATGTTAGCAAATTGTCCTTCTTCATTCTTTTGACCTGCAAACATACACAACATATCAATTTTAAAATATTGAGACCTCTTGGCCTCACTTGAAGCTTCAGTCTTCAAGTCTTCTCCCAGACACTCCCTTGCCTTGAGTGCCTCATCCTCCCACTGAGCATTCATCAGTTGCTCTCTCCTCACTTGCAACCGATGCCACTTAACCTGATTCCTCAGAGTCCATCCATGCCTATGGTATTCTTCACTTCTCTATAGCAGCTCCATCAATAGATATAAATGGATTCTTATCCCAGCTATCTCTCTGTCATACTCTTCATCATTCATCTTCTTCCTTATGCCATTTGCTTTGGCATCTTCTTTGTCTCTACTATGGCTTCTCTCTGAACCTCTGCAATGACTATCAATAGTCACCTTATCCTCTATCTCCATGAGTTTCTTCATACTCATTGTGAGCTGCACTAAAGCCTCTACAATAGAAGTTTCACTTCATCCTGCTATAAGTACCTCACCAAGCTTCTCTTCTCGTTACTTGGTCTTCTTGGTCTTTTGGTAACACTGGTTCTTTATCTGGAACCACCTGAGCATTCTTCTTTGCTCCTTCTAGGCTTATGCAATTTTTCTCACCTTCTCTTGAGAACATCTACTTGTCCTCCTTCATTCCAACCTCAACTAGAACTGTTAAGGTTCTTCTACCACACTTCTTTTTCACTTGGAAGCCTCTACTTGCTTCCTCTATCACTGCTTCAAAGCTGTGATCTTATGCTGAAATAACTTATCAGTTGTGGTTCATGCACATTTAACAATCTTAAAATCTAAATACCATTTACATGTCATATCTTAGTAGATCTGTCCCTCTAAGAACTTTGAGTTTTTTTCTACCCATCGCTGTAATATTTCTTAATCCTCAACACCGCTTCAAAAACAAATTTCCCAACTCTATTCCTTAGCTGGAGTTGTCTCTTTCTACTTGTAGGATGTTCCCTCTCTTATACCAAAAATTGGTGGCAATAAAGGTTGAAAACCAAAATGAAATAGCACCAGAGAACCTGGCACTGCGTTGAACCTGTGTTAGAACTGTTCTCCTCTCAACCTTGCGCTGGTGTTGGGTTTTGATAACACTTCTGCTCTTACTCAAAACAAGAGAATCTACCCGGATTTAGACGCAACTTCTTCTTCACACGTTTTCCCCATGAAATTTGACCACGTTTCTGCTCTCACCCAATATGCAGACCGCATGGGTTAATAATCCAAATTTTTACACAGATTTTTTAGATTTTATTCAGGTCAAATGCCACGTTGAAACGCTATTCCAATTCCTTCTGGGAAATTTTTTAATATAGGAAACGTTACTCTGTTTTGCATGTTCCCACATTCATCCTCCGCGAGCATTCAACTAGATAGTTATACTAAAATTGATAAAATATTGATTATCTCAAACGCTGTTAATAAAGACTGGGAACAAAAAACATTTGGGAAAACTTCAGCTTCAACATGCCATCAATTCCAGATGGGATCATCAGCAGCATAAACAAAGACGATTTATTGCATCTTCACGTTACATAATTTAATTTTATTTTCCAAATCATGAGGTAAATAGGAACTAAATCAAACCCACTTACAATGGCCAATGGATTGTAGCAGCTCACCCATTATCATTCACAAGTGTGCAGAAGAACTCCCCGTTATATAAAATCCCCAAATATTATTCAGCTATACAGACCAGCACTGCATCTTCAATCAAGATTCCCACTCTTGACCTTCGTACCGAGATCTTTTTCCTGTGTGTGTCTTTCACTCCTACTCTAATTTTCTCCCCCGCAATGATGTCAAGTTAAATCCCATTTCTTTCCATATAAACCATTACATAAATCGTTCTGTAAATCCATTTATGCTCTAATGCATTCAGCACATGCATTTTTCTCCAATAAACGCCGAAATTGAAATCCTTCCGGTTTCTACCCAATTTCAAACGAACTTGCACAAAAGCTATGGATTTTTCAAATACACAATTAACATGTTCCCTTTCAGGAATTCACTAAGTTTTCAGAAGACTTCCACAGGAGTTGGAACCATACCGGTCTTGCCCAATTTCACAAGAACCGGGATCTCATTCAAGAATGCTATCTAATTCTCTATACAATCTTATCAAGAGAATTTCTTGCACACTCAATCATATTAATCAAATCTAATTATGATCTCAGATTTTAGTAGAGTAATACCCACAATAACTTGATGAATCTTCTCTTTACTCATTCAAGATTTAACTATACATGCATGAAAAAGATCCTATTCTACTCAGTCTATGGCCTGATACATCTCTCAATGGCCATCTTCTCTGCACTATCCCTCTCCAAGTTCTTCCCGCAGGCTTACGATATCTCCTTCCAAGGCTGGCTTATCCATCTCTTTAACAAACTCCTAAAAAACCTGTAACAAACTCCTATATTTCTGTAACATTTCCTATTTTTAGAACTCCAATCCTATCTTCCTATGACTAATTGATGTACATTCAATTACTCATTATTGGTCTTTCTCGAGTCATCCCATTACTTCAGGGATTTGTTACATGACTCAACATTAACATTGACACCTATCTATACGAGGAAATAAAACACTTTACAAGAGGTTTTTTTAATATTTTAACAATTGAGCCTTCCTTGGCTATTGTCAAGACCTTATGATATGACCTAAACATGTAGAGTTTGAAATTGAGAGCCAATTCTCCTACATCGTAGAACCACAGAAGTAACCGAGTTCAAAACACTGATCAATAGCGGCAGGGCTTCGGACCGTCGATTTGGCAGATCATAGAAATCAGAATCTCAACCTTTTACGGGAAAATTCTTATGTTTTCCGACTTCTGATCTACGCCCCTCTGCTCTTTTATGGGCTGTTGAATTTTGCAGACGTGCTTTATGCTGTCGATCTGGCGGATCGCAAAAGGCGGAATATCAACCTTTTATACCCGGAAATTTTGTGTTTCCGTTTTCCACCCTTTGCACCTTTCTGCATCGTTGATCTTAGACAGAGACATTCTGAACTGTCAATCTGGCGGAAGGCGAAATTCAGGGTTCCACTTTTCATAACCAAATTTTTACCTCTTTTGCTCCCTATTTCCCTTTGGCGAAAATGATTTTTGGCCCTTTGATCTCCTCTACGGGTTGGATCTCCACCATCCGCTCTTACCAAGACCTATCCTTGATCGGATTTTTCATATCAGGCTTATTTCCCAGGTCACGCCTAAGGATTTTTTACTGTGTTGACATTCATGCTTAGGAATAAGCCTCTCAAGCAACTTCAAACCCCTTTCTGCATACCTCTAGGTCATAAGACATGAAAGTTTTTTCACCCTACCCCTCATTTTTCACTAGTCTGAACCTTTGAAGGGGAATTATTGTAGATGCCTTGTGTAGAACTATTCAAAATTTAGCATAGGTGGTAACAGAAGCTCTGAATCGGGGATGTTATCCTCCCTGTGAGGTAGCAAAGAACCACGTAGACCCCGTGTCTGATCCATTAGGTTGGTCCCAAGCTTTCCTGAAACATCCTCTGAAAACAAAAACTGAACAGATACTGGAAATAAACTGGAAAATTGCTTAAAATAAATGCTCACCATGTCGAGCTTATTCACACCTATCTACCCTATTTACTGAGCATCAATGTCCATTCAAGTAAATTATGACCTCCAATGAAGCCAGCCAAGCAAATGATTGGACTTCTTCATCATGCTTGATCAGACATGAAGGACTTAATGGCAACAAGTTATGATGAGGGATCTGATCTTTGCTACACAAGCATAACCCACCATTTCCAGTGCAAAGCTTCTCTGCATTCCCACCACTAGATCATGACTACCTTTAAAATTTTCTGTTATGTACCTGTCATGACAAAGCTTCTCCATATAATCATCCACTGGATTATAAAATACATAGAAATCTTCAAAATTTTCTGTCATTTGCTTGCCCCAATACTAGTGCTCACACTGTACCTCCACCAGCACCCTGTCAGACTGCTCTTCAAAATAACCCTGCAAGGAATGCTCATGACAACTTGTAAATGAGGCATCAACTACTTCATTCAAAATGTCAAAATTTAAAACTTGATCCCTTTTAATCATTTGATAGGGAATATATTCAATACATTCAAGTGAAATACACTCTTCTTGACATGAAAAATATGAACTGGAAGAACACAAAGAGACATCCCATTTAGTACCCTCATCTTCCAAGTAGCCTCCCTCATACTCATCATATATGGGGAAAGTGAAATCTTCTTCAAAACCCCCATTAACAAGATTTGAAACATGTTGACAACATTCTTTATCAAACAAATTATAACACTCATTTTGTACAACGCTAGGTTGATTGTCTTCTTGCTCATAAAAAGGAGGATTGGAATGCAAAGAAGATTTTACTTGTTCCCCCTTCTCATTATCCACTCCTACAAATGCCATGGCATTATTCATATCCTCAAGTTTCTGTGCTTGCTTAGATACTTTTAATCTTTGTCTCATATATTCAAATGAGGAAAAACTAAATGGAAAACAGTTACCCTCCTCTTGTTGATGGTAATCTTCATCAAGAAAATCCTCTTCAATACCACCATTGACAGGGTTTGAAACAGGCTGATTGTATCCTTCATAAATCCTATAATGTCTTTGAATAAATTGCAGTTGCGAAAGAGTAACTATTGATTGAACAGGGGCAGCCTCTTCTTGAGCAAAGGAATTGTCTCCTTCTTCAGCAAGGTATATCCCAAAATAAATATCATCAAAGTGATAATTTTGATTTTCCATTGAATCTTCTCCTCCCTCCTCAGCAATATAATTATCCAGGAAAGGTGGCCTGATTTGTCGATCTTCAGGAATCCTTTTATTTCTTGGAGGAGGAAGGGGTCTTCTGAAGCTATGGTTTCCATTATGTTTCTCTTGTTCTTCCCTAGGAGGTGGTTTGTTGTCCATAGTGAGTCTCTACATCAACTTTTCCATGATTTTCATAATCATGTCCATTTTGGCCTCTTGTAAATTAGAGGAAGAAGGTTGGGTGGGATCTTTTTCCTTTATTCTTTCCCCTTCTTCTCTCATTTTCTCTCTAGCAGCAGTCAGGTTTATTTCTAACTCTATAGCATCATTCATCATATCGTCCAGGGAGGTAGATCTTCTTTCACTCAGCCATAAGGTAAATTCACTATTAAAAGCTTCGGCATATTGGAGTTGGTCATAATCAGGAGGGGGGGGGGATTGAAATGGGAAGGGATGGCATTATATACTTTTGTAAATCTATCAGAAAACTCCTGGACAGTTTCACTCTCCCTCCTCTTTATGGAATGGAATTGGGACAAACACTCCCAGGGGTTTCTCTTTTCTGCCCATTTGTTCTTGAAAGAATATTCAAAAGCTTGATGGTTTAGAATGGAGTTTTCAGGAAGATCTATGAACCATTCTCTTTCTTCTCCAGCGAGACTTTGGGAAAACAACTTGACTTTAATATCCTCATGGTCTATTTCCTCCAAGTTTATCCAGTCTGAAAACCATTCCAAGTGTTCTTCGATTGAATATCCCCTCTCACCCTTAAATTGTTTGAGTTTTTGAGCATATCTCTGGGGGAGGTCATGAAGAACAGTAGGGAGAAGTATAGGGGCAGACCTTTTAGCCTTTCTTGGGATTATAGCAGGGTTTGCAAGAGGAATTGAAGCAGGTGTGACAGATGGAATCAATGTGTTGTGAGGAACTGCAGAGCTGTGAGGGGTTGTAAAACTAGATGATGAAGGTTGTTTAAGATCTAAAGTGGTGGGAGATAAGGATAGGGCAGCAAGATGCTCTGTGGCAGTGGAGCTTAATGAGGCTAATTCGAGGGAAATAAATGACACTCTTGATTAGAAAAGGGTTGGATATCCCTCCCTAGAGACTCAGAAAAACACGTGGTATCAACTGTAGCATCATGAGTTTTACAAGGATGATCATTGTTCTTATGTGGCTTGAATGAAGGATCTTGGTCAAAATTATATGTACAAGGTGAAGAGATACCTTCAGTTCTTAAATAAGGATGTACTATGGTAGGTCCATGGCCTTGTTTTGAGTGCAATAAACCATGGGAAATTTCTTTGGAAAGCTTAGGAAATGATAGAAAAAAATTACGAGAAAGGATAAGGTACCTTGGAGAAGATGCACCCTTGAGTTCCTTATTTCTTTTTTTACCATGCCTTTCCATGTCTCTACATTGATCTCATTTCCCCAGTAGAGTTTCCATAGACAATTCTGAAACTTTGCAGCTTCTGGATTGTCAGTATTCCCCTTGGAGTCACCTTCCAAATGCTTTGAGTGGAGTCACCAGAGCATATACAACCAACATGTGTCTATGACCGGTTGCTCAACCAGGTCATAGAACTAGGACAATGTCGTTTTCCCAAGGAGATAATAGTGATTACTCCTTGGAAATAACGCCAAGATGTTATCAACCTATAATTTTCCCATGGTTGCGGTAGGAAGTCATAGGGGTAGCCATTTCAAACCAATATTTAGACTGTATTCTATCCTTACAGTCAAAGAGGGATCTCTCTTTGTCATAGAAACATTCACATATACATTTAGCTTTAAACAAGTTGTCAGATGGCTAGATTCTGATGGGAAACAAGTTTTTGGGTTTTAAAAGAGTGTAAGAAATCACCATTAGGCGAATGAAGTCAAAACCCAAAACATTCAAGGACTTACAACAAATAATAACCAGCAATAACCTTCACAATCTGAGGCAAAATACGTATCAATATTCAACAAATATCTTTTGAGAGATGGTAGGGGGAAAGGAGAAGAAGGCCAGTAAAGCAAGAGCCACCTATCTTTGGGTGGATCTCTGGCACAACCTTTAGAAGAAAATACAATAAGGCTGATAACTGAAAAGGAGCATAGAATATGAATTCCAAAACATTTACCAGAAACATAGACAAATGTGTTATCTGATGCAAGGAGGGCTAAACAGAGAGCGAATTCTTCACGTTCAACTAGAAAAACATTAAAGGAAATTACAGATTCATGGACATGAAATATACAGAGGAAAAATAGACTGAACAATGAACACCGTGGTGAGTCTCATACATTCAAGCTATGCTTTCATTAGTGCTCCCAAGGAAAGTTACACAGCTGCAAAGCACACAGGCTTCAAAACTGAATGTCCAACAACAACAACCACCAAACCTTTCTTCGTCTTTAGAGTGCATATTTATAGTCTAAACAGGATCCTAAGACCAACCTCAAAACAGAGCCAAATTTGTTTACACTAATTGGGAATCAATCCTGCACACATAAAATCCTAACAACTTCTAATCTCGCGGATTCGCCATGATCACAAAACCGAAATAGGAAAACATGTTGAGGCACGCATGATCGACAAAAATGGGAAATTGAACACCTGGATACCATTCATGTTGGATGAAAATGATGTCTCAAAGCACCTTCGATGGTCTGCAATAGCTTTCCTCCTTCCTTGCATCTTTAACCAGTGAAATCGTCGTGGATTTTTTATCTTTTCCTTCTTAAATCCTAACCGTTCAATGATGTGGTTCTTTAAGATTTCACAGATCTGAAAGGTTGATTTAGCCGTGCTAATTGGATTAGTGGAATCTACCATGACCGTAGATCTGATCTTGTTTAAATCTCAACCGTCGAAATATGCCGATCTTTAAGCCATTTTGCAAATTTGAAAAGTTAATTTCTTCGTGCAAGCTATACCAACGAAATGAATTTGCATCGTATATCTTCATCATCCGTTGATATGAGTCATTGAAAATTGCCGGGTATAACAAGTTTCACATAATGGGAAGTCTAGTTAACTCGTGCACATGTTCCCTTATTCCGCGTTGTCGATCTTTGCAGGATTAATTTTTAGCTGTTGATCCGAGATCAAAGTGTGGGCTGCAGAAAGCGGAAGACGGGATCCCGACTTTTCATAACCAAGACATCATATTTCTTCCTTTCTGCTTCCGGTCCATTCTTTCCACACCATTGATCTGTGTGGGAGATCTATAAACTATCAGATCCTTATCGCGAAAATTGGAAATCGGGATTCTAATTCTCAAGATCAAACTTCTTTGCCTTTTTTGCCCCTTTTTCTTTCAGCACTGTTGATCTGTGTGGAAACGACCTGACCCATAGATCTGGCGGATCGCGGAAGGCAAACATCGGGATTTGAACTTTCGACGAAGTTCGAGTTTTATCTTTCCACTCCTAGCTTTCTGCTTCCGCCTTTTCTTTCCGCACCATTGATCTACACGAGGATTTTCCTTACCGTTGGATCTCGCGAATCGCAAAAATCGGGCCTTCAACTTTTCACGACCAAATTCTTTGTATTTTCGTTTTTCGATTTCTGCCCTTCTTGCTCTTTTTCAAGTCATTGATACTTGGCGGAAGTGCTCTGTACCGTTGATCTTGCAGATCACAGAAGGCAAAATCTCAGCCATTTACGGGAAAATTCTTATGTTTTTCAACTTCCAATCTCCTCCCCTCTACTCTTTTATGAACCGTTGTGTTTTCTAGACATGCGATGAGTAATCGATCTAGCGTATCGTAGAAGGCAAAAGCTCAACCTTTTATACCTGGAAACTTTGGGTTTTCGTTTTCCTCTCTTTGCACCTTTCTGCATCGTTGATCTTAAGCGAAGACGTTTTGAATCATCGATCTGGCGAATAGCAGAAAGCGAAAGTTGGGGTTCCACTTTTCATAAATGAATTTTTACCTCTTTCACACTTCCGCTCCTGATTTTCCTTTGACGGAAATGATTTATGGCCCTTTGATCTCCTCCGCGGGTTGGATCTCCACCCTCCGTTCTTGCCAAGACCTATCGTTGATCGAATTTTTCATATCAAGCTCATTTCCCAGGTCATGCCTAAGGATTTTTTACTGTTTTGAAAATCATGCTTAGGAATAAGCCTCTCAAGCAACTTCAATCCCCCTTCTTCATACCTCTAGGTCATAATACATGAAAAGTTTTTAACCCTACCCGTCATTTTTCATCGGTCTGAACCTTTGAAGGGGAATTATTGTAGATGCCTTGTGTAGAAATCTTCAAAATTTAGCACATGTGCTAACACGTAGTCTAACTCCTTAAATGTGACTAGATCGTCAAGTTTGGTTGTCCCTTCAAACTCGTTAAAGGATGTGAAGGAACATCCACATATGTATAATTTTACCCTTTTTTTGGCCATGTGGATTACTTAGGAAAAATCAATACTCTATTTTCTTCAGAACCTAAAAGAGTATCTTCAGGTATAAATTTATCCCTTTTCCGGGCCTAGAGGACTAAACTTACGGAAAAGAAACATTTCCGAGCTTAGTTTTCTCTTGTTCATGCTCTGGACCTAAACATGAAAAATATTCCGAGCGTTCTTTATGTAATTGTCATGCCCGCTAAACCCTAGTACAAAGAATCGAGTTTATTGTTGTATGTACCATTCTCATAAATAAATGGAACTTTTCGAGTGATCTTGATTTCCTTCACACTCATTAAAACAGAGAGTTCTGCTCGCTTATGAAGGATCTTCGATCTGGTGATAGTTTACCCCTTTTTCGGACCTTCTCGACTAACTACGAAAAAGGCATACCTTAGTTTGTCTGAGCTAAGAGAGTTCTCCTCTGGATTGTTTTACACTTTTTCAGACTCAGGAGACTAACCTTATGATAAATCGCCCCATGTAGTCTTTTTGGAGTTTTCAGACTCTCAAAACTATGAAAATACCATCGAGCATGACTGAGCCGAATAATTATTCGCTCACACAATGAATTCACCAAAAGACTTGGTAAATCAGATAAGTCATAAGGAAAGTATATATTAATGATAAGGTAAGAGATGATATGTTACAAATGGTGGCCCTGCCTTAAATATGGCTTGGGCATTTAATGTTGAGGAGACGCCTCATTTCATAACCTAACTTAGTTAACCTAATTATTATCTTATTTTATGTTCATTACATTGCCACACTCTTAGAAAGGCTTTGTCCTCAAAGCCTTATAATGTTGTCACGTCATCTTTGTGATGTCGTGGCTGATGAAACATGTCGATACGAACTGCTAAGTATAGAGCATAACTTTCGATATGTGGATGGGTCAATCCATCCTAAATTGATTTGTTGCTGACTGTTGGAATTCCCTACTAATCTGTCGTCAGGAGCTTTAATCATATTAGTATCATTGTCTTTCGACATTTCCCACTTTTTAGAATTTCGGTTTTTATGGTTGGGGTGTCGATAGGGAATTTTCACAATGTCATTTTCTTTTACGAGTGTTGTCTTTTGAGCATTGATGTGAGTTGGAAGTTGTATTTTCATTCCTTGAGGTTTTAAGGTTTCATTATGCATCTTTTCCAACTTGTTTTCTAACTACACATAATCATTTTGAAATTTCTTAATCACTTCTACTTGCGCTTTTCTGTCATCTTTAAACTTCTTAAGTTGTTCCTTACGATCTTTGTTATGACTTCTTATGCAACTATTTTCTTCCTCCTTGTCTAGAAGTTTCCCTTCAATGTCTTCCGTAGATTGTTCTGTCTTCCGACTATTTTTTAACTTCTTAATTTTCGTTACTAGTGTTTTGTTATGATTCCTTAATCTGAAAATTTCTTCAGAATTGTTGGATAGTGCTTTATTACTTTTTGCAATCTCTAACTTATGAGTCTTTTTAGAGTCGTCATTTTGTTGTTGAAGAACTTTTATCTGTTGTTGATACTGGTCGATCACTGATTCTTGATTTTCTAATTTATGTCGTATCTGCATTAGTTCTTCATACTTGTCGCTAACGATTTTGTTCAACCATTTTATTTCCGCTTCATAATCGTTTATTTCTTTCTTTATATCTTGATTTTTCAATCTCTGATTAAAATCGTTTTCGTCTTTTAATTTCTCAATTTTGGCAGACAATTTTTCTGTATGATTTTTCTGGTCAGAAATTTTTTGTTCCTTGATCTCTTTTTGCATCTCATGTATTTTAATTATTACTTCCGAGTTTGTATTTGTGTTTCGTAATTCTTCATTGTCTCTTCGATAACGCTTAAACTTGGCTTCTAATTTCTCTATTTGTAGTCGCAAACCAGATTCCATGATCTTGACTTCTTTGGTGATAGATGGTCTGTCTTTGATTTCTTCAGCGATATGTAGCCTTCGACTTTTTTGACGATAAAGGGTTTTCTTCGTTAGGTTAATAACCTTTTTTTTTCAACAATAATTATTATTATGATTTTCTTTTTATAATAATAATTAATTAATTAATTAATTAATAATTATATTAATGTTTTTATAAACTATATATATATATAGTTTAATATATAGTTTTTTTTTAAATAATAATTAATTATTGTATTAATTATTATATAATAAAAAGCTTTATTTTATTATTTGTTTTAATAATAATAAAATAAGGTTTTGAAATATTCTAATTAAATAATAGAAAAATACCAATAGTTTTGTAAAATGCTAGTAGATTGGGTGGTTGGGAGGAATGAGTGTTACCTTCCCCACCTAAATTCAAATCTCACTTGCTTTTTAATAGCAATTATTATGCATTTTTTTTCCCTTAAGTTTTGTAAAATGTGAGTAGATTGGGTGGTTGGGAGGAATGAGTGTTATATTCTCCACCTAAGTTCAAATCTCACTTGCTCTTTACTAGTAATTATTATGCACTTTTATATTCAAACTCAAACCCACTTTAAGAAACCAAGTGTGGTTTCACTTTTATCTTCTCTTTTTTTTTACTTTTATCTTCTTCTTTTTTTTCTTTTTTTTTTTTTCCTTTTTTTTTACGTTTTTCTTTTTCTTTTGGACAATGTCCAATATTTTAGGGAAACCCTAAAATAATGCTACAAGCCAAAAATCATACAAGGTCTGAGAATTAAGGCCAAAGGCCCATATTAGCCAAACGAGGCTCTGATACCAAATGAGCTGAATAATTATTCGCTCACACAATGAATTCACCAAAAGACTTGGTAAATCAGATAAGCCATAAGGAAAGTATATATTAATGATAAGGTAAGAGATGATATGTTACAAATGGTGGACCTGCCTTAATATGGCTTGGGCATTTAATGTTGAGGAGATGCCTCATTTCATAACCTAACTTAGTTAACCTAATTATTAATTATTTAATTATTATCTTATTTTATGTTCGTTATAATGACGGGATTTTTAATTGCCTTCTAATTACTTAGAAAACAACTAAGAAGTGTACATTAATTGTCAACCCGGGGTTCGTTGAGAACTTGTGAGTTACCATGCACTGTATATGCAAACCACAATCTCCTCTTCCATTGGTTTATCTACTGTGAATTTGTAGTTCAATAACCTTACTTACAAACAATGGTATGAGTAGTTACATTGTCTTGGAAATGAACTAGCCATCTAATTAACTATTGAAACTAAATTGCAGGGAAAGTAAATCACACGATAGGAAAGTAAATGCTAAAACTAGATTCACATTTTACTTGAAAGTGAATGCTGAATTAGATCACACTCTACTGGAAAGAAAATTCTAAACTAAATTCACATCTACTGGAAAGCAAATGTTAAAGCTAATTCACAATGCAAGAAAATTAAATTCTAGAACTACGTCACACTTTGTGGGAAAAGTAAATTCTAAATCTAAGTTCACCACAAACTTGAAAGAAAGATAAATTGCAGAAATAAAATCTAAAAGCTATCATTTCCAAATACAAGTTATTGTTTATGATCCAAGGGAGTAAATAATATTATTGCATTAAGCTCAATGGTGGTAAAATAAACATTTAAATCTCTATCTTTGCATCAAAATAAAATTCACACTTCATAAGAAATCACAACTAAGCAATGAAGTACAACTACATCAACATAAAATGAATAAAATCATATTGCAAAAGAAATTATAAAACTAAGATCTAATTGAATCAAGATGAAAGTATAACTTTATTCCATCATCATTTGGACTATTTCTCTAAGAGTCCTCCCCATAGAATGGAGAATGAACTCTTATTTATACATGACTTCTCTATAACAAATAATAAATGAAGATCCAAAATATCCTCAACAAATTCCTAAAAGTTTGGATCTCAAAACTAATTCAAAACTAATCCAAGATCCTTGCCAAATAATCAAATATAATATTTATCCAAGATTCTTTTCATATCCAAGAGGTTAATGATGCTCCTTGATCCATAGAATGACAAGTGGTTGAGGATAAATTTGAATTATTGATTGTTCTGTAATTTCTGCATGAGTTTTCGTATTTCTGTGGAGTCTGTGTAATGCTGCAGATACCTACATAGTTCCGTAGTTCCATAATTTTGCAACTACCTATAGAGTTACAGATACCTGTAGAGTTTCTTTAGTTCCGCGACTTCCTGTAGAGTTTCTGTAGTTCTACATATGCATATGCATGTAGAGTTTATGTAGTTCCGCAACTGTTACAGAACCCCCTCAAATATGTTGTCGCTACTTCCAACAATTGATTCAATATTCAAAGAAAATACATGGTACACTATTCCGTCAATGTTAGTCAAAAATCAAATGAAATACCAAGACATGTAATGGAAAAATTACTTGAGCATAAAAACCCAGATATGAGCGTAAGAAGGGATTAATGCATGAATATGGATAGGAAAAAGACATTATAGATAAGGTGAAATGGTGGTAAAAATATGCTAAATCTAAGGCCCAGCATCTCCTCCAAACTAAAAATGTTGCATGTCCTCATGCAACCCTATGTCAACCACGCTGAATGATGTTCATTTTTATGCATGACTCAAAATGAATCATCAACAAACCACCACTAATGTACCTGATCATTAAGAGGTATGAAATATCAGTTTTAACAATCCTCCATGCCAACTTAACTTTTTCAGTGCAAAAATGCAAGAAATTTTTTTTTTTGTAGCCAATAAACTTGCAATTTGCAGCTTTCACAAAAAATGTGTTTTTTTCCAAAAATATAAATTGGGTTTTTACCAAACTTTGCAGGTTCTTACCTCTCGTCTTAACTCTCTCGCTCTAAATCACACACATCAAGAAAACTAAATTTAACTAACCAACCTATCCCTAGGGAGCAAAATTATGAGTTATCAATGAGTAATGTATTTTTGCGCATGCATTAAGAAAAATCACAGATAGCTGTTACTTATTTCAGAACACATGAACATTAATAGAAGAATGAACAACAATATAGCTTATTGTTTATGAAAAGCCTTCATTACTCACAGTGGAAATTTCATAGAATAAACTAGAGTGCATTCATAACATGAACATAGGTTCAAAGAGTTAGAACGATCTCACAGTTAATGGACATAAGCTGAAAACGAAATAGTTCACATTCAACATATCCATAGCACATCATTTGAAACATTCCACCAAGCTTTCCCCAACAGGAAACTTGTAATTCTTTATTGCAAAAGAAAATAGTTCTTCTTACAACATACTCTCACAAATCTATCTAGGAAAAAGTCCATTCTACATCGAACTCTCCTATATTTATACAAAAAGTAAAACATTTGGGCTTCCCCCAAATGACCTTTGGGCTTCCCCAACATTTCAATCCCAAAATCTTGTCTTGTAGTGAATGCTCATAAATTACATAATATGTTACATTTCAAATTAAAATTTTAAGAGCACTTTATAAAGAGGGCCCAGCTTGGTCGCTGATGAACTTTTCTCAAGCCTATGCCTCTGGCGTTATCGATTATGCTCAATAATCCGTTGGTCTTTTTAGATCCTGTTGATCTTAGACCTTCACTTTCTTCTTCTCTTTTCTTCATCTCTGCTTCTTCCTTTTCTTTCTCCTATTCCATTCTTCACTGTTGCCCTTCTGCTTTGTCTTTTAGACATATCTTCTTTGCAGCAATCACCCTGTCATGAACATAGCAGATTTTTAGACCATTTATCATTTAACAAAGTAACACAAAACTGTATCAATACATGCATTCTGTAAAATGAACTATAATAGTATTAATGCATGAAAAAAAATGATAAGGCAAAGAAAATCCTGCAAGTTTGTGTCTTGAAATCCTCTAAGTCCACTGTCCAAAACTAAAATCGCAATCCCGATAGAACAGACTCTTCATCTTAATCCAGACCGCATCTAACTTGAAATCCTCCGATGAAAGCATGAACCATAACAATGTAACTGCCAAACACCAAACCCTTGATTCAAGCAAAACCCACGAAAAATCTCTGCCATCCATGAAATAGGGTAAAAGCACACAAAATCGGTGGGAAGAAACCTTATCTACGGGAAAAAAACTAGACGTCAAGCGGATAGTGCACTAGACAGCCGCAACATTGGGTAGCATATAGACTACGGGTTCTGCAACAACAAAAACTCATCGGCGATCGAAAAACTTACATGCTACGGGTCGGTGAGAAAAACCTAAACCTCGCTGCAACGTCGACGAAATAATCCTAAGCATCGCCACAGTGTCGGCGATGCCGAGCACTATCATTGCGATGTTTATATGCTGGAGATCGGAACTATTAATCATTAAAGCATCAACGAGGAAAAAACTATACGTCGGGCGGATAATGCACTAGACAGCCGCAACGGCGGGCCACAAACAGACTAAGGACCCCGCAACAAAATAAAACATCTGTGAAATAAAGCACTAAATGCCACCGTAGCGGAAATTGGAACCACTATGCAATAAACACATCGGCATCAGTGACAGGAAGGACTATATGTCCAACGGTTAGTTCACTAAGCAGCTGCAATGGCGGAAGACAAATTGACTGTGGGTTCTGCGGATCACAAAACCGTCGGTGATCGGAACAACTAACAACTAACTCATCAGAACCTCGAGACACAAAATACTCCGCAGTGTCGGTGAGACAAACAACAAGGCCTCCGAAACAATGGTGTCGTAGAAGACTAAAACTTCGACCGCTTGTCAAAAACATTCCGATAGCAAAAAGAAAACAAACTCATTGAAAAGCAAAAGGTTTGAGCAATAAAACCGTGGAATCGGCGAGAAAAATAACTATCCATCGGAATGTTCTCCATTTGCCCTTCGAAACGGTAGCGACATAGAAAACTAATGCCCCGATTCATTCATCAACAGACATTCGATAGTGATAAAGTCAAAAATAATTTAAACAATAAAACCAAAAAGACCAGTTAAAGCGCATCGGCGAAAAATAGGACTGTCCATCGGCCGCATAGAGAACTAATGCCCCGATTCGTTGTTAAACTGACTTTCGACAGCGATCATCGAAAAAATAAAAAAAAACATTAAGTACTCAAATAAACCAAAATGCTTTTCAGCTGGGCGACGAAAATATTAGTTCACTCAACCTCTGACACTGTTAGAATATATTAAACCCATTCACAACTTAGGATAAAATAATTAATCATTATTTGATTAATTATTCACCCACTAGCTTAATTAGTTGGCATCCACTTGCACCTTAAAGTCAATACATGCCATCTATATCCTAGGAATGATTTATTTCCAATTCTAGGTTGATCTTGACCACATTTTGATAATTAGTATACAGGACTTTATAGCAGATTCTGCTTTATTCTGCTTTTTCTACTTTTCCTGTT
>LPNX010018404.1:14819-30575 GCA_001517045.1 Pseudotsuga menziesii | reverse complement strand
GGTAGGCCCTACCCATACATACAAAATTGTAGTTTATGTTGTAGGTTAGATATGTCTGACACTAGCAATGTAAGTTAGGCATTTATCCACCTATATAGACTCAAGCTTAGTGTGAAAATCATGCTTTCCACTTGTATGATGATAGCCATTTTCCAATTCAATACTTTAAGGGTTCAACAATAAGAGCGACACACTAATATGTAGCCCGCTTCAACCAAAATATTGGTAGCTTCTTCCTTATTCACCCCTTAGTATACTTATTAAAATATGGACTTAAAAGAAGGATTCACATAAACTTTGTTGGAAATTAATGGATAGTACTCTAGACATATATGTGCCAAAATGAATAGCACTAGAGGGATGGAATTATGAAGAATTGATGTCCATAGAAGGAATGTTTTCTCCTTGTGTTACATAAGTAAGTATTTTGGTTTTCAGACAATTGATCCAACATAAAATTTCAATAGTGGTATACTTTGAAAATCCTACCCTTTCCTTTCTGTTATAGAAATTGTCCTGATAATTCTATACATCCTTTTTCACCTTTGTGGTTCCATAGCCTAGCTAGGGCATGAAATGGACATTGTAGTATAAATGAAACAATTATTCCATGAAATTTTTAGGTCTACATTTCCTATGTATATCCTCTATGTTTCCTCATTTCTGGCATATCCTTGCACCTTAGATCTGCAAACTCAAGATTGCATTATTCATTTTTTCCAAAACCTGTAAACCCTAATTTCCCTATTGTTTGTCTATTGTTATCCCTCATATACCTCTCAACGTTTGGTTGTAACCCTAAACGATGGAAGTTTTCCATTCCATTAATGAATAATTCCATTCAATTGAACCCTAAACATGAATAATTCCATTCAATTCAACCCTAAACGATGGATCCAGATGCAGCCAATACAACCTCAAAACCATAATGGCTATTGAGACAAGATTCAGACGGGAGTTTGTTGTGATGAGTTGGAAGTTTTTCTAAGTTATATGTAATCCTACGTGTGTAGAGTAAGGAGAGAGGAGTGTCCAAGAAAATGAATAATTGTACCAATGTAGACTGGAGAACTAACCTAGAAGCTATGTGATCAGGTCAGTGTAGTGTTATAAGCTCTCAAAATGTGAACTCATCTATAGAGATTGGAGAAAGTAATGCATTTCGTCGGATATCCGACATATATGCTAAACTAGCAACATGTTAAATTCCTTTATATGACTTTATCCATGTCTACAGGAAGCACAATATGAGTGCATGCCATTTATCCAAGGAAGCATTGAATATGAAGGCTAGTCTCCTCTCCTTCTCATAACTTTTAGAAGGAGAAATCATTGAGGAAGGCATGATACAGTTAATTTAAGAGCCTTTTAATTTGTGCAGAATAGTCGTTTTTGGTTCTTTCTACTATGGGATGCATCAGCATATTTTTTGTTTTAGTTGGGTATATAGAGTTTGTTTTCATCCCCTCAAGGTGTGTTTTCTCCACCCTTGATGCCTCCTTGGATAAGCTATTTGGGCTCCCTATGCTCTTCGTGTGGTATTGCTACTTTAGTCATCTTGGGATTGTGGGTTCTATCGCTCCCCTTGATATATTTTTTGATACTTATGATCTCCACTCGTTAATGGAATGACTTATTTCCAGCACTATGTAAAAGTTACCTTTTATTCACTACTAAATATCAATCTAGAACACCTATTTTTATTCTAAAACAAAGATACAGAATATTTGCAAATGATTTTACCACATATATTGAGATTCGTAAACTGGGTCTTTTATATTTTTGGGTGACGAAACAAACTAAATTAAAATAGGTACACCTAAGAATATTGTAAAAAACATAGTTTGTATTTTGAGATTAATTGGCTGAAGCATTTGATATGGAATGACTTAATATCTATATCATGTTAAAGGACTATGTGTTGAATTGTTATACTAGGGAATTATTGATATTATTCAGGATAATGATATCATCATTATGTCATGCTTATAAGTCTTTCCAAGTTTTTTGCTGGTATTTTTCTATTATTTGCCAATTTTTTTTTCCGACCATGGTGCAGATAGAACCAAACAGGTATTTTTTAGACCTGTCTTCCTCTAGCGAGGGGAGTTAGGGAAGGCTAGAGGAAAGTGATCTTGGGCCCATAATTGACCCCTTTTTTACCACATTTACCTACCCCTTTTTGCCTTATATTACTCCATTATATGCACCAAACAGATTTTTTCCTTCACTTGATCCCTCAATCCATACAAGTATGGTTAATTATTGTTTTATCTTATTAATACTTATGATTGTTGTAATCAGGACTTTATATCTTGGATTATGCTAACATATGGTGATTTTATAAAGATAGTTTGAGATGTAAAGGATATAGGTGTAGTAGGATGAACAAGTCAAGAGAGAGATGGACATTCATTGTTAAGTTAATCACCATCGATTCCATCTCTGTACAAGGGATGCAGTTAAAGGTTACTATTCCATGCAAGCTGCAACAAACTTGGCTGCAACAGACTCAGATGCAACAATGCACTGCTGCTTGAGGGTAGCTACAATTGACGGAGCATCTTCTAGATTGGTCCTATTATCTCATTGCTGGCTCGAGTAACAAGCTTCCTATATTTTCTACTTCTATCTTTCCCACAGCTGTAACAATGTATCATAAATGGGGCAACCTGAAGATCAGAGATATTCATGGCTGCCCGATATCAGTGGGTAGAATTTATGATTGTGAATGTATAAATATTGGAAACTATTCTAAGCCAGGGGTTGGAAAATTATTAATCTTATTGTATAAGCTGTGGTAGCAATTGTTTCATCCTACCATTTAATACAAGGAGTGTGATTCTTCAGATCTCGGTGTTTAACTTGTGTTAGCTTTTGACGTCTCTGTTCAAAGGCTGGGCCCGCCTTCCTGCAGTGATTGCTGAGTTAATTAGGAATTTAAGTTATTAAGTTGTGTGGTGTGAATGTTGTGGTAATTACATTCTTTTATGGTAGCTGCAACAATATTGAACTTATTGTGTGCGTCCTTGAATGATCTATATTTACATTTCCTATAAGCTACAGCGGTGTGGTGTGACAGTCGAATGTGTAGGTTAATTTCCATTTATTCAATTGTGTGGTAGTTTTAACAGTCAGGCTCATCCCTGGTTTCTTTCCATTTACTTGTCTTCCTTGGATTGTGTTAATTTAGTCAGATTGCAGTCATACTTGTTGGCTCAATTCTTGCATTCTCAATTCTTAAATTAAATATTTAGAAGTAACTAGTTTTTATGGATACTTATGTAGTCTGGTAAATTAGGATTTAACTTTCTGCAAAAGTAAGTGTAGATGGTTATTTCCTGTTCTGTCCATCCCCAGATTGGAGTTGTAGGAAGGTCATTATAATTTTGAATTCTTAGGTAGATGATTTAGATTAGATTAATGATGGGAAGAGTTTGACTGAACACATAAGCAGGGAAATTTATTCAGAGTATCAGCTACTTAGTGTTTAAGCATATACAGTGCAAATTATCTTTGAAATAAAAGACTTCCCTGGGTTGACAATTTATATTGAGTCTTCTACATGTTATGTTTTAATTAACTAGCATATAGAGGTCCCAACATTTTTGCGCCGTTGCTAGGGAAGATAATTATTAGACACCATAGTGGTTGCATCTGTTCATTTTTATTCAATAATTTCCAAGATTACATGTTTTGGGTTTTATGAATATGAGGAGGAATTTGCGTGATATTCTTGAAAGCCCTAGAACTTCCCAGAATACTAACTTTGAAGGTGGTCGAGTTCATGGCAGAAAACCAGCATTGGGAATAAGGACATTCATTGATGATATGGTTGATATGACCAATTATTCTACCGGAGCTTGCCACCAAGAATCATCTATCAAAAGGAGCTCGATTATTCCTGGAGTGGTAGCATCAATTTCCACAGTGGAGAACACAGGAGGAGCTTCAACACCATTTGGTGTCCCTATGGACAAGGACAGAGCCAGTGTTGTGGGAAGTGACTCAGAAGAAGTTTACCACATTAACGAGAAAGAGGTAACAAAATAAGAGTGGGCACAACTCCATAACAAGTGGGAAGATCAGGAGAAGCATAGAGAGAACAGAGCAGACAAAAACATGAATAATAGACAGGAACGAGAAGATAATGAGGAAGAAGTAGGGGAGAACAATCACAATGATGGTGATCCCCCACAGGAGGGGATAGTTAATACACTTTTGTTCCCTTTTCGACAACCAGCTGGACAAGCCCCCATGAAAAATATTTCTCCAACAGTATTACAACGTTTTCTTGTAAAGGCTGCAGAGGATATAAATGAATTTTTGTTCGAATTTGACATCCTCTGTCGTAGCTATGAATACACTTCCAATGAACATAAGTTAAATATTTTCCCAGCCATCTTGAAGGATAATTCCCTACGTTGGTTCATGAGCCTAGGTGGTGAAATTGTCGCTTCCTGGGATCATATGAAACAGGTATTCCTTGAAAAGTAATAGGAGTACTACAATACTAAAGACAAGTGAGAGGAGCTATTTAAGATGGTACAGAAGGATGAGGAAATCCTGGAAGATTTTGTTGAAAGGATTCTGTACAATGTACAGAGGGTAGGTTAGACCACTATGGGGTTAGATGTGCTCAATATCATTCTACTTCGAGGGATGAGAGAAGATTTCCTAGGAATGTTGAATTTGCTGGGAAAGGGGGACATTTAAAAAGAACCCTTTGAGAATATTGTTGAATTATAAAAAAGATATTCCAGAGGATCCTCCAGATCCAACAAATGGGATAAATTAGAACGTGATCTCTTCGATAGATCATAGAAGTCATACACTAGGGGAGACACCTGAGCAGAGATAGGAAACCTTCTAGAGAACTTTAAGACAGAGATGATGAGCTCCATCTCCTCAGAAATAGATGTCCTAAGGGAAAAGTAGAAGCAATTAGTAGAATATCTAACACTCGGTGTGTTTTTCCCTAGATGTAGGAATAAGCACCCCCTAAAGGAGTGTCGACTTGATAAAGTGGAAGTATGCCAACTCTATGAATTGAAACATGATATGAAGGAATGACCCTCACTACCTAAAGTGAAGGCAGTTCTGCAGTAATCAACTCCGGATGTGGAACCAGCCTACTTCATTGCCCAGAAGAAGCCTTGGAAACCTTGAAAATAAGGTATGAATCCAGACTTACCCCTGTTTTTCAATAATATGAATAGTTGGAATAATATGCATCACATGAATACACAATTTCCTTCACTTTATTCCAACCATCAATGGCATCCTTCTCAGCCTCATATGCATAATTTCAAATCCTAAACACCGTGGAGACAACCACCAAACCAACAGACTTCTTGGTCTCTGGGGTGGAGGAACTCCCATCCAGGAATCCAATTTTCTCATAACAAACCTCCTCAATAGTTTCCTCCTCAATAGTTTCCACATCAATAATTCCCACATCAACAATACCCTCCTCAACAGTATCCTTAGCCATACCAACAGTACCAACAGTCGTAGCTGCAACTTCAGAACAATGCTTTACCTCACATGCCTATACGTCCTCAGCTGCCTTCTCAACCTAACCCCAACCCAAACAATAAAGTAGTCCACCAGTTTGAGGTTACCAACATGCCCACTTATTCCATTACTACTGTCTTCTGTAATGATATATGCCTACAATTAGGGAGAGTAGTGGAACCTTTAGTCATCGAGGATGTTCCATTTTTTATGTCTAAAGAGAGGATGAATCAATAGTACTCATCCAATGTAGCAATTCCCATTATTGAGGATGCTGAAAGTCCTACCGAGACATCGGCTGAAACAGAAAAGGAATTAGCAACTGAGACAAAGCCTACACAATCGTTTAGAGAACTGCCATATCCCGAAATACTAACATTACAGAAAGCAGTGGGACAACCTCAATTTAACCTCTTAGGAGAGTTGAAAAACCTCTATGTCAAAATTCCATTGCTACAGGCCCTTCATGATGTGCCTATATACGCCAAAACTATTCAGGATCTATGTGTAAGAAAACCAGGTAGAAAATCTAAGGATCCTCCCACTATTCATGTCATAGGGAAACTATCTGAACTGATAATGGGAAAAACCCTTCTGGCCAAATACAATGATCCTGGGAATTCCACTGTCACCATGTAGATTGGAAACACGTAGATACCAAATGTACTATAAAATTTAGGCATAGCATTTAATGTCATGACCATAGAAACTATACAAAAACATGGGCTCACTAATCTCAGGCCAACCCCTACCATTCAGAACTCACTAATAGGTCCACCATCAAACCCGAGGGAATCTTGGATGACCTCGTAGTATCAGTTGAATCATGGGAATACCCTGCTGACTTCTTGGTTTTACAGCCTAAGTCGTAGCTGGGGGGACACCTGCTTATCCTGGGAAGACCTTGGCTATCCACAGCTGTTACGGAGAAAACTTCCTATGGCTTGGGGTACCACAACAGACAGGGTAACCGCAGAAATCAATCCTTTCATATATGAAAGAGAAACCAAACATCTAACACTAAAGGATCTCGAAACTTACCTTATTCCAGACGATTGATGTAGATCCCCAATGAGCTTTTCCACTTTCGCTTGTATTAATAATTTTCTCTCTCAACATTCAGCAAACAAGACAAGAATGCTATATATAATTGTGTTATACCTACTCTAGCATATATAGTCAATAACATATAAGCATTTAAAGGCATCAATGGATTCAAAGCCCATTTAAATACACATTATTGGACAGGAAAATCTATTTCTATTAATATAAATAAGAGATTAAAATAGTGACAACCTCTGTTGGCACATCTGCAAATCGGAGAAACTAAGGCCTCCACCACTTCAATCCTCCATCTCTCAATAGAAAGCTCACAAGAAAAGGCAAGCTTGGGAAGAACACAAAGTGCTCCAAGGGACAAAGGGATGCAGACTCAAGTACAAGCTCCGACAACAATGGACTATAGTTTTCTTTCTCTTTAATTCCTCCCTTTCAATGTATCCAAAGGGTTCCTTATATAGTGCTTCAATGGGGTAATGGAAGGTCAAATCTGAGAGATCTCAAGGAATATGGAAGGCCAAGAGACAAGTGACTCGGATCCACATCAAGGAAAACTCCAAAACTATTTGGCCTTTTGCACACATCCCAATGTACGCGGGTTTGAGGGTAAAATCCATGTATATACGCGAGAATAAGTTTAAAATTCGCATATAGCAAATAATGCATGTTTTTAGGGATGATCTTGGAAAAATCAAAGGTACAAAACTGGTCCATGGGGTCTAAATAGTCTACAAAGGGATAGGGAAGGCCATAAAGGTGTGATCCACCATGTGTGGTAAAATCAGCTATAACAGATGCCCCCTAATGTGTGAGGTCAGAGGGGTCATACGATGGCTGAAATACATTATAAGTCCATCCCAGAAGTGGAGTGATGAAGAACCAGGTGGAAGAACCAGCCATCCAACAGTACAATACAATTATCAAACTCTACACATAACTACAAGTAGATATAGCAGTCATAGATACATAAGAGTAACATGGACATGAAATAGGCATGATACATAATATGAGATGTGTGTTCATTGCCACATACAATATAGATAGATTAGAATCTCCATGATGAATATATACAAAGGATCATGATCTCCATAATGGCTAGAAATATCTGACATATGCTGGAATCAAGTCACGAGAGCTGAAATCTCATGAACACTGGCACAATCAAGGAGGTAGCATATATGAAATGCCACCAATCTAGAAGGTCTTGTACACAATCTGCTACAAGTACATGTCCTACTATGAAAATAGAGGTGTCGAGGTCGAACATAGTAGTCCATCGTCTGATTACCGGTCATTGATGTATACCGTTAACAGACGTGAGATCACCCACCAATAATGAAAATGGGAGTCAAGGTACTAGAGTACAAACTAACAAGTGTGAATAACTGTGTTGAGGTCGAACAATTGAGAGGATCCATCGACCAGGGGACATTGATGTATTCCCAAAACTGTCGATGGTGAGAGAACATGCCACTGATGACTGCAAGTCTCAAGGCACTCAAAATGACTCTAGATCCCTATCCCAGAATAAATGATCTGAAGTTGATGGGATGAAATCCCCTGGAAGGAGGGAATTAATGCATCCCTCATCATCCAACATGAGGTACTTAGCAAGGCTATATAATCTAGAAGGAATCGATCATAAAGTGCATGAAACAGTATCAGTACCAAGAATGGCTGACATGAAAAGTCAAGAGAACTGAGGAATGGTGGAATCAGGTTTCAACTTCCTTCAAACAAGAGCATAAAGGAAAATGGTGATTGAATTTAGGTAGCACAGACTTGATATACAAAAATGGGACATCTCTGCGACACAGGAGGCATCGACAGAGGCTCCATAGGGACCAAAAGCTTAACCAGTTAGTGGAGATAAACTCAGAGAAATGAGTACATCTCCTAAAGTCAAAATACTAACCCAACCAACGGATGTGATATATAGTGCTTTGTTCGAAGGCGACACGACTTGACTACTGCCAAAGATAACATATTTTCTTACCCGGCTTTTTGGCTTTTTGATTTTTTTTTTGGACTTTTTCAAATATTTTGAAAAGTTTGAAAAAGAATAAAAGTGCTTTATAGTTACAGACTAGAAGGAGACGAGTGTTAATGGGAAAACAAACTAGTTCTAAGCAGTAGAACATACCTATGCTCAATGTAAGGACACATGTGTAGGATAACGACACTTGGGGGAAAGTCCCCTCCAGGTAAAAATGGGGAATCAAGCTACAAAGGATATATAAAATGGCTCTGTGTGGTTAGACATGAGACAGGCTCGAGCTATATAGCTGATAATCAAAGTCAGGGAAGCCGACGTAAAGCTCAATGAGGTAGGAAAAACTCATGATAATGCAATATCAACTTGACATAAGGGAGTCCTAGGGACAAAGGCCAGCAAAAGATCAAGAGGAGTATGAGGCTCTTGCGCAAAGACATGGCAATACTATACAAAGGACTCCCACACCCTAAAAGGGAACAACTGTCGTCATGGATACCAAATGCAACAAAGGAGCTAACTAGGGCACCCATGTATGGTCAAGCTCTACCATTCACATCATGTCACTTCTAAAACAACAAGAAGGTTCCATGACAAGATAGAATGGGTTTGTACCTAAGTTTATAATGAAATGGTCATAAGTTCATGCAAAGTGAAAATGGATGTGAAATCTAACCTATATGCCAGTTTAGACATAATACCTGAAATTGGCATGAACGGGTCAAAGAAATGGTCAAAACGACGCTCAAAATGGACTACTACATCATCAGATTAGTCCAAAATAGTCCAAAATGGTCAAAAACAGTTCAAAACTATAGAAAGGGGCTAAAAAATTTCAAAATTTTTCTATAGATAGTAAAACATTCAAAAATTACATATCTTTTGAAATTTTTACCCATTTGAGCTTAGAACTTCCAACGTGAATTCTGGGAGTTTCGTCCTACGAAATTCGACACCATTTGTTCCAAGTAACTTCTCATGTCCTCCTCTTCCATTTTCATGCAAATTTTTTCAATTTCTATGGTCAAATTTGACTTTTAGGCTAGTCTAAATTGGTCATTTAAACCCATGTGGATATCGAGGTTTTTTTTGCATATAGGGTTGGCTATATGCGGAAAAACCACCCAAAACTGTGTACATACGCGACTGTTTTGTAAATAGTCACATATGCGGCTATGAACATGGTTTTCTAAGGCATATATTGACCAAAAATTACTTTTAATGTGCAGGACGGTTCTAGAATGGAGGGAGAGGGAACATGGAGATGTAGAAGAAGTTGTTCGGGGTGATTTGATGGCTCAACAAGCTCTACGTGCATGCAGGCTATACAAGTTTTGGTGTCTTGGTAGGTTGAGGGCCAAACCAAGACTCCTGTAGATGCTAGTAGACTATTGGGATCCAGACTCAGAGTCCTTTCACATCGACGAGATGTCCCTCACTATAGAGGTGGATGACATATATTTCATTACTAGATTATCCTGACGGGGAGAGTTGGTGAACCTACACTCTCGCAGGCCCAGAGTTGGCCTCACCATTGATGAGTACATTGTAGTATACTACTTTTCAGACACGAAAAAGGTTGGGATTCAAATCCCAACAAACTCCATCCAAGTGCTAGGACTGAAGGCCATACTATTGGCACTCGGTAGGATATCTGGTCTAGCATCACTCCAATAGGCCTCGTGGCCATTGATGTTCTATGCAGTGGAGTGCATGAGACCCACAGTGTACAACTAGAGAAATGTACTATTGAGTAACATGAAGCAATAGCTCAGTGACTGCAAGATGGGTATGGTACGAAACTTCGGTTTCAGAAGTATACTTAGTATGTTCTTCCTTGAGCGTGTCCTGGGGCTAATCCCTAGAGCTAACGTTCCTCCTCATGGGGTTTGAGATCTGAACCAACGACGTTGGGTAGATTCTATGCGTAGACTGGGCAGAGGTAGGGTGTCTAACCCCTACTTAGCTGACTTTTTTCCATGGTGGCGGTGGCAGATTGTTGCCATCGATGATTATCCCTTTGCGGGAATAGATTTCTAGGGAGATTCGGACATGCCCCTATCACCAGGAGTAGTATACGGTGATATTGGTAATGAATCCCAAACCCTATTTTTAAGTTTTTTTAATTATTAAATTTTTTTGTGTTTTTTGATATATAGACTCAAAAGACATGTTTTGGTGTGATGACACATAATGACAATCTATCATATGTATGCAAATGTTGGACCATGACGGCCTGACGGCTTCCCTCTTCATAGACAAATGGGAAGAGGAGATGATATCATGGGTGTGGATGCGGAGTGGATGCTCCAAAGCATCCACACAAACTTTGTACACTTGACACACAGGGTACCCATGGCACAAGTCGAGGACTTGCCTGAGGCCATGCAGCATCAGGTGGTTGGTGTACCATGAGCATGGGTTCGGTTATTTCGATGACTAGCTAGAGCCATGGTGTGCTACCATGATCATAACCCCGCTCCTCCTCCATAGGCTTAGAGACCTGAGAGCGATTCATTTTTGTACTACTGTGTATTATATTTTGGTGGCTCAGAAGCCCCATTTTTGTATTATGACACTTATGTATTATGACGTAACATTTTGGATGTTTAATGAAATTTTTTTATGATGATTGATTTTATTTATTTACATGTGTGTAAAAATGTATGTTTGTGATGTGCTTATGGTCTATGAAACAAATGCCAATCTAACACATAGTTAGCATATGAGTCAGCAACTTGTTTAAAAATTCTTGGAACATGTATGTATGTTATGTTGTCAAATTTTCGTTCTAACAATATCACATGTAAGAATCTTTGTAATAATGTTGGATCCCTAATACAATATAATCCATTAAGTTGTGACACTGCTAACTGCGAATCAAAACGTACCTCAAGAGAGAGAACACCATGTGAAATAGCATCATGTAATAGCTTGATAACGACACTATACTCAGCAACATTGTTCGAATAAGGCCATAAACATACACCTCCTGAAGACAATACCTGACCCATAAGAGTATAAATCACCCAAGCAGCAGAGGCTGAGTGTTGATTGTGGTGGCTAGCACCATCAGCAAATCCTATGTAAGCGGAAGACTCAATTGACATATGCCATAAGAAACGAAAGCTAATCAACAAACCTGATCACCATAAGAAAACCTAACTATGCAAAAATCTCTACAATAATATATAATAATCAGCCCTGGCTAAATATCATGCATAGTATTTTTTAAGATAGAGCCCATTTCTAGGCTCTGCCAAGGCTGTCCCTTCATAATCCACTAGCTCATAGGCACCATTCTCTAACACATGTTTGACTACGTAAGGACCATGCCACATGGGATTATACTTCCCTGCCCCCAAGGGTTCTTTAGTTTGATCCCACAAAAGGACCAAATCACCTTCACTAAACCTCCTTGGACGGACAAAATTATCATATTGGACCTTAACGCGAAGTTTATTTACTTCTAGAGCCACTAAGGCATCTCAGCACTGCTCATCAAGCTGCTCTAAGTGGACCAAACGTTCCTCCAATGCGGAAGTGTCTGGTAAAAGCTCTATTGCTAGCTTCAATGAATGTATTTCACATTCAATTGGCAAGATAGACTCCACTCCATGTACGAGGTGATATGGAGAAAAAATGGTGGCAGTCTTAATCGTGGTCCTATAGGCCCACAAAGCAGCATATAACATTATATGCCAATTTGTTTTTCTTTGTGCGATGGTTCATTGGAGAATGGACTTAAGTGATTTGTTCACTGCTTCAACATGTCCATTCGCTTGAGGGTAATAAGAAGAGGAGTCCTCCTGCTTATTCCCTAACTTTGAGGCCAACTCTTCAATCATTCGATTCTGAAAGTGCCTACCATGGTCAGTGACAAGATCTTTCAGAACTTTGAATAGAGTAATAATTTGGTTGAATACAAAATGTGTGACTGTCTCACCATTGGATTTAGTCATGGGCATATCCTTAGCCCATTTCATGAAATAATCAATAGCCACTATAATATGATGATTCCCCCCAACTGAAGTTGGGTTTCAATCCATTAAGTCAAACCCCCACTTGGTGAAGGAACTGATGGTGACAATCAGATGTAATAGGGTAGGATACGAGTGCATATTACATGTAAACACTTGGAAAGGGTGACACTTCTTGACCGCAATGACACAATCTTTGAAGATCGACGACCAAAAATATCCCACTCTCAATATTTTTTGGCCTATAGAAAGCCCATATAAATTACCACCACACGCCCCTTCGTGGCAATCATTCAGCACAAGCTCAGCCTATTCATGGGTTAAACAATGACATAAAATGGAATCTACCCCATAGTGGTACAAAGTGTTATCCACTATAAGGTAGTTCTTAGATACATGATGTAATCGTCATCACTCATCCTGTGAAAGGTGACTAGGGACCTTCAATGTTTGTAAATATATACTGATATCCCCATACCATGGATCCAAAGTTAAGATAAGGAAAATATGCTCATCGACAAATGTATCCTCATAAACCTCCTCCTCCTCCTCACTTGGGAAATCAGAAATGAGCCCCACAAAAATCAATGATTTCTTCGATTTTGCTGAAACAAACTCAAGATCGAATTCTTGCAAAATAACAATCCTCTTATCATACTTTCCCCCAATCATCCTTCTAGTAAGGATGAATTGAAATGGATTGACATTAGCTACCACCAAGATCTAGCAAAGGAGAATGCAGTGTCTCAATATCTGAACCGCATGAACAGTAGCTAAGGAAAGTTTCTCCACATGGGAATAATGGAGTTCTACATCTATAAGGTTTCATATCAAATAATATATGGCATGCTCATGGAGCTCCTCATCCTCCTGAACAAAAACCATACCAATCGTCTCCATGGACATGGCCACATAAATAAAAAAGTCACAGCTATAGTCAGGTGGACTAAGCATAGGGGCCGATGCTAAGGATAGCTTAAGAGCATCAAAGGACTCCTGGGCTCGCTTATCCCAGCAAAAGGTAGTTTCCTTATTTAAAAGACGTATAAGGCCTTTAGTCAAATTAGCAAAGTTAACCATGAATCTCTGTAAGAAATTTTCCATGCCTTGCAAACATTGAATATTTCTAATATTTCACAGGGGATACAATTGAAGTATTGCCTCAACCTTTAAGGGATTGACTCTTATACCCTCCTTGGAAACAATGAATCCTAGCAAGTGACCAGACTTCATGCAAAAGAATCACTTATGTGTATTTAACCTAACCTAGTAGTCGCGACATCTTTCGAATAATAATCTCAAATGGTAGGGATGACCCACTCTCAGCCGAGAATGAGTAGCAAGGTCATCCAAAAATACTTCAATAATCGATTTGAGATCGTGAAAAATCAAGGTCATAGCCCACTGAAATGTGGCTCCGACGTTTTTAAGACTGAAAGGCATCTTTCGATATGTAAACGTACCCGAAGGAAAAATAAATGTAGTTTTGTGCTGATCCCTGGGTTTGATCTGGATCTGATTATATCCAGAAAAGCCATCCATAAAGGAAAATACCTCGCTTCTCACACACTCATCCGAAATTTGATCAATAAATGGTGTGGGAAAATTATCCTTAGGACAAGCACGATTTAAATCACAGAAATTAGTGCATATATGGATCATTCCCTGCTTCTTATCAATCAAAATGGGGTTTGAAACCCACTCCATCAAGGGAATGGGATAGATAAAAAAATGCTTTTAATAGCTTCTCTATCTCAGCCTTAATCACAGGTGCTTTTCTAGGATTCACCACATGTAAACGTTGTCGAACAGGATTCACATTTGGATAGGTATTAATTTCATGTTCGATAATACAAGGGTCGATACTTGGAATTTCCTCGTATGACCAAGCAAATATGTCATGAAACTCTTTGAACAAATCAATATACTCCTGAATCCCAGCATGGGAACATTTTTCCCCAATATGGACATTCTCAATCTTGCCAGGATCGCAAGAGATATTGATAGGAATAGTAGGTGATATATTTGCCATGTTCCCATTATCCATTTGACCACGAGAGCTTAATGGAACCACGGGACTACCCATATTATCACTAAGAATCTCCCTAAAGTACTCACGCTCCAAATGGTCAAGTTCGAGAAGAAAATAGGATCTATGATGAAACTCTTCCCAAGGTAGCTCAACCCCAAACATGGCCTCAACAATAGCTTCATCTGATGGAAAAACACTATCAAGGAAATCATGTGCGTGAGAGGACTCAACTGCGCCACATGTAGGCAGCACATACGGGTCCTCCTCCTTTGTTCATGAAGAGGAAGTACTAGGCTCTGCAACACCATCAAGATTCACTTGATATGCTATCATTTCTGTAGGAAATGGCACGTTCATTTCAATAGGTCCATTCAAAGGAATCGATGAAGGAAGAATTCAAGGATATTCCATATGGCTAGTGCAAAAAGACACCAAATTCAATGAAGATGACGCCCCAATGAAATTAGATCTGATCATAAGAATGGGTGTAGCAAAACTAAAGGTCCCCATAAGGGATGGATACATACCTACACACACACTCCCAGTTGTCGTTTGAGAATGATCGATAATCATGATAGAATTTCCCGATGATGCATTAACAATCAGATTTTTGAATGATGTCTGATCAATCATAGCAATATTCCCATTAAATGGAAAGAATACAACTCGAAATAGAGAACAGGCTATAGATTGCATACTATACATCCAATTCTGACCCAGTAAAAGATTGTAATCAAGGGGTGCATCAACCACCTTGACCTCGATCGTGACGGTATTCCCTCCCAAATGAACCTTAAGAGAAGGAATAATTATATGCGGTTGAAATGATCTACCATCAAAGGCAGTCAACATGGTAGTGGATTTAGACAAGTTAGGAGAACCCAAACCCTTCCAACATGACAAAGACATCACAGAAGCAGCAACGCCTTCGTCAATCATAGTGTGTTTGATGGTCATGTTAAGAAATTCTACATGAATCAAGAGAGATACGTAGTAAGGAAAGCAATGCTAAGAGTTATCATCATTCACCCCAAGAGTAGAAAGAAAAGCTTTCCTTTGCGAAGGAAAACTCTAAAGTAATTCAAGCGCAGACATCGCACAAGGAGTTTGGCCCAAATCCATGACAACATAATAGTTCTGGGTGGCTCGGGCATTAGGATTGTGCCTCAAATGCT
>LPNX010018379.1:83824-159220 GCA_001517045.1 Pseudotsuga menziesii | reverse complement strand
CGAAGGGGTCGCGCACTTTAGCGCCGACATGCATCATGTTTTCATTCAAGCTCGTGTAGATCCTCAACGGCAATGTTTCAAATTACCATATGTAGTCACTGAGCTAGATATCCAGCAGATCGTTCAGCAATGGCCGGCTGAATGGCTAAAAGATTTAGGAAAAAAACCTTCTATTTTGGTTCCTCTAGCTATCAATATTGGCGCAGGTACTAGTCAGGCGCAGCAGCAAAGCCCGTTGGAAGATAGCGAAGACCCAAGTGCTTCCCAGATAAATGATAATGACCAGGATGGTGATAGTGAACAGGATGAGCCGGATGAACAGGATGAGGAGTCGGTCAAGACCATACCAAATCCTACCCCATCGGCGAAGCGCAAGTCGCCCGAAGTAGCCGAGGTAACCAAGCCGCAGTCTCGCAAAAAGGTAAAGGCATCAAAGGATAAAGATGTCGAGGAGGAAGCTTCTGTCACAATGAGTACACTAGAGCATGCTCTTGAACAATCTACATTGGTGCTTACTAAAAAATGGTCCGAATTCACGGAGCTACATCTTGCCAGCCTCGCAAGTCTCACAACCAGGGTATCAGAGTTAAAAGAGTTAATTGCAAACCCAGCACCCAGCACTGCGGCAAGCAGCACTATGGCACCCCCATAGCAGGACGGTACGCAATGGCCACTTAGGGATCCCCAGGGACAGGTTTCCAGTGCAACTATGATGCAGCCTGCCATCAATCCTCGACCCCCGACAAATATAAGTGCAGATATTGATTATACAAAGATACCTATGTCATAGTTGCACCTCCGACAGCTCGCGATTACAAAAGAGATCCACTCCCGAGCTCAAGAGTCACAGGTCCAACTGGAGGAATCCATCAAGCAGAACAAAACTTCCGCTGCGCGCCTACAAGAGATTGAGCAAAAGAAGAAAGAGGCCGAGCAGAAAACAACCACCCTACTGCAAGCATTGGATGAGGCCTGTCGGAGTCTGTCTGACTCCGACATAAAGGAAACAGAGGAACCCAAGCAGAAGATTGCTAAGATGAAAGACTACGCCCAGCAGTCCCACAGTGAATTGGAACGGATGAAGATAGAATATCAGCAACAGATTGCCGAACTTCAACTACGCATTCCCCCTAAGACTCCTCCAGAGGTTCGACAACAGCGCCAGCAGGATATCAAGGCTTCAGCAACAAAAATATCAGACAATATGGCTAGTGTCGCACAACTAATGGAAGACAGCCTAGAAGCTTGGGCAAATCTACAAGATCCTCCAGATGTAGGGAAGATTCAGGAAACCATCAAGTTGCACCAGGATGAGCTCGATGCAGTCCGAATAGAGATCAAGACGCTGCCACCTATGCAGAAGATGGCTAAAGTAAAACGCAGCAAGGAACTTCAACAGGAAATTGAGTCATGCAGAACGAAGGTGACAATGCTGGAAAGTGCACTACAACCCCTGGTTGATGAAGCCTTAGAGCTGACCAATGCTGCGGAAAGCCAACTCAAAATTTTGAAGGCATATGACAATTTTGCGCAGGAAAAGGCTGATACAGACTCTTCTTCAGTACTACAGGAGATGGTGGAAAAGGAGCAAGCCACTGATGAGATACTGCATAATCTCACCAGTCGGTTCCAGACCCTCGCACAGAAGATTCGCCCGCCAGAGCAAGATGCAGAGTGTCCCGGGACGGGCCACTAGTGAGTCTTAGGGGCCTGTTGGGGCGCATACTCCATATGGGGTAACTCTGCGGTTAGTTAGGAAATTTGTAAGCGGAGCTACGGGTCAAAATAGTCTTAGGGGTGTCAGGGTAAGTCAAAACCCTCTCTTTTTGTAATAAGCCCATGGTTTAAATCCAGGGTTTAGGGTTTGTGGGTGCCCATGGTTTAAGACCAGGGTTTTGTAAAACTACGCAGTATAAATAAGCGCTTATGTAAAATGGATAGGTTAGGATTTTGATGTAAGGAAAGATAAGGCAAGTAAGGTTGGTTTTTGTAAGGAAAGGACAAGTCCCAGCTGTGTGCGTGGACGACCTCTGCAGCTGTGTGCGTAGAGGGTTTTTGTAAGGAAAGGACAAGTCCCAGCTGTGTGCGTGGACGACCTCTGCAGCTGTGTGCGTAGAGGGTTTTTGTAAGGAAGAAAGAAAGATCTGCAGCTGTGTGCGCAAAAGCCTGCTACTGAGTGCACGGCTATTAAGAGCTGAAAGAATCTGCAGCTGGGTGCGTAGATAAACTGTGGTTTTGAGGAAAGAGGAATAAAACGCAGTTTGTGGATGTAGCCCCTACACTGGGGGTGAACCACGTTATATGTGGTGTTGTGGTTTTGTTGTGTCGTTTCCGTTTCTGTTATTTTCATGCATCTAACTGAATATATCTGATAATATAAGATCTCTGTTAATACTAAGCTTCGCAGTGAATTCCCTGTAGTGGGTTATGCAAGTTTGGTTTGTTTATTATGCTCTGAAGTTATATGTGAATGAATGATAAGTGAACAGGAAGTTGAATAATAATTGTTTAGAAAGGCTAAGGTACAGTAATCCCCCTCTTTGCATGCAGAAACCTGATTCTGCGGCACCCCATTGCTGTTTCGGGTGAGACTACAACCTGCGCGCAGGTTGTTGCCGAAAGGGCCAACATAGTGGGTCTTTTGTTGGTGTGAAGTATAAAGCGTTAACCCGGGTCTGCCCAAGTGCCAACAAATATGCAGCAATGTGACCAACATTGTTGCATGTCCAACACCTGACTAAGTTGTTGGAACATTCAGCACTTCTTTGATCAACTTCATTTCTCCATGCTTGAGCGTATCCTTGACTATAGACATTTGTCTTCTGATCTTCAAATCTTCTTCTTGATGTATATGAAGAACTCCTTCTTGGCTGACTTCTTTGACTGGCACATTCATGGGCTTTGTGTCCAAACCCACTACACATGTAGCATCTTAAAGTATGACATGTGGCAGCAATATGGCCTTCTTGTTTGCATGTACAACATCTAACCAAGTTTCTTTGTCTTCTAATATTTCTGCATCCACAATTTATTTCCTTATGGCCAAATTTTGAGCAAGAAAAACAATAGCCATTAAATTCATATTCATACCTTGGATGTTATTTCCTTCTTGGAATTGAATCTTTGCTTTGAGGAATGAGGTCAGGTTCTTGATGTGTTGTTGAACATTCACCATCCTTATTATCATGTACAGATACATAGGATGCATCCTTGGTCATTGATGGACCAGCATTTGGGGTCTTTGGAGACCACTTGTCTTCTTCTAGATTGTCTTCTACCTTTCTAAACCCAAGACCAGATTTGTCATAGGTAGACCTTTGGCAATCCAATAATTTATCCAACTTGGCAGAGCTACTATTGAACTTCTCATGATGCTTTGATTTTTCAATCTTCTTTCTGATATTGACAATCTCAAACTCATGCTTTTGATTTGTCACTTCTTTTTCTTCCAATTGATCTCTTAATGCTTCTTCAATTCTACTGGTTTCTTCTAGCTGAGTTTTTAGATCAAGATTTGCCTCTATTGCCTCTTCAAGTATTTTTGAATCTTTCATATGGTTCTTTTGTTCTAGGGTTAGATAAATCGAATCAATCTTTAGCCTTTCTTTTTCTTCTTCCTTTTCCTTTAGCAATTTTAGCCAACCTACTCCTTCATGCTTATGTTTCTTAAGCAACTCATTTAGTTCAACATTCTTCTTTTGGATATTATCAATATAATCAAAGGTTGTCATCCTAAACATCTTGTAATCAGATTGATTAAGATCAACTTTGCTCAAGTACCAGTCAGCTCTGAGATCTATGTTGCATACATAGTTTATAATTCTCTGTTTAGCTTTCAACACTACTTCATCATCATCTACAAGAACCTTCTCAATTTCATCACACAAGCTATCATTAGAATCACAAGATTTCATACATTTACTAGAGTTCTCTTCTTGTTTTTCTTCTTCTTGATTGAGCTCATCTGGGGGCTTGTCTTCTGACTCCTAATCTGTATTTTCGGTTTCCGGTCTTGCCTTCTGATACTCACTCTCCAACTTGAACCATAGGTATTTTGCTGAAGTGTACTCTCCTACACTTTCGTTCAATGAGCTGGGAAGTCCATCCATGAGGAACTACAAGGCTATAGTGTTGTCCTTCTTTGCTTCCTTCTGTACAGCTAATTTTCCTTTCTTGTTTGATGGAGTGGGTGGATTGATAAAAATTTCCCAAGGACCAAACTTCTTCAAATAACCCTTCATTTTGATGCTCCAACTGAAATAATATATAATATCAAGTATAGGCACGCCATTGCTCGATGACTCTTTCGTTTCCTCCATTGTGTCTAAGGATCTCCTTCAAGCTTGCTAGGCTTGTGATGAAGTCCAACTCTGATACCAATTTTTAGACACTGAGAGGGGGGTGAATCAGTGTAAAGACAATTTTAAACCTTTTCTTAACTTGTCACAATTAACTACCATTTCATCATTCAACTATTCTACCAATTTCATAATCATTTCATAAACATCTTTCACTTCATCATTCACATATCATAAGCATTTGAATCATCAAGAACCATAACACAAAAGAACACAACACCATATAATTTTGTAATCTTTCTGTATTAGTTTTTGACCGGCTACAACCGTGAGGTCAAATCAGCACCTACTGATATAAAGAGCACCTACTCTTCATCCAGGATCCTGCCTGGTTTTCTTAGACCCTGCTAAGAAGGGTTTGGGGTATCCTAACCTCATATGCAAGACAAGCTTGCATTTACAATTTAAGATCACTGTATCACTATCACATCACACCATATCTATAGGCACATCATTCTGACCATAATCATGAATACATCATTATGTACATCAAATTGCTGCTAGTATCATACAATCATCCTTTCTTACTACTGTACATATGCATCATATCAATCTATTCATCACAAGCACTGCTGATAAAAATCTGCTCATCAAACATGTCATCTACACTACTATCATAGTCAAGCCAATCAACTTGTCTCTTCTTTCACCATCAATCTATTATCATAGTCAAATCAATCATGTCACTGCTTTCACCATCAATCTGATAACTTATGCAAAGGCAACAAGGAATTTTCTTATACACATCATGCCAAGATATCAAGGAGTCTGTTGATATACTGTTTATGTCAAGACATCAAAGAGTCTTCTCATACATTACTCATTACATACACATCAAGGATCTGCTCATGTACTTCTCAATCCAAATTACTGCTCAAGACAACATACAAAGTTGTCTGATCATATGGTCAATATGTCTTTATTCTGAGTTTTCGCTATCAAGTGTATACAACACAGTCCAATCATAAAGATATTTGCACTAGTAACGTTTGTTGTCAAGGGCTATCAAGTTCACAATCCAGGCCAACCTCAACATACCATCATGTGTTATTAGGTCTTTGGGGTTTCTTCAACAATTGTCCAAATCAAATTTCAAGCTATGCTCTAGCCACTACACATTCAGCTAGACAAAGTACTGATATCTATCAGCAGAACTTCTTCAAGGTGTCTGCAATAAGTGCTTACTTGGATTAAGACTGAGATCACTTCTTCACTGTGCAAAAGAATCACTCACACATCACTGTCGTCATCATCATGATTGACTTATACACCACTGTCATTGTTTAACTACCGTTAAATGAAGAATGCCACTATCATCATCATGAAGTGTCAATAATATCAATAGTCTGTTCATCCCAAGTGTTTGCTCATGTCCTCTTCAGTCATATCAAGAAATTTGTCACATGCACTACTCATGCCAAAAGCATCATATATCATCATAGTGTTGAACATTGTATCATCATACTTTGCTTGTATCATACAGTATCATAGAATACATCATCATCTCATCAAAGCATCATCAAGTAGTTTGTAATGAATGGAGAATGTATAAATATTCACGAAGATAACTATAGAAGATATTCACCAATGTTTGTACATACTTCACTCTATGTCATTATGCATACTCCACTTATCATCATCATACTATATATGTGCATCATTAATAAGTACATCAATCATCACTTTCAGGCTCGACTGTGTATGTGTTAAGTACACATCATCATCATCAATAGGTCTAGGGAATTATCCGAGTTCGTAAAAAACATACATACCTTCAAACTACTTATTGTTCATACATTGTACATCATCATCATCATACTACTGCTACTATGTAGTGTAAAACTCCAATCACTGTTACAAGCTCAAATTATTCTAATTTAGATAGACCTTAAACTTCAACCATGCACTATGTTCAAGCAAACTCAGACTGTGGTTTACCTATGCTACTACAACAAAACTAGGATTGTTTAGACCCCAAAGTTCACGCATGAACAACCTCAGACTGTGTGAATAATTTTGTGAGGGCTTTGTTTTATCTGTAGAAAAACACAAAAGTTATCAAAAGGAAGTCGGTGGTCTGCTGCAAGCCTCCACTGAGAATGTGTAGGTGAAAATCCTTCAACCGAATTCAGGTTTGTTGAACAAGCTCAAACTATTTCTCTTTTATACAATTCATGATTGAGGAAACCCTAACCATGATACCTTTGTGAAATAATTAGGGCCTGCTCCTCTTACTCAACTGCTGCAAAAAAAATAGTCTACTAGTCTCAGTTGCCAGCTCTCTTTCATTGGATATCCATGCATAAAAAAAACAATGTTTTGCTGCTATCACTGAATCTTCAGTCCATCTCTGCTTAGCCAACGGGCTCTTTCCTCACTTCAGCGAGTTATCTTCTTGCTGCTTGAATTGATCTATTTGGAGTGGAAAGTGATTTGCTTTTATACACTTTCAATATGTGCACATCCTTGAAATTAGGGCAGACTTCATGGGCTTGCTATTTTATTTATTATTTAATTTGAATCTAAATTTTATTAATTTATATTTTAATTTGAGTTGTGTCACATACTCTTACCATTTATATGGTCATCACAATATAACGGTATGTATTAAAGCCATCAACACCCCAATAGCCTTCTTACCATAAGAGGGACCAAGGAGCCTTAGTCAAGGGTGTGCAATGTGTATTTGACCTTAAGATCAATGCATGTGTGCCATGTGTGTGTGTCCAACACATCGTCATCAAGGATCCCATCATCATGTGTATGGGTGTTTTCATCATGACATCTAACCACATCAAGTGCAGGTAATGGGATTCATGACCTTTCTAAGGGTATCAAAGTCTTTTCATCAAGGGTTCTAATTCTTCATCAATTCATTACTGACCACATCACCTTTAATAGGACAAGGACCATTACACCATCAAATTTGGATCCAAATACTTCTTTAGGGCCTCTTCATAGAGCAAGAGGCTTCATGGGATTCTTCAACCACCTCAACCACACCAGGAGACCTCCAATGGTCAAGATACATCATGACATCACATTTGGGGTTGCTAGCCTTCTTCTGGGGTACCATGACACCATCAGAGCATAATGACCATAGAATGGGTCACTAATGCTTCTCCTAGCCATTTAGGGCTTCTTCATCATCTTCCAAGGCTTCAAGACCATCTCCAAGTTCTTCAATGTCTTCATCAAGGTGGTGTCTTCAAGATCCATCCTTGTGGGTACAAGGACCTTTTCAACTGAGTACAAGGTGCTTCAAGGCACAAACCCACTCTGTTTGGGATGGAAGGCACTGCAAGGTGGGACTTGGTGGCATTAATGACATCCCATGGGGTCACTGCAAGTCCATGTTGGCATCAATGACAATTTCATCAACACCCCCTTCACTGACTAAGTGTTTCAATTTCATTTATTTTTTAGTATTTTTATCATATATTGTATACATAATTTTTTGTACCTGTAGTTGTTGTTGTTACTTGTAATGACTATTAATTGTTATTCGATATTACTTTCATATGTCATTGCATATAATCAACACTATTCATATTCACTATATGTCATTTCTAGTTATTATTAATTACAATTGTTTTTGTGTTGTTGTTACTCTACGAGGATAAAGCTTCAGCATAACTTATGCATTTTGGCTTGATTTCTTTAAAAGACAAATTTTTTCATTAATATTAAAGGAGGTGCATTCTCATTTTAAGAATTTGTTATAGATCTATAAATGTTTTATTCTAGTTTGGTAGAATGTTGTTACTGGTTGTGTGGGTTTGAATTGAAAGGTGTGATTTTCTTTTCAAGTGTGTTTCCTTTTCAAGCAAGAATGGGTTTGGTTTTTTTTTTTTCAGTTGCATGAACATTTAGTATCACCAACAATGTAAGATGAAAGTGTATCCTTCATATACCTTGCACATAACCTTGAAATAAAAGATGTACCCTAGGTTAATAATTAATGTGAGTATGGTTTAGTTGTCCTGAAAAGAGAGTTAAAAATCCCCTACATTTTGGCGTCGTTTCCAGAGAGATTATAATGGGACAAAAGTACAAACTAGTTTTGGTTTAGTTACACCATCTTTTTTTCTATTGAGGTCTGAGTAATTACGATGAAAAGTAAGAACTTGCACATCTATCCCTAATTCCTAAAATATGGGGATTATCCATGGTAGAATGCCATCTCACATGCATTGTAGCATATATATTACATGGGTAGAAGAGTGTATAGGATAAATGAATAGAGGTAGAGGAATACCCCCAAAAACTATTAACATTGCACATAAAGGAAGTTGAGGTAAAAAAGATCAGGGAAGAATGACCTACATATAAGATATCATTTGAAGGGTAGAAATGGAAAAAGAATATTGTAACACTATCACACTGGCACCTCACATTGGCACTAGTCATCAACCCTTTTTAAAAATTATTTTTTCCTCAAGAATAGAATCTAAGCTACAAGTCCCACCAGAAGGAAGAAGAGAAGTTGATGTACAAGTCTCACCATAAGGAAGAAGAGAAGTTGAGCTACAAGTCCCACCAGTAGGAAGAAGACAAATAAGGGAATCAAAACCTCATGGACAATATTATGTAGAAATAGAGTCCAAATTTAAAATTCTAGCAGAAGGCCAAGATGAAAAATTGAAAACTACACCTAAGCATCAAATTCCAATCCCTATATGGGAAGAAACCCCTAAATTTCCTATTTTAGATCAAGGGAGTGCTGCTAAACCTTCCGCACCAGAATAAAATGAACCTTTTTCATTCCAGCAAGTTCATGTTGACTTTGGGATTCTATAAGACTCTTGGAGACTGTGGGAAAACATGGCTACTCAAACATCCATGACTAAATTACCCATTTATGATGCTCAAGGATCTGTACCTATGAACCCCATTTCACTATCATATATTCGAAATTTCCATGTAACAACTACTAAATACCCATATTTCTTCCTGTTTGAATTTGATGTACTATGTTGAAGATATGACTATACCACAAATTTGTAGAAGCTAAAATTGGTTCCTACTATCCTAAAAGGGCCAATCTTGAGATGGTTTATGGGTCTTGGAGGTGGTACCATATCTTCTTGGATTGGAAATAAGTAGGCCTTCCTTGAGAAATACTAGTAGTATTTCATATCTCGAGAGCTAAGGGAGGAGATATTGAAGATGACACTGAAGGAATAAGAGAATCTATAGAACTATCTAGAGCTTTTTCAATACAATTTACAGAGTTCTTTACACACCACTTTGGTTGGTGACATATTCAATATAATATTAATCCACAAGATGTGGGATGAATGGTTGGATATGTTGAACCCGATGGAAAAGGATATATCCGAAAGAAAGTTATGATATAATATATGTCTTGTGCTTGCGATGCTCATGCTGGAGACATTTACCACCATACACACTCATTTTGGTCAATTTGTCCTAGTTAAAGCACTTTCCTAACTTTTATTGACTTAATTGACATCATAGGAGCACTGTATGACATAAGCATGAGCACACCCATGCCGACCTTCAGTCAAGGATGCTAACCTAGCCTTCTCCTACATTCAAGGAGGCTAACTAGAGCATTCTGGTGGTGATTTGAGTGTCATAAATGCACTTTATTGCTAACTGATGGTTACAATCAGTTAAATAGAGCAGTGAAGGTGCCTCCCTTTGTTAAATTGATTATTTAATGATTATTTAATGAAATAGAGTCAACAAGGGCACCTCCAACCACTTCTGATGGTCAGTTACACTTTAGTTAACCTCATCGGGGTTCATTGGAGTCATTGATGCGCTACCACTTGTTGGTTGGATTGCAGTGACATGTGTCTGAGGTACTTTAAGTTAGATTCAATTATTTATTGCACTCTGATTTTAGTTAGGGCTTAGTTGAGTGAATTAGGGTTTTGATCAGTGGTTAACTTGAGTGTTCATTGTGGCTTACATTGAGTTAATCTAGACTCACTCATTCATTTCGAATGACCTCCTTGGGAATTTGAATTGTCTTGGAATTCATGCATCTTGCATGACCATTGTATTGTATCATCATTCTTTCATTTGATTATATAGAGCTACTACTTCCATTGCAGCACCATTTTGAAAATTTTATGCATATTTGTCTGTATTCTTTGTGAGACTATGCTTTGAGTTCCTAGACCACTGTGACAAATTAATATGGTATCAGAGCACACGGTGGGGTGAAGCTCAGATCTCTCAAAAACAAGGTTCTTGATAGATCTTGCATGAAAAATTGAGCAAAGCTCAAAAATTCCAGCACTGCACCAGAAGCCAAGGCTTACCACTTAATACCCCAAGTAAGGAAATTGTTGATCAAGATTTCTTGATTGACTATGCTAGTTGTGATGAAAGCCTCAAATGTGCAGGCCATCTAACCTTACGGTGCCCCTTTTATTGTGATTTTCTGGTTTTTAATAGGTGAAAGCATTTTCTCCAACAGTTTCAGATGGCTTCTTTCGTAGAACTCCTAACTCTGTTCAATTTCCACTCATGGAAAGGAGACATGGAGATCTAGCTACATGCCAGAGGACTATATAGGGTCACTATGGACACTGAATAAAAGCCTTATTCTATGACAGGAAAAGCTATATTATTGAACAAGAAATATGAGGCATTCAAATTCTTGTGCCTCTCTATCTCACGGGATATTCTTTTCCATCTTTTGGGATTGAAGTCTCCAAAGGAAATCTAGGACAAATTGGAAACCCTGTATGGAAAGCAGGATGATTTGAGAGTATACCAGCTTGAGAATGAGTTGATGTCTCTCCGTCCTTCCAATTTCGAGACCTTGAATGACTTTTTCACAAAGTTCAAGCACATTGTATTACCGTTGAAGCAATGTAAAGTGGAGAAGTAGGATGATCAGATCATCCTCACCATACTCTCCAAACTTGGAGCTAATTATTCAGTTTTTGTCTCTACATTTTGTGTGGGGAAGCTCACAACCCATGGATAGAAGATGCCTTCACTCAATGCCTTCATTGAGTCCTTAACAAGGTAACATGATAAGCTTGTCCAGATGGGGATCATCATATCCTCCCATGATCAAGCCCTCCATGTTTGGGGGCCCAAATATCTGAAGGTAATAGGAAAGCAGTAGAAGAACCCAAAAACTAAATTCAAAGCTCCTAATCCTAAAGTTGAAAACCAACAGCATAATGAGTCTTCTGGATCAAAGACGAACAAAGGAAAATGGCATCATGAAAAGGAAAAAGTCAAGTGGTCATACGTCGGGAAGGGATTTCACCCTAAAATTCCTGCATGAAGAAGAAACTTGATGAAGCTACATCTCCCCTTGAGATAAATCACATCAATCTTCTGGAAATCTTTCAGAGGAGAGATCAGCAAGATCGGGAACCACAACATGAAAGAGGTCATGCCCTCATGGAAAGCAATTTGAAGTCCAATGGACTATTGATAGATTCTAGAGCTTCAAACCACATGATGGCTAAAAGAGACTCCTTCTCATCTTTGGATATCAGAAAATCCATCCCCATCCACATGGGAGATGACTCCACGATCATTTCAGAAGGACAAGCTATTATTGATCTTGAGAATGGCTATTTTTCAAATGTTTTTTATGTACTGTCTCTGGCATCAAACCTCCTGAGTGTTTATAAAATGACACATATGGGAGTTCCCAAGAGAGTATAATTCATCCCTAATGATGTAGAGATCACGGAACTTACATCCTGGAAACTTGTTGCAAAAGGCCTTGCAAACCATCATGCAAAAGCCTATGAGTTTTTGGATTTTGTGGTGGATGCAAAGCCCGCTGCACTACTGACTCATGGAAATGAAGTTAGTTAGAATATGGCATGAGATTCTTGGCCATCTCAACTTCAAATACTTACAGCATTTATAGAAAAATTCCATGGTTGAAGGCCTCACAGTCATCAAGGCAACCACTGAAATTTCCAAGGACTGTGTTGTTGGAAAGCACCCTGAGCACAAGTTCGATCGGAGGAAGGCAAGACGAGCTACATGCATATTGGGACTGATACATTCTAATATCAGTGATCCCATTCCTATCACATCCATGAATGGATCAAGGTATCTTTTGAAATTTATTGTTTATTTTTCTGGGTACACATGGGTCTTCTTTATCAAAAAGAAGTATGAAGTCTGTGAAAAATTCATTGAACTGAAGGCCTTGATCGAGAATGCATCTGAACAAGAGATTAATATTGATATCTGATAATGGTAGGGAGTATGTCAGTAATGAGTTTCTACAAATATTCTCCCAAATTGATATTCAGGTCTAGCATTCAATTCCCTACACTCCCCAGCACAATGTAGTGGAAAGGAAGAATGGGTCTCTCAAGGAGATGACCACCTGTATGTTGGAATCAAAGAAGTTGGCTGCAAATTTGTGGGCTGAAGCCATGCATGATACAACATACATTTATAATAGAGTTCTAGACTCATCCATGAAATGGAATATCTCTTTCAAATCATACTTAGGACACAAGCTGGATGTGTCGAATCTGTGGGTGTTTGCATCCACTGCATGGGCCCAAATTTCACTTGATAAAAGGAGGCCTTTGCAACCGCAAAGCATAGAATTTCTGTTTATTGGGTATCCTAATGAATAAAAATGTTTCAAGCTATTGGATATCAAAACAAAACATATCATCATCAAAAGGAGTGTCAAGCTCGATGAGCCTCTTCAAGAGGTAGAACTAGTGAAGGAGAAAACTATTGAATTTCCTTCCTATTCTACTAAATATTTGGATGATGAAACTGGGGGTGATGACCCTGATTTGGATCCTATGATTTCTGATATCAGTGTAAAGCAAACATAATATTCTTAATCAAAACCTTAATTACAAAATCATTTCCCAACATGGGACCGATAAACACTCTCCTCCGCAGGAGATAACATTGGAAATCTGGACGATCCAAGGAGAACCCTGTGTGATTTCCAAAGAGTAGGTATTGCGCTCTCTTGTCCTGATCATTTTCTATCTAAATATTGTTATTTGATGATAATTTCAGACCCAAATTCCTACTACCATTCTTGGAAGGATCCGAGATGGCAAGTTTTCATGGATGAAGAGATGAATTCTCTTCAGAAAAACACTACTTGGGAGCTAGTTTCTCTTCCTTCGGGAAGGAAATTAGTTCAATGCAAGTGGATGTTTCAGACTAAGGTTGTTTAATATGGAACCACCTGCAAATATAAGGCAAGGTAGGTGGAAAATTTTTTCTCCTAGGTCCAAGGTGTGGACTACCATGAGACTTTTGCACCAGTTGCAAAAATGGACTCCATCTGCCTAGTTTTGGCAATTTCAGCATCTAAGCACTGGGAAGTGCATCATATGGATGTTAAGTCAGCCTTTATACATGGATATATTCATGAGGAGATATACATGAAGTATCCTAATGGATACATCTCTGATACATCTTTGGTTTTCAAGCTAAAGAAGTCACTATACAGGTTAAAACAGGCCACAAGAGAGTGGTATTCCAAGATGGATGCCTTCCTTCTCTCGCAAAACTTCCAAAGGTGTAGATCAGATACAAATGTGTATATAAATTATTTTGATGGTAATTTGATTATTATTTTTTTATATTTTTATGACTTACTGCTCACAAGTAGCACAGTTGCTTCTATTTTAGTCATCAAAACTACTCTCCACAATGCATTTGAAATGAGCAGTTTGGGGCTCTTAAAACAATTTTTGGGGCTCAAAATTGAGAAAAATTATGATGGGATAGTGGTCACTCAGTCCAAATACATATCATACCTATTATTAAATTTTAACATGGCTGAATGTAGGCCTGAACCATTCCCTTTCCTTTCAGGGATCAACCTTAAAGAAGGAAAAAACACACCTCCCATGGACTACACTATTTATCGACAGCCAATTGGTAGCTTGTTGTACTTGAGTCATTCTTGGCATGATATCTATTATGCCCTGAATGTTGTATCAAGATGCATGTAGCATCCCCATGATATTCATTGGAATGAATCCAAGAGGATCCTCGAGTACATTCAGGGAACCATGTCCTATGGAATTCACTATGTTGGAGACTCCGAGCTAGAGCTGGTTGGATACATAGATTCCGATTAGGTGGGTGATTCTATAGATCAAAAGTCAACTTACAGATATGTATTCATGTTTGGTTGTGGCCACATTTGTTGGGCTAGCAAAAATCAAGCCACCCTAGCATTGTCTTCAACAGAGGCCGAGTATCGAGGAGTGGTGAATGCTTGCATCCAAGTTGTTTGGTTGCAAGGCATTCTTTCAAAGTTTGATCTTGGTAGTAATTTTTCCACTATTTTTTTTTGTGACAATCAAGGTGCTCTTAAGATATTCATAGATCTAGTTACCAGGAAGAGGACCAAACATGTAGAGATACACATGCACTATATCAGGGAGCTAGTGCATGACAGGACCATCATTCTTCAATACTACCTGATAGATGAGAAGATTGTAGACATCTTTACCAAGAGAATTTCAGAAAATAATTTCAATTACCTCTGTTCACTGTTGGGCATGAGTTCATCAGGGAGATCCAACTCGTTTCAGTGTTTAGCTTGAGCGGGGGTTTTCCCACTGGGTTTTCCATCTTTTCCTCACTTAGTTTGTTTTTTAGCATTGTTTTAGTTTTAGTATTGTACAGGGTGACCTATGGCCTTTGTTTCTAGGGCCCTAGCATTCTTATGCACTTTATTTTTTCTACTCTTCCTGAGTATAGCTTAAAGGGGGGTGTTGGAGACATTTACCACCATACACACTCATTTTGGTCAATTTGGCCTAGTTAAACCACTATCCTAAGTTTTATTGACATAATTGAAATTAGAGGAGCACTATATGACATCAACAAGAGCACACCCATGCCTACCTTCAGTCAAGGAGGCTAACTAAATCACTTCGGGGGTGATCTAAGTGTCATAAATGCACTTTATTGATAACTGATAGTTACAATTAGTTAAACAAAGCAGTGAAGGTGTCTCCCTTCATTAAATTGATGATTTAATGTTTATTTAATGAATTGGAGTCTACAAGGTCACCTCCAACCACTTCTAATGGTCAGTTACACTTCAGTTAACCTCATCAAGGTTCACTGGAGTCATTGATGTGCTACCACTTGTTGGTTGGCTTGCAGTGACATGTGTTTGAACTACTTTCAGTTAGACTCAGTCACTTATTGCACTTTGACTTCAATTAGGGCTGAATTGAGTCAATTAGGGTTTTGATCAATGGTTAACTTGAGTATTCACTATGGATTACATTTAGTTAAGATAGACTCACTCATTCAATTCGAATGACCTCCTTGGGAATTTGAATTGTCTTGGCATTCATGCATCTGGCATGATCATTGTATTGTATCATCATTCTTTCATTTGATTACACAGAGCTTTTACTTACATTGTAGCACCATTTTGCTAATTTTATGCATATTTTTCTGTATTCTTTGTGAGATCGTGTTTTCAATTCCTATACCACTGTGACAAATTAAAATCTCACAGTGTCTTCCAGAAAAAAAACTAGGGACCAAAGACTTTTCCAATATAGATACAAAGTAATCCAATGGAGGAGTAACCCACATAGATATTAAAACCTTGTTAGAATATCTTAAGAGTGATATCATCATCACACTATCTTCACACCTAGACGTGTTTTAGGATAAACATAAAGAAATTTAGGTTGAAAAGGAACTTGCCATATTCTACCCATGATGTAGACATAATCACTCCTAAAAAAAATATACATTTAAAACTACTAAAGTTTGTGGGATTTGTGATTAGAATCATCTTACAAAATCACTCCCATTTCTAGCACTAAAGGTAGTGTACCGAGGTACCAACAAAGAGCTCAAACCAGGTTACTTTCTATATTCAAAGTAACCATGGAAATCTCAACCACTAGGTATGAATCATAAATCTTCTGCATTTTTAAAGACTTGGAATAATTAGTATTGTGATCAACAACCACAAATCCTACTCCAAAATCGAAAAATCCTCAACAGTTCCAATATCCTTCCCATGGGTAAAATGGTCAGTGCAATCAACAAAATATCCATCCTTCCTATTGGAATATATTAAACCCACTCATAACTCAGGATAAAATAATTAATCATTAATTGATTAATTATTCACCCACTAGATTAATTAGTTGGAATCCACTTGCACGTTAAAGTCAATACATGTCATCTATATCCTAGGAATGATTTATTTCTAATTCTGGGTTGATCTTGACCACCTTTTGACCACCCAGAATTAGTATACAACACTTTACAACATATTCTACTTTATTCTGCTTTTTCTGCTTTCTATGGATAAGATAAAAGCTAGTCAACTAAGAAACTAGCGGCTTTTGTTTCGAACCCATCCTCCATTAGTTTTTATCCATTGTCTAGGATTAGCATGATTTTCCATCACGCTTGACAACTCACACATGCTTTTTCCAATTCGTGACATCCTTGATAGATTTGGGAAGTGCTTTAGCCACCTATGGGGGTTTTCTATATTTTGGTAGCTTAGCTTTTGAGCTTTATGAGTTGTCTCCATACAACTCGATTTTCTAATGAAGGATTTACTATTTATGTACACTATTATTCATAATTATTCAATGGAAGGATACACACCAATATTCATCTCTTCATTCATGTGATTCAGTCTCTTTTCTTCTCTCTATTGTTCCTATGTATGCTTGTGAGAATTCTTAGTAGCAAGATCTATTTCCTATGCTTCTTCTTAGCATCATTGCTCATAGCATTGATCTATTATTTCTCCATGGTATCAGAGATACAGGGAACACAACCTTTCCACCTTCTATATGGTATCTGAGTAGTAAGGTTGATCAATTTCTACAAATTTGAGGAGCCCATCCAGTCTCCTATCCCTCTCTGAAGAAGGGCTTGTCTAGCTTACAATATTTTATCTCAGTTTGTTTTGGAGGTTACAAAGAGTTTCTTCTTGAGCACATCAATTCCGAAATATAGATTCTCCTTCATCAATAATTCTTACCCCCTTCAACTACCATGAATGGAAATCCAAAATCTCAATTCTATTTTGCAGTAGAGGATTGTACAGAGTTACTCTATCTTTGGAGAATGAGCCCAATGCTGTGATTGAGAAAGATAAGTGGCACAATTGGTTGGATGAATCCTATGGATTGCTTTGCCTCTCTATTTTTCCCTATATACTCTTTTATTTAGATGGTTTTACCACTCCAAACAAAGTATGGAGTCAACTGGAGTCTCTCTTTGGATTTCAAGATGAGCTAAGAGTGCATCAATTGGAGATGTACTTATTCTCACTGAGTCCAAGCAATTTCAAATATCTTGAGGGTTTCTTCACCAAGTTCAAGTCAGTAGTTATAATGCTGAAGCAATGTGGGATTGAGAAAGAATATGATCAATTAATCCTTTCCATTCTTTCAAAGTTGGGCCTTGATTACTCAGTTTTTGTGTCTACCTTTCATGCTACTAGGCTTGTTGTTCCTAAGTGAAAAATTCCTTCTTTAAATTCTTTTCTAGATTCACTAACAAAGGAGAAGGATAAATTGATCCATATTGGTGTTCTTAATTCTCCCTGTTGAAATATTGTAACTTCAAAGAATATTCTATATGTATTTCTTTGTGGTCCCCGATGGTCCTACTGAGAGAACCACTTGTATTACTTTGTACCCCAATGCTTCTAATCAGAAGAACTAATAAGAGTCATGAGGCAGTCCCCTCTAATTGTAAAGGTGGGTCATTAGCACCCCAGTGTGGTTACTTGAGCCTACATGTGTAACTCGAGCCTACATGATTAACTCAAGCCTACATGACAGATGAGTTAAATTAAGTGAACAAATGAATATAAATAGAGGTGTAGTGCTCCTCATTTAGGACACACACTCTCACTTGTGTAGTGCATTAGTGGAGAAGAGAAGTAGCTGGAGAAGGAGGAGGATTAGGCTTTGATCTCCTTGCTGGTTTTATCTTTTATCTTTTTGGGACATCTATATTGAGGAAGCTTTTGCTGGGTTTTTCCCTTTAGGATTTTCCCAAGATAAATATTTGTGTTCCTTTTGTATGGTTGTGCTTGTCTATCTTTCAGTGATCCTGTTTATAGGCTTTTGTTATGAAAATGAAATGAAATACTGATGTCTTAGTTAAGCATATGAAAATTTAACGTGGTATCAGAGCCACCCTGAAAGAAGACATTATGAAACTACAGAAGCTAGGGATTATTACTTTTTGGTTCTCTCTTCACAATCGATCAGAAAAAGAAGGCTAAGATGACTCTCCATTGAAGGGCGCATCTTTATGTCGAAGCGGAATTCTATTTCGAGCATTTTCAATTTTTGGTGCAGGAAATTAGCGCTTCTTGCAGAAGAGGAATTTTTGAGTGAGCCCAACATAGGATTTATCTCCTCATCAAAATTGAATTTTAGAGACCTAGATCAAGATTTTTGGTTGGGTGAAACTCTAGGAAAGTCAAACCCTAGTTTGACCCCAAGCTAAAAAAACCCTAAATACTAAAACTGCTAAGTTTTGTACATTCGTTATATTTCGATATTGGTGAAGGATAAAGAGCTAAAAATTACAGAGAATGAGGATAAAATATGGATTTACACTGTATCCAAATTTCAGCCTTAGATTCGCCATATTATTGGAGATATTATCCCTCCAAGTTAGGGTTCCAGACTCTTCCAGAATTCATCCATAAACATGACACCTGGCGAGAATTGTTGTAGCTTGGGATACAGAGATACAAATGGAATTACTGAAGATGTTCCAGAAAAAAAACAGACTATTATTTATGTGGTCCAAATTTCAGAACCAGAAGATGAAACAGTGACACGTGGCAGGCCATACAACTTTGCTATTTTGAACAGTCGTGTAACAGGTCACCTTGGGAAAAGGATCATAAATACAAATTGGTGAAACAAATTTTGATGAAACCTATCATGTTGGATCAGGGACATATGGGGTTACCTCAGTGAGACATTTCAGACATACAGTAGCATTAATTTTGGAGATAGCATAGAAACAGTGATAGGAATTTCTGCAGAAGAAATTGGAAAACTAGGGATTCCTGTTTCGGGAGCTTCCCTCCACTGTTTTCAGAAAAGGAGTACATTGGACAGATCCATTTGAAGAGATATATCTTTCTATCCAATTATATCTGAAAGATTCTAAGTTTTAAAAATTAGGGTTTCTCTGACAAGCCCTAGATCAGCTAGCTCTAGAAGTAGGATGGACACCTCAAATCGGTAAGATCTAATCTTTTGCTATTTGCATTTGAGGTTCTCATTTCAAACTGATATATCACTTCAGCTTGATGATAAGCTTGGTAAAGTTTACAACTTTCAAGCATGGAAGTATTTGATTTCTCTAAAGAAAATGAATTGGACACCTACATGAGTAGAGAGGTTCCAGTTCTAGAGGGAGATGAGTCTCAAAGCCTTACACAAGAAGAACTTGATCAAGGCCATGAACATCACTGTTGATTCAACCATGGATCAACTTGTACCACAAGTGTATTCCCTAAAGACACCAAATATGTTTGATTTCTTGATCAAGATATTTGAAGATAAGAAAATAATTCAGAAGATGGATTTGAGAAAACAGTTGAAGAATGTGAAGATCCACAATGCATAACATCTTGAAACAGTAGAAGAAGAAGCAAAGAATGCAGAAGTGGTGATAGCCACCTTGAATGGCCTCCCATGATCATGAAATTCATTCATGTGAGGAATGTGTGCCAAAATAAAGTGATTACTTTTAGTTGACTTTGGGAAGAAGAAGAAGCTCGTCTCATAAGAAGAGAAGAAGAAAGATGGGAGCAAATTGAAGATCAAGCTATCACCATTCAAAGAATATCCCTCAAGCGATGATGAATATGAAGAACTCAATTCTTAATGAACCTCTTATCCATCTTATAATTTGGATAAGAAATGATGATAAAGAAGAATGATCAAGATGGAGTCTACCCATGAAACAAATAAAAGATAACTATTCAATTGTCATTTCATGATATTGTTTTACATTTGATTATATTCAGTTGATGTGTTACGCATGATAGATTGTTTGTATTAATGACTATATACTACTAATATGCATGTGATGGGTAAGTAGCTCATGGTACTATACAACTCTCCATTGCTACTTATCAAACCTCTTTGCTGACATATTGGATTAGTCTAGAAAGTTTTTATGAGATATGGATGAATGCTGTATTGGCTAAATAGTTGCATGATGCATAATAATTTGTTGTTATGCATATGATTTATGAAATATTTCTAACCATGCAACTGGTGCATTTGAATTGTAGGAAAGGTCCTGTACAACCTCCTACAAGAAAAGAAGGATGAGACTTGTTCCAAAGAACAAGTGATGACAATTCAATAAACATGAATCTGAAGCTTCCAGGGTCAGAGACACCATGACGAAAGAAATAGCTTCAAAGAGCGGTAGATCCACCTCGAAGGATGAAGACTACCATGGGTATGAGAGATAACTCAAGATGAAGAAAAGAATGCTATGAAAGAAGCTATGATCAAATAATAAAATTTGATCATGGGGAATGATGTATACGATATGATTTCGAGACATAAAGGAAAGTATGTAGTATCGTCCATATGGATATACAAAAACAAGTGTACAAATTAAGGTTCATGATTTGCCTCAAAAAGAATAGACTATGACATGACATACTCTATTGACCAGTATATATGAAGCATAGAACCACCTGTACAGAATGAAGAAGGAAGATAATAATCCACTTCAGAAGGAGTGACTACAGAAGATATTTGAGTTTGACACGATATGAAATGATGGACAACTTCCTGATAGATTGATACTTTTGGGTTCTAGCCTTCAAAGTTGAATGCAAAAGACTAGGATATGTTGATGATCTTACAAGATGAACTCATGGAAGATGTTATGATAAAAGAATACTAGAATGATGTTTGGGATATAGTACTCAAACCAGAAAGCAAGAATGTGGTATCTTACAAATGGATTTGGAAGATAAAATATGTCGCTAGAGGTTTCTATAAGAAAGAGGGAATTAATTCTAAAGAGACACTTACTCCAGGAAGTAAGGTACACTTCCTTCAGAACTATGATGGTAGTTGCTTCCATGATGAAGTAAAGACAATCCTTCCTTAATGGTATGATTGGGGAAGAGTTTTACATCGAAAGGATTTGAGGTTGAAGATAGATGGACTCATATATGTAAGTTGAAGAAGGCCCTCTATGGCATGATGCAAGCTCCCAGAGCTTGGTATGGAAGGATAGACAGTTTCTTGTCAATTATGGACTTTACCAAGAGTAAAGCTGATCCTAACCTTTATCTCAAGGTTGTAGAAGATGAACTTGTCATCCTGTTATTATATGTGGATGACTTATTCTTGACAGGGAAGGAGAAATAGATCATGGAAAGAAAGAAGAAACTAGCATAAGAATTTGAGATGAAAGACCTTGGGTTAATGCACTATTTCCTAGGTTTGGAAATATGACAAAGTTCAGAAGAAATGTTTCTCAACCAAGGAAAGTATGCGGTAGAGATATTGAAGAGATTCAATATGTTGGAATGCAAATCCATGGCCACACCCATGGACTCCAACCTAAAGCCGTTAGCTGATGACTCATCAGAGTTAGTGGATGTGACTCATTACAGACAGATCATTGGGTCATTAATGTATTGAACAAATTCCAGACCAGACATTTGTTTTGCTGTGAACACCTTAAGTCAATATCTTGTTCAACCAAGTGGGGTTCACCTAGTAACCACAAAACATGTGATGAGATATCTGAAAGGGACTATAGACTTTGGTCTGTACTATGATGGTAGCCATGAGTATAGATTGTATGGCTACACAGATGCAGATTGGGCTGGAAGTATCTTAGACAGGAAAAGCACATTAGGTAGATGCTTTTGTTTGGGGTCTGCTATGAGTTCATGGTTTAGCAGGAAACAGTACAGTGTTTCTCATAGCATGGATGAAGCAAAATACATAGAAAATTGCTCTGCTAAGTTGTGAAGTCATATGGCTTTGGAAGCTAATATCAGGTCTCTTTGACCTGAAGATGGATACTACAATGATTCTATGTGATAACCATATTTGTGATGACAGAGAACCCTGTGTTCTGATTGTAACACATAAAAATTTGGTATTTCTACATACGAGATAAGATATAGATGATGTTTTAGTATTTACATACTGTAGATGTAGATGATGATGATTCTGTATTTCTATACTGAAGATATAGATGATGATGCTTTCAGTATTCACATACTGCAGATACATATGGTGATAGTTTAGTATTCACATACTGAAGATGTAGATGATGATGGTTTGAATGATGATGTACTGATGAAGCCGCTGTCTCGGGTAAAGTTCAAACACTTTCGAGACAAGATTGATGTTGTTCCAAAAGACCTTCCTCAAAAGGGGGAGTAGTGATGTTGCAGTGGGATTGTGTCATCCCTAGGAAATTGCCCTAAAGTGATACAGAGACCTCGGTCCTCAAGAATGAAGAGGCATTGTATCATCCTGGGGCATCTGTCCAAAAGTGATCTGGTGACCTCGGTCCTCGAGGATGAAGAGGGATTGTATCATACTGGGACATCTCTCCAAAATAGATTTGGTGACTTCGGTCTTCGTGAATGTGGTGGGATTGCATCATCCCTGAAATTCAATTCAAAATGTATCCGGAGGTCTTGGGCCCCATGAAAGTGGTGGATTACATCATCCCTGAACCTCGGTTCAAAATGTATCCGGAGATATCGGCCCTCGTGAAAGTGGTTGGATTTTATCATCCATGAACTTTGGTTCAAAATGTATCCGGACGTCTCGGCCCCCATGAAAGTGGTGGATTGCATCATCCATGAACCTCAGTTCAAAATGTATCTAGAGGTCTCAGCCCCCATGAAAGTAGTGGATTGCATCATCCCTAAACCTCGGTTCAAAATGTATTTGGAGAACTCAGTCCCCATGAATGTGGTAGGATTGTCTCATCCTTGAACTTCGGTTCAGAACGAATTCAGTGACTTCGGTACTTGAGAACGTGTGTTGATCTTGTAATTCCTAGAGGAAGGATTGTCTGAGTTCCACATATGTGTTGATCCTGTAATTCCTAAAGGAAGGATCATTAGTAACTCCGTAAAGACCTAAATCCTGTAATTCCGAAAGGAAGGATCATTTAATTGATTCCATAATTCCAATACGAAGGATTGCCTGAGTTCCAAAAATATGTTGATCCCATAATTCCAATAGGAAGGATTGTCTGAGTTCCACATCTATGTCAATGTTATCGGAACCGGACCGGTCATCGAACCGGCGAAGCCCAAAATGTGAATCGGACAGGAACCGGCCAAAAACCAGGTAAAAAACCAGCTGACTAAAAAATACATAAAATATTCATATTTTGTAAAAAAACTTATATATTCATGTGCATACATATGAATCCAAACCATTAATTCAAAAATATGCAAAGTTTCTCATATATATAGCAAATATGGGTGCAAATATCCAAAATAGCACCTAGTGCAATACATCTATGAGGTTCTGAACCAAAGTACATCAACAAAGAGGCTCTGAATGGCCCCTACAATCCAAAAATAAACCATAGTACTAATGAATAACAATAAAGTGATCATATGGCACTACCCTAATAGCCACTACTACTAGAGTCTAGTGTCTAGTAGTCTACTACTCATCATCGTCCTCCTCCTCATCATCCTCATCCTCTTCATCCTCTTCAGGAGTGGGATTATGAGCCCCACTTGATTCCCCTGGCCCTGAAGATGGAACCTCTGGAGGCGGGTCCAAATCCAACCAAGAAAGGTCTTCATTATCAAATATTGGTGCTTGAGTCTCCACAACCCACTCTGATGATGGATCAAAGTCATCCAAGGTTATGTTTCCTGATGCTGGTGTCTTGTTCAACAACTGGTTACGCCTCAACCTAATATTGTACTGGACATAGACCATATCATTCAACCGTTTGTGTTCCAAATGATCTCATTTCTTGGTGTGTATACACTCAAATACACTCCAATTGCGTTCACATCCTGAAGCACTGCATGGCTGGCTCAATATTCGAATTGCAAAAATTTTCAAATCAGTGCAGCTCCAACCAAACTGCCCCCACCAATAGGCTGTAATAAGAGTTCAATGCAAACAATTTTGAGCAAATGGATTTGGAAATTTAACTCATTATTTACAATGGGTTATATAACTGTAAAACTTTGAAAATTCTTACCTGGAGGATCCTTGGATCTGCCTCATATGGCCATGCTCATGCCAAAGCTACCCATACTTTCATTGAATTGTAGTAGCTTACTGTGTATCTCATCTTGTATCCTGGGATCAGGAACCATGCATTCAATGCATCTATACAATCCGTCTTTTACCTCCCCATCATCATTGGCTTCAAAGTCATTTGTATAGTGGTACCTTCAAAAGTTCATTCAAAGTTCAAAAGACAAAAAATATTCATCAATGAATTTGAAATTGTAACTTATAACTTCGAAAGTTTGAACTTTAAAGTTTGAAATTAAAAGAAAACTTATAACTTTGAATAGGAATTTTGATATTTCTTACCTTGGGTTTAAGTAATATCCAGCTGCATGCAAAGGACGATGGAGTTGTCTATTCCATCTATCATCAATGATATTCCAAATAGGAAAATACTTCTTCCTTTTATCACCATATGCTTTATTTATTGCTTCTTTGGCCTGATCCATGGCCTAATAAATAAAACCCATAGCGGGTTTATCACCATCTACCATCCGCAACACTCTCACAAGAGGCTCACTGAATAAAACTATCTCTTCTTCCTTTTTCCAAAATGTTTTTTCAAACACTTTGTCAGCGATATCTTTCCCTTCATCCTTTTGACTCCATTGACATTCATTCCACTCATCACAGGAAAACATCTTCCGCAAATTGGCTTTTTGATAAACAAGGGATTGCAACGAAAGAAATTTTGTTGCAAATCATGTAATGGCTGATCTAACAAGCTATTTACCCCAAGTGTTCTTCCTCATAAGACTCAAAACCCATGAGTGGTTGTAGATGTACCTGGTTATTGATTTTTCCTGCTCCACACACTTCTTCAGCCACTCAATTTTGCCAATATCCTCCAGAATGAGGTCCAAACAATGGGCTGCACATGGTGTCCACCAAATGGTGGGGTGTTTTTCCTCTAACATCCTTCTGGCTGCAACATAGTTTGAGGCATTGTCAGTGATGATCTGTACAACATTATCTGGCCTGACCTCCATAACTACTCCATCCAAAAGATGAAATAATAATTGTGCATCCTTCACCTGACCAAAGGCATCCACATATTTAAGAAACATGGTTCCTTTTGGGAAAGAAATCAGGAAATTGATAATAGTGTGGGATTTTCCATCAATCCATCCATTAGACATTATTGTGCACTGTGTTTTACTCCAGGACTGCTTGAACTCCTTCAAATATTCATCTATTCTTTGAACTTCATTTCGTAAAAGGGGACCTCTAATATCATGAAAACTAGGGCCTTTGAATCCTGGACCACATGAAGCTATATCATCTATCATAGGTTGATAATAAGAAGAATTAGTTGCATTGAAGGGTATGTCTACATCATACCACCATCTAGCTATGCATTCCCAAGCAGCCTCCTTCTCCATCTTCTTCCATTTAGCATCAATGGTGGGTTGAAAACCAGGGGTAGTGCGAGGCACAAAGAAAGACTCAAGACCTCTATTGCTAATGGTGGTAGTAGCCGGGGTACTACGTGGCCTCTTAAGGTTTGAATTGGATGCTCTATGTCGACCTCTCCCCCTAACAGGAAAACTAGAGGATTCTTCAAAACTAGTCAAATGACCTTGATGGGTTTCACAATCACCACCCTCAGGATCATAGTCAATATCATCCTCAAATGGCATTGAACTTCTCCCTATGTCTTCTTGAATCTTCTTTGTCTTGGATTTTTTTTCTCAATAGGCTTCAATACTACTTAGCATCTCTACTCTAAGATCATCAAAGACTTTCCTACAAGGTTCAACATTGCCTCTAGCAACAGCTAAGTGTTTTTTTATCCTATGGATACCTCCCCCAGCTATTTTCTTCCCACAATATTTGCATATTTTTTTCCCACCATCATCCAATTGGCAATGAACCCATGCCGCATCCTTCCTCTCTTTTGGAGCCATGGAAAAGTTCAAACTTCAAACAAAAGCTGGAAATAAAACCCTATAATTTATTAATAACTTCTTAACTAAGGAAAAAAAATTTAAAGAGAAAAGTCTTGAGACTTGTCACTTGACAATGGACATACCTTTGACAGAGAAGAAGAAATGAAGAAAAACTGCCAAGAGAAAAAGAGGATGCTGATCCATGATAACAGTCCACAAATTCTGCACAAAAGCATTCAATAACCTCCAGAACAATCCACGTAATAGCTCCAAATGTGCTGCAAAAAATGATGCTTCTAATCTCCTCCAAATCCTTGCTGCAATACACACTTGACTATGCCCAACAAGTTCTTGGAAACCACCGCTAAAACTCAACTACAAAAGACTACACAACTACCCAATGAACCATGCTCTCAGGATTGCCAAGCTGATAGAAATGAGTAGTGTGAGAGATGTAGGGGGTGGGGGGGTATTTAAATAGTGTTAGGATAGGCTTAGGGTTAGGTTAGGAGTAGTAGTTAGGTTGTATTTTTGTTTTTTTTTAAATCTTAAAAAATACGGGTCCTTGCACGTGGCCGTACGATAGAGTACGGACCGGCCAGTTCAGTGCCCGGTTTGGTCTAATTTCCAGTTTTTTTAAATTTTTTGATGTGACCGGACCAGTCAACCCTATGAATAAGTCAGACCGACCGGTTTTGCCGGTTTCGGGATGGTTCCGATAACACTGATCTATGTTGATCCTGTAACTTCGAAAGGAAAGATCATTGAATTGATCCCATAATTCCAATAGGAAGGATTGTCCGAGTTCCATAGATGTGTTGATCCCGTAATTCCAATAGGAAGGATTGTCTGAGTTCCACAAATGTGTTGATCCCGTAATTCGGAAAGGAAGGATCGTTAGTAACTTCGTAAGGACCTAAATCCCGTAATTACAAAAGGAAGGATCGTTAGTAACTCCGTAATGACCTAAATCATGTAATTCCGAAAGGAAGGATCATTGGTAACTCCGTAAAGACCTAAATCCCGTAATTCCGAAAGGAAGGATCATGTTGATGTTTTGATGATGTTGATGGTTTTATGATGATGATGACGTACTAATTGAAAGATCAGAATATGATGATGATGTTCTCTGATCGAAAGATCAGAATATGATGATGATGATGTTTCTCTGATCGAAAGATCAGAAGTTGCTGATGATGATCTCTAATTGAAAGATTAGAATATGATGATGATGCTATTGCTGCTGATGATGATGTTCTCTGATCAAAAGATCAGAATATGATGACAATGATGTTTCTCTGATCGAAAGATGAGAAGTTGTTGATGATGATGTTCTTTGATCAAAAGATCAGAATATGATGATGATGATGTTTTCTAATCGAAAGATCAGAATGCGATGATGATGATGATGTTTCTGATCGAAAGATCATAATGTGATGATGATGAGATCCTGATTATGATGATGCCGTATTATCAAAGTATGATGATGATGGCGTACTGATCGAAAGATCAGAATATGATGATGAGTTGATGTTAGAGTATGATGATGTTCGGTTGATGATGTTTCTGATCGAAAGATCAAAGGCTGATGATAATGATGATTCTGATTGAAAGATCAGAGTGTGATTATGATGATATTTTGATGCTGATATTTTGATGTTTTGATGATGTTTCTAATCGAAATATCAGAGTATGACGATGATGTTGTTGCTGATCGAAAGGCCAAAGTGCTGAATAAAATGCTGCTGATCAAAAGTCAAAGTGTTTAAGATGATGTTGCTAATCGAAAGGTCAAAATGCTGAATATGATGTTGCTGATCAAAAGGTCAAAGTGCTGAATATGTTGCTGATTGAAAGGTCAAAGTGCTGAAGATGTTGCTACTGATTGAAGAGTCAAGATGCTGAAGATGTTGCTGATCGAAGTGGTCAAAGTACAGATGATGCTAAAGACTAAAGATTGTAGATGAAGACTACATGATGTTGAAAAAGTTCCAATGATTTATAGATGTATCACCCTAATGATGTTGATGATGTCCTCTATCTCTCTCCTATTATTGTTGCTGTTGATGTTGTTATAGAATACCCTTGTCATTAAGGGGGAGTGTTGAAATATTGTAACTTCAAAGAATATTCTATATGTATTTCTTTGTGGTCCCCGATGATCCTACTAGGAGAACCACTTGTATTACTTTGTACCCCGATGCTCCTAATCAGAAGAACTAATAAGAGTCATGAGGCAGTCCCCTCTAATTGTAAAGCTGGGTCATTAGAACCCCAGTGTGGTTAATTGAGCCTACATGTGTAACTTGAGCCTACATGATTAACTCAAGCCTACATGACAGATGAGTTAGCTTAAGTGAACATATGAATATAAATAGAGGTGTAGTGCTCCTCATTTAGGACACACACTCTCACTTGTGTAGCACATTAGTGGAGAAGAGAAGTAGCTGGAGAAGGAGGAGGATCGGGCTTTGATCTCCTTGCTGGTTTTATCTTTTATCTTTTTGGGACATCTATATTGAGGAAGCTTTTGCTGGTTTTTTCCCTTTAAGGTTTTCCCAGGATAAATATGTGTGTTCCTTTTGTATGGTTGTGCTTGTCTATCTTTCAATGATCCTATTTATATGCTTTTGTTATGAAAATGAAATGAAATACTGATGTCTTAGTTAAGCATATGAAAATTTAACACTCCCAAGATCAACGATCATGCTCTATTGTTTGAAGGAAGCAAGAATTACAAATCAAAAGAGAATGTCATGTCCCCTCAAAGTGGCCATTAAAGTGTTGACCATACTGGACTCCTAGGAGGGGCTCAATTTGACATTAATCATTCTCCCTAGGGAAATTTTGAAATAATTAATTAAGGTATGTATCTAAGTTTTATTTTCCATTTCAATTATTTATTCTGATTAATGAGGTGTAAATAAGCTACCTAGTCAGGTGGGGCGCATTGTGCAAGTCTGCTAGCCAAGGAAGGAAAGAGGAAACACTACGACAAAAGATGTCATAGGAAACAAAGAGGAAAGTACCTAAAAAAAGAAAAAAATAGTCAAGGATAAAGTAGGAAAGTTTTTCAAATGATGGTGTAGTTTCCACTTATGGAGCTCATAAAAGCTATACGAGAAAAGCAGGAAAGTTTTGAAAGGAAAGAAAAGTTTATTTATGAGTCCGGAGAAGCAAAAAAGGTGTCATAACTCAAAAGAAGAAACTTTTGACTAATATAAGGTGTAGTTTCTAATTGAAAAGGATGATTTGGACTTGGAAACAATTCCACATGGTCCTACTTGCTAAATTTCCCAAAGGATTCACCTATGTGGCTAGGGTTAGGGTTTGTTGAGGGTTGACTTTCTCTCACTGGTCACTTTGGATCCCCACTTACTAAGAAGTTCACTTACCACTCTATTAAAGGGGAATTTTACCCCATTGACTCAGTTTGGATGATTTCATATTGTGTTTATGCTATGTGAGCATACTCTCTAAGTGTTGTGCCTCATACCATTGGGTGATGATCCTCGAACCCCTCCTCCCTTCTCTTCCATTTCCCTTTATAACTATTGCAGGTATATGGAGCACTAATGTCATCCAATGAATCTTATTAAAGAAGTATATTACAGCCACCATCAAGTTCATTTTGAGCTCCAATGAGGCCCATGGTTCACTTATGCTCACAGCCCCTTGCTGGTCATGATTCGGGCCTCCTACCCCTAAATTTCGGAAGCATATTTGTAATGGTTAGTAAATACTGTGATTTATTTTATCTATTGTCATTATATTCTTAAAATTTCATTTATTAGGTCTAGATATCTCATACCCTAAAAAATAGTATCTCAGTTTCATAAAAAGGTCCCATTTTATCAGTGTATGGGGGAGATTGAGTGAATATGAGTGTTGTAATAAATAATTCATGATGGGCAAGTGATTGAAATAAGTATTTATTTTAAGAGAGATAATATTTATCTCTGTTATAAATATTATGTGTTACATAATTGGATTTAAGCTGATTTAATAGCTTTTTTAAGACCCTAGCTAGATTACTAGTTTTACTAAAATTGACGCAAAATGGGATCTATAAACTCAAAATAAGCTATTTCAGTTCTTGTGGTTCATTAACAGGAATACCTTACCATATAAATCTATAGAACCCTTTTTTTTGGGTCATATGACTCTTTTTCATACTCCTCTACAAAGGGTTTCTCTTGACCAAAATTGCAAGAAATCCCCAAATTCACCCAAAACATATTAAAATTTCTAGAACCTCAGAAAAATATCTAAATAATTTTTTTTATGTTACATTAAGTTTGGAACAAACCTATTCAAGTTTCTTGAAGCCTCTGGTTGAAATAGACCAAACTAGTCTCCTTAGTTTCATGGTTTGGCTGCCCAAAAGCGTGGTAGTAGGTTTCCACAGAGAGGACTCTAAAGAATAAATGGAACCATATATAAATGTGTTATGGGAGAGTAAATTCTATGTCATACATCTCTCTTTTTTATTCCCACTGATGACCCTTTTCCTCTGCAAAATTTCATAGAATAAACCCTTATTTTACCCAATCTGAGAAGGCTTTGTGTGAACCAATTAAAATTTCAGAATTGTTTAAGTAAAATTACAGAATTAAAGTGTTCAAGTCTGAACACCAGAATTAGGACATTATAGTGGTATCAGAGCATGGTCCTCCATACCTACTCTTGATATTACACAATGGGCCAAAAATACCATTCTGACACCAAAAGAAAGATTCCTCAGGAGGAGGAAGTAGAATCTGTGCATGGGATATTTCATTAAGAAAGGAATGAAAAAGATGAATTTTGGAATTTTGTTAAGAATATGATGAGAGGTATGGAATAAATATCCATAAACATAATAAATTCTGGTCAAGAGACTATAGAATTCTTGGCTAAACAATTGGGAGTGAAAAATGGGGAAGGGAGCAGTATTGGCTCCCAATATGAAAAAAGAAAGGTCATGCAAAGGAGTGTTTTTTCCAAGACTGGGGCTCACAATAGGCCACTTGAATTTATAAAGGAACCAAAATTGCAGCCAAGACCTACCATGCCCAAATTTGTAGAAACCCATAAAGAATATCCTAAAGCCTGGGTTGAAACTATTTCTACATGGGAAGAAAAGTTTTATGTCTATCAATCTTTTAGTGAGGAATGAGAAGGGCTCTGCCATTCCAATATTTCTGTGAAACTCAATTTAGGTGGCATCCAAGAGGGGTTGCAAGGCATTCATATCAGAATTATGAATTAAAGAATGCCATTGGGAAAATCACCTTGCCATATTTATATGGCACTTCAAATTGCTCGATGAGCTCCTAGATTTAGAAAATGGATTCATATTCCCTATTGAATCCTATGGAAAAAAGGGATGAAATTAAGTTGGAAGCACTACATATTTATCGGGAGTCCATTTACTAGTGGTTTCATGGCATGAAAACATTAGGCCATGACCAAGTAGTCACCTATGAGGATTTCACCAGAAAATTAATAGAAAGATTTGACAAAAGAGATCTTGACATCTCTTTCTGGGATTTGGCACACATAAGACAAGTTGGAACTCTAGAAGCATACATCTCAGAGTTTGAAAAGGTGGTTGTAATGGTCATTGACATATCAAAATCAAGGCTAATCCTTTTGTTTAGAGAAGGACTTGTTGAACCATTGAAGGGGTTGGTGAAGGACTAAAGACCTGCAATATGTTATCCCGAGGACCAATTATCCTCTCAGACCTTCCTTGCCACATAAATTTTAGAACCAAAAACTTCCTATAAGAAACTTTCCTACCCCTGGCAAGAAATATTATTCCTATAAGGATCGGGATGAATTGATGAGGAAGAAACTTTGTTTTTCTTGCCAAGAACCGTGGGATCTCGGTCACAAATGTCTGAAAGGAAAAGCCCATTATATTGAATTATTTTCTGAAAGTGATGAAGAAGGGGTAGAAGAAGCTGATTTGGGGGATGGAGAGTATGAAACAACTGAAGAAGAGGAGAAGCATCATCAAAACAATAGCAAAATTGCTATGCTCAGTGCAGTTCCTAGGTTTCACACTTTAAGGCCGAAAGGAGTTCCGTAAGGGCAGAAAATTACAATTCTTGTTGCTAGGGGTGCCACACATAATTTCATTGATTCAGACTTGGTGGAGAGGATTCACTGTGGTTATTCCTGGTAACCATACCATGGAGTGTAATCGATGGATTCCAGATCTGCAAGTAAACATAGGTGACTATACTGTGAAAGACAAAATGTTGTCAATGTGGCAGACACCAACATGGTGTTTGGGGTTTAATGGTTGTACTCTATTGGAGAGCACTGCATAAATTACTAGATACCACAAATAAGTTTCAAGGATGCTGAAGGAAAATCAGTGGTATTGAAAGGTATCAATACTTATCCTAGCCAAGTAATTTCTCCAAAAAGTATGAGATCTCTTATGAAGCATGGAGACATTGAGTGGGATGTTGAATTCCAAATCACCACTGACGGAACAATTGCCAAAGTTTCCTCCTAGCCCAAAGATATTAAAAAATTGTTGGAAAAGCATAAGAGGTTTTTTGAAGACCTTCCACATGGTAGGCCACCGGACCGTGGCATTGAACACAGGAATGAGTTGGAAGCTGGTACACTTCCAATCAAAATACACCCCTATAAGCATCCAAAGAGATTCAAGGATGAAATTCAGAAGGCCGTCAAGGAGCTCCTTGAGTTCAGCCTCATCAGACCAAGTTGTGGCCCCTTTGCTTCTTCAGTGGTTCTTGTGAAGAAGAGGGATGGGACACTCCAGATGTGTATATATTACCGAGCTTTGAACAAAAAAAAATAAAGAACATGTACTGAATTCCCAGAATTGATGTGCTAATGGATGAGCTAGATGGGGCCTATTTTTTCTCCAAAATAGATCTACGGTCAGGTTCCCATCAAATCAGAATGATGGAGGAAGACATACAAAAGACAACCTCTTGCTGTCATTTTGGCCACTTCCAATTTCTGGTCATTCCATTTGTCTTGACTAATGCACCAGCAACTTTCCAGTCATGCATGAATAAGGTATTTATAAAACAACTACGTAAGTATGTCATTGTGTTTTTTGATGATATTCTGATCCACATTATGACATGGGAGGAGCATTTACAACACTTGGAGGAGGTACTTACTATGCTTGTAGATCTGTCATTTTTTGCCAAAATGTCTAAGTGTGAATTTGGTATGGTAGAACTATTGTATCTGGGCCATGTGATCTGCCAAGAATGGGTTAAGGTAGATCCAAAAAAAATAAAGGACATATTGCAATGGGCCAGGCAAAGGAACCTCACTGAGTTGAGAGATTTCATTGGCTTGTGTAACTACTATGGCATATTTGTCAAAGGATACTCTCACTACACTACACCCTTGACATATTTGACCAAGAAAGGTGCATTCAGTTGGAATGAGGAGGCTGAAAAATATTTTTAGAAAATGAAAGAGGTAATGTGAAGCTATCCAGTACTTACCTTCCCATATTTTAATAAACCTTTTGTGCTGGAGTGTGATGCCTCTAGGGTAGGAATTGAGGTTTCCCTAATGCAAGATAGGAATCCTATTGCTTTTGAGAGAAGAAAATTGCAGCCACATGAAATTTTGTACCCTATATATGATAAGGAGATGCTGGCCATCATGCATGCCTTGGCCAAATTTAGGAAATACCTGGTGGGAGGTAAGTTCATTGCGAAGACTGATCACAACAATCTTAGACATTTCCTTACCCAAAAGTAACTCAATGACAGGCAGAAAAAATGGATGAGTAAAGTTAAATCTTTTGATTTTGGCATTGAGTATAAAAAGAGAAAAATGAATGCTGTGGTTGATACACTCTTCTGTTGGGCCACATTCTCTTTGCTGCAAAAATGTTAGGATTGGAAGATCCAGTTGGCTACTAAATACTCTAAGGATCAGTTTGCATGTGATGTGTTCGATGGAGTGAACCAGAATGAAGAGTAAAAAGTCCATGAGAAGCTCATTTATTACAAAAACATAATTTTCTTAGTGCTGGGATCTGCACTAAAGAGGAAAATCTTAGGACATGCACATGATGTATCAGTGGCTGGTTAGCCTGGTTTTCTAAAGAATTACCGTAAGGTAAGGGAGATATTTACTTGGAAAGGTCTTAAACATGATGTACTCATGTGTGTGAAAGAATGTTTTGCATGCTAGCAGAACAAATTTGAGCACTCACACCCTGCTGGACTCCTCCATCCTCTCCCAATTCCAAATAAAAAATGGGAAAGTGTATTAATGGAATTTATCACGGGGCTGCCAAAGTCACAGGGAAAATATAGTATTTTTGTAGTGGTTGACAAGTTGACAAAGTATGCAAATTTCTTTACAGTAGTATCCACTATTTCATCTAGTGAGGTTGCTACACTATTCTTTAAGGATATCTTCAGATTGCATGGGATGCCCAAGTTCATAATCAGTGACAGAGATAGTAAGTTTACTAGTGCCTTTTGGAAGACACTATTTGGTCTGGTTGAAACAAATCTGAACATGAGTACAAGCTATCACCCCCATATAGATGGGAAAACAGAGAGGGTCAACCAATGGCTAGAGGGATACCTCTGTAACTATGTTACGGGACATTAAGGAGCTTGGGAAACTTGGCTCCACTTGGGTGAGTTCTGTTACAACACCACATTTCATCTTTCTATCAGAATGACCCCCTTTATGGATTTATATGGGTATGAAGCTCCAAATTTTCTAGACTTAATATTTGGAGACTGTAAGGCACAAGCATCTAAATATTGGTTGCAGGACAACCAAGACATTTTAAGGGCACTGAAAGACAATTTGCAGATGGCACAGAATCAATAGAATATTTTTGCAGATAAGCACAGAATCGACAGAGTGTTTTAGATGGGAGACTTAGTGTATTTAAGGCTACAACCTTATAGACAGTCTTCCTTGAAGAATAACAACGAAGCAAAAATTCAACCCAAATTTTATGGTCCCTACAAAATTAGCATAAAAGTTGGAGAAGTAGTTGATGAGTTGGATTTGCCAACAAGCACCAGAATCCATAATGTGTTTCATGTCTCTTGTCTCAAAAAGGTAGTGGGTCAACAAGTAGTGGTTTCTGAAGAAATTCCACCATTGGATGATGAAGGCCACTTGGTCCTGGTACCAAAGAAAGTGCTAATGAGCAGAGAAAAGAAATTAAGGAACATAATAGTAAAACAATAGCTGATACAATGGAAATGATTTCTGAGTGAAGATGCCACTTGGGAGGGTGAGAAGATATAACAGCATCCAGCTTTGCTTCTACTTGAGGACACGTAGATTTGGGAGTGGAGGACTCTCATGTCCCCTCAAAGTGGCCATTACAGTGTTGACCATACTAGACTCCTAGGAGGGGCTCAATTTGACATTAATCATTTTCTCTAGGGAAATTTTGCAATAATTAATTAACTAAGGAATTTATCTAAGTTTTATTTTCCATTTAAATTATTTATGCTATTTAATGAGGTGTAAATAAGTTGCCTAGTTAGGTGGGGCACACTGGGCAAGTCTGCTAGCCAAGGAAGGAAAGAGGAAACACTGTGAAAAAATATGTCATAAGAAACAAAAAGGAAAGTACCTAAAAGCAGAAAAAAAGTCAAGGATAAAGTAGGAAATTTTTTCAAAGTAGGGCTTAGTTTCCTCTTATAGATCTCAGAAAAGCTAAAAGAGAAAAGTAAGAAAGTTTTCAAAGGAAAGAACAGTTTCCTTATGATTCTGGAAAAGCAAGAAAGGTGTCATAACTCAAAAGAAGCAACTTCTGACTAAGAGATTGAGCGGTTTCTAATTGTGAAGGATGATTTGGACTTGGAAACAATTCCACATGGTCCTACTTGGTAAATTTCCCAAAGGAGGTACCTATGTGGCTAGGGTTAGGGTTTGTTGAGGGTTGACTTTCTGTCACGGGTCACCTTGGATCCCCACTTGCTAAGAAGGTCACTCAACACTCTATTAAAGGTGAATTCAATCCCATTGACTCATTTTGGATGATTTGATATTGTGTTTATGCTATGTGAGCATACTATCTGAGTGTTGTGCCTCACACCATTGGGTGATGATCCTCAAACCCCTCCTCCCTTATCTTATCACTCCAGGAAACTCCTCTAGGTTGCATCTCAAGGATGCCTGGTAACTTAAATGTTTTTATGTTTTTCTAAGTGGATCAAGTCAGGTGACCTATAGGACCTCACACTCTCAATACATGCATGAAACTCAATTAGAGATAAGGATTCTAACTACCATTCTTCAGAGGTTTGATAATATGGTGCAGAGATGGAGAACTTATCATGCTTGTAGATTCATACATAAAAAAAGATATATATAAATGGCTAATAACAACAAGGAAAGTACTTATAATTCAAATCATCAATATGCCAATAGGATGACATCTATCACAGATCTATTAACATGAATAAACCTGAATAATACATTCAAGCATAAGCACCGAATAGACAAGAAATGGAAGTTGAACATATGATAGCAAAAGAGCTTATATTAGGTCATGAGGAATATGAGAAGCTTGATAATAGTAATGGTCTATAGGTCCCCAAAGTCAAACCCTTTCAATAACATAAGTCTTAGGCTTTATAGCCTTTACAAAATATTCAGATCCTGAAAAATTGGATCTAATTTACTAAAAATAAACATAATAATTGTTTTTGCATAATTAGGTTAAAAACCCTAATTTAACTACTATACTATCTAACTGAACAACTCGTCCCATGTTTGAAATCTCTGATGATTGAAGTGAGTACTGGGAATAAACTGCCACTAGTCCTTTGCTAGATAAGTCACTATTTGCTAGACAGTTAGTGTTTGTGACCCTTTCTTCTTTTATGTAACTGAAAAATTGGAGCATACCTTCCCTAATGTTGTTCTTCAGCGCCTTTCATCTTTATACTTCATCCCTAATCTAGTTATGTTCACCCAAACCAGACCTTTGTGCCAAAATTTGATATTGTGCTTCTTTCTGCTTTCGTTCATTAAGGGATCAAAATGTCGTGTCTGTTAGCTGCCAAAAGTGCTGCTTTCGGTGGCTAATGAACCACTTCAGTGTCTTCCTAAGCCACCGAAATCCCTATTTTTTGCAAAAAATTTCAAGCAGCTCCAAAATTACGCATTTAAATTTTGTAGGTGATGGGACTTCTTCACTTCCTGCTACAACCTGCACTGCTAGGTCAGCACCTTCCTCTCTTTCTTCTTCTGAATATGAATAGGGTTGGTTCAAAATGTTTCCACTATGTGTTGTGATTTCCTTGCCCTTTTAACTAAATTCTAGGTTTCTTTTAACCTGCTTGGTTTTATAAGAGGAAGTAGGTTGTTCTGTTGTTGTTGGGGAGATAGCCCTTCTTTTCCTCTTTCCACTCTTTGGGGTGCTAGATTTCTTCAAAGGAGACTTTCCCTTCTCTTTTGGCTGTAGGCCTGTTTCAAAACCATTCCAAAACAAGAAATGTGTCCATGCCATATTTCTCCTCTTCGGCAATTCTTGGATAAGGAGTTGTATAAGTCCATGGTGAGACAGTCTTCCAACAATCTTAGTTGGCTGAGCCTTCACCTGGTGTGCCATTTTTGGCAGGCTCCTATGTAAGTAGAAAGGTAAATTTAGTGGGCTCTTTCCTATGAAGTGGTTCGTTATTTTGAAATGATAAATCATGACCCTATTGTCTCTACCTTCACAAGTTATATATACCACAATGGCCTTCAGTAATTGTTGCCACCTCTATTCTAGCCAGGTGGATGGGACACTTTTCTTCCACACCACCCGTCTATGTTCAGGCTTCAAATAAGATATGAACTACACATATTTTGTAATCTTGGTTTTAAACCACTTTACCCTAGCCCTGGGAGTTCAGTCGCTTGTGCAATTAGGGTTTCATCCACCATGAATTCCTTCTTACCTATGAGAACCTTCGAGCCATCGAAAGAGAGAGCAAACGCCTCAGCCACCTGCTGGTGTGAACCTTGAAATTTCTCACAATATTTGTAGCAGCCTACATCTTTGAAGAACTGAAATACCTCTGGATGTTCCTCCAGGTATTTGATGTCTCCTAATTCTTACCTGAGAGAGTTCCCTCCCTTATTCATTTGTTGAATGTGCTCCATCCTGAGTGTGTGCAAAAATTCAATTCAACTTCTCTGGAAGAGGTTAGCAGGCTGACTTACAGAGGTGGCTTCAAGTGGTGAGGATTCATGAAATTTAAGGTGGAGTGTACTAAAGGATAAGGAACTGATTATGAGGGTTTTAACACCTTGAGAAGTTCTTGAGTAAGACGATGATGGCCTTTGGTGATATCTTTGAGACCACTTGCCAAAAAATCATTTTTAATTCCAACTTGATATTCACTTGATATTTTCTGTATTTTGTTGGATATATGGAGGGAAAACTAGGGTTTTGAATCACATCAGACATCATCATATCAATAACGACCTCCTCAATCATTTACATACTCCTTGCTATAGTTTCCCTACCCTTTCGATGGTCTATTGTGCCCTATCATGATCTCTATTGTGCTAACAAGCTTTGATTTGATGGGTAGTTAATCGTTTCCTCTGTCATCTTTTTTCACTGTTAAGGGAACCTACGATTTTGTCTACTAGATACTGAGAGATGAGATTTCAATGGCTAATGAATCGCTAACATGTTTTCCCAAGCCACTGAAATGTTATGTCGAAATGGTCTTGTGAAACTTGCGTTCAATGGATTATAAGCTTTCTGGATCTCGTCGTTTGACTGCTGAAAGGAAAGCCTTTCGTTGGCTAATGAACCATCAACACGTTCACCTAAGCCACCGAAACTGATTTTTCCCCGAATGCATTTCATTTGCTTTCAGTGGTTAGTTGCCTCCTTCAATCATTCTCTAAGCTACTAAAAACAATGCTTTTCAGTGACTAATGAGTTGTTTGAAAGTCTTGCCTAAGCCATTGAATGTCCTTTTAACAAATAACCGATCGGGCCAGCTTTCGGTGGTTAACCCTGATCTTGTGTTAAACTATAGCTGTCGAAACCAAATCTTTTCGGTGGCTAATGAGTTGTTGTAAAACTCCCCTAAGCCACTGAAAGCTAAAAATTTTGATTTTGTCAAATATCAAAATACCAGAGATCCTAAATTTGTTAGTTACCTTAAAATATTTCAGAATATGACTTGAAATCTTCATTTTGTCAAAAATAAATCCTCTGAGTGAACTTATTGAAAAATAAATTTATTTTGGGGAGATAACATCTGGCTCCTACTTGGGGATGGGAACCTCCCTGTGAGGTCCCAAGAACGCCATACCAAAATTCCTTTCCTGGAAAACAACTTAAAGAATTTAAAACTATCATCTACTATTCCACTGGGCATGGAGTTTATTTTGTAAGAAAAAACAACCTACTAACTAATATTTTATGATAACAAGGCCTCAGAGCCTTAGATAAAATAGAGTTTCAGAAATTGCCTATTTAATGGGCCATCAAACACCTCCTACCCTTCCATATTTTGCAATTTGAAGGTGTTGTTCTGCTATATTTGAGATATCACAAAAGGGCCAATCAACAAAGAGTCAAACTTTCCATGTTTTCCCTTGTTCTACCTGATAGCATCCCACTTGAGGACCCAATCTCCAACCTGAAAGTTGTCCACTTTTTCCCTTTTGTCAAACCTGACCTTGATCTTGTGTTGATCAGATTCTAACTTTCCTATCACTTGTTCCTTGACTTGCTGCAACTCCACCAAATCCATCATCCTCCTCACCATATCATTTGGTTCATCTTGCTCCTTTTGGAAGAATTTTTCTACTTGTAGAATTAGCTGGATGGGAAAAATGGCCTCAGTACCATAAACTAATTTGAAGGGAGAAGTCCCTATCGATCTCTTGTCCGTTACCCTATCAGCCCATAAAGCAAACTTCATCTTAGAATCCCAGCTTTTTTTATTTGTCTCCAATAGTTTTGTGATGATCCTGACCAGGATTTTGTTGGATGACTCGGCCAGGTCATTTCCTTGAGGGTAATAAGATGTGGAATGCACTAGCTAAATGCCCATTGACTCAAACATGTTAACCAATGCCTCGACTTTGAAATATGGTGCATTATCAGTCACTAGCCTTACTGGGAAACCAAACCTGATAAGGATAACCTGATAAGGATATTATCATATAAAAACTTCATGCTAACCCGATGAGTTGCATTCCTGGTGCGTACTGCCTCTATCCACTTGGTGAAGTAGTCTGTGGCTACTAGGATCCATTTATACTGACCACTAAATGAGGGATTTATTTCAACTAGGAAATCCATACCCCATTGTTGGAAAGGCCCATTCACTACAATAGGTCTAAGGGGCAAGGATCTGAGCTACTGCTTCCCTATAAATCTTTGGCACTGGTCACAGGCTCTAACAAAAGTAGACACATCAGAAAAAAGGACAGACCAATAGTACCCATCCCTCAGAATCTTGTGGACTATGGTCTTCCAGTAATTATGGCCTCCACATGTGCTTTAATGAAAGTGATGAATGACCTGAACTGATTCTTCTTTATCTAGACATCTCAACAAAACACTAGACAAATCTTTCCAATACAAAAATTTATCAATTACACAAAATTTAACAGACATTAGTTTAAGAGCTCGTGCTTGATTTGGAGTGAGCCTAGGAGGACCTTCTAATTTTTGTAGGAAATGAATAATACCTGAGTATCACTCACATGAGGACAAGTTGTCATCTACTTAATGAATGTCATTCTGATCCTAAACTACTTCTGCTGCTACTTCAGTTTGCAATTTTTCTAAATTTACACAAGTGAAATTTATCCCCAAAAGTTCACAGTTTTCTTTAGCCATGAGTTTCTCTAGAGCTTGCCCTTTCACTAGATTGGTGGGATTTACCTCTATGTCAAAATCAATAAGCTTGGAAATCCATTTAGCTCTCTTTCCATCAATGTCAAGTTGATTCAACACATCCTTTACAACAACTAAAGGGACATAGTCAGGGACTTTTACATGTAGAATGTAAATCATGAAATTTTTCAATCATTTGATGAGAGCATAAGCCTGCTTCTCGATGGGATCATACTTCAGTTGGGAATCCCTCAATGTATTTACTAACACTCCATTTTTAGTAGTTGATTCAAGGGCTTGACAGAGGTTCAGTAAGGGTCCCAGCCCCTTGAATCTCATGTGACCATCCTTCCATGAGGAAAGTGGCTGGTGTATTGTAACATTGGGCATGATTCATATTCAAGGGCTACGATTGATCGAAGGTGGAAAAATGGTCCTGAACCGCTTCATGTGAGAGAACATGTGCGATCAAAGCTCCTGTCCGGGATTGCGAAACATGTTAAAACACCTACAGATTTCGATGGTTGAGATGAGGCCTGGGGAAGATCTATGACCTACAGCGATTTATCAATCCATACTTGTGCAGATAAAACCACAATCTCAAGTCACAAAAAGGTGCAGAGGTTGCAAAGATCAACGACCGTGATGAAGAACAAGACAAATATACATCTATGGTTCATTTCATAAGGTGAACTAGCATGGACGAATATCCGAATTCTCCTTTGCGAAAAAGGGTGTGGCCCACTCTGATCGATGGCTACATGAGGGTCAATCCCGATCAAAGGATCAAAATGTGTAATGATCAAGAACCTCCGATGATGTTCAGAAAAGAAAAGTTGACAGAAGGATGAACGGAACATGGATGACGGATACGGAAGATTCCTTTGATCATATGGCTAAGAAAGACTCCTGAGGTGCAGATCTCCCATCTAGTGCATAAGTGACAGTAGAAGGGGCATTCACATGTGTAATCTACCTCATTTTAGATTGACTGATTCCTTCGACACCATTCGAGATAAGCCTGAGGTGGAATCATTCCTTGGCAGAGTCATATCAAAAAAGGATAGGTGGCTTTTGTGTGAGCTGGCCTATGGAAATGGGGAAAGTAGCCGACGAATCTACAGATCACATGAGTCAGAACCAACGCAACACGATAGACAATTCCATTTCCCACTTTGAAGGAACAAGGAATCTTGGGAGCATCCACTTCATGTAGTATGTGGCATAGATCTACTCTACCAGATGGCATCCACAATTGCCCCCCACAGTAGACAGTAAGATTCCATGACCGATGAAGCCAGATCACTAGATCCCCAGCCAGTAAAGGATTTCTCTACCCACGCCTTCGCACATGTTGAGACCAGATACACTCGATGATAGAATATGCAAGAATGTTGACCAGCCTGTGTGAAGATCAATCCCAAAGCGCTAGATATCCTACCTTCAGTTCAGCAAGAGTGAAGTAACACATCTCCAAAAGAAGCTGAGTTATGCTCTTCCACAAAGTTGTAGAGGCCTAATAGAGTTTGACGATGAATATCTGGTTTGAAAATCTTGTTCATCTGGGGGTGCTGATGGTTGATGAGAAGGATCCTAACTCACTTGTGATATTGGTATTTGCATGGCAATGGTGACACCATCCATCGGGTCCCAGACGTGATACCCGTGTCTCCTATGATGTGAGGCTTGGACACTTACTTCCCATAAGTGTATTTCCAGGAACCCCTGATACCTTCATGCCCACCAAAGACTCCATAGAGAGGGACAGTAATTGACTATTCCCTATGTAAACATTTGTTTGGATAGGAGCGTCACGGGCTCAAAGCCATCATCATTCTGATTTTGAGGTACACTTGACGAGGGTGATGGGGTTGGTGTAGAGGTTCTACACCTTGGTGCCTGTGGGAGTGCTCACCTCACTGGAGGTGAGGAATAGAAGAATGATAAACCACCCCACAAGTATGTCTCAACCAGAAGCAATACAACCCTTCCTCTAGAGCCCACGTATAACAGTGTTAACTAGCAAGGAAGGAGTTGGCGGATGTGACTAGACCAACAAGGGAGGATGACCACTTTGCCAGCGTGTGACCATACAGAAAGATATATTTGAACACAATGGAAACACATGTTCCAAGCAAAGAGGGAGTAATCATCCTTATCATCCGTCGTGGCAGCCAAATAAGTCAAAAATTTTATGCGACATCTAGCGCCACGATGTTTGTCGTGCATATTTGTAAAATGTGGTGATAGTCCACACTTTGCTCTGTTAATGCTAGATGGTGACTTGTAACAATTTTTTATTCCATAGTATCATCATCATCGTGCTCATTGTTCAAGGATTCTTCCCACTGTTTGATCTATAGCCTGATCCAATCACTGTTATATCTATTATCCATTTACTTGTGTCTATCTTCTTTTGCCTGGTTCCTAGTCACTCTTGTGATCCGTTGGAGGATCTATTGCCTTCCCTATCACAGTATGGTTTCGTTTCAGTGCTTCCTGATGACGACGACCTAGAGTTTTGACTATAGTACCTCAGGATTCAATTTCATCATTGGTGAACTCCTTTGCTTCAGTTGTCAATTATCATCTATTGGTTGACAAACTATTGAATCCTTTCCATGTTCGACTTCAGCTTACCCTTATTCACATGGCTTGGATTGTACTTGGTTCTTTGGGATCCTGTATGAAGACCTTAGTTCCTCACTTATGAACTAAGTTGCGCAAGACTATGTTCCATTTCTATATCCAGCTTCCAGATCTTTGAAGACTCATCATTATTATATTGTGGCTTCAATCCACCTTTGTACTATACATGGTCTTTACCCGTATCATATGATGTAATCAAATATTGTGAAGGAGCTAGTGTTCCAGTAAATTGAACATAGCATCCTCAGATGTAACTTTTGTATATGACATTATTATGTATTGGTTTTAGGGACTCCTTCTGCTCCACTAGATTTCTGAGTTTCTCTAGAGTTAAATATTATAATGTATTTCAGCCATCGTTCCTCTCTGACCTCACACATTAGGGGGCATCTGTTATACACCTGGTTGGCACCTCTCCGTCCGAGTGCTGACATCCCTCAGGTTGGCATGCAAAAGGACACTTATGGATTGAGGCTTGCCTAGTTTCACTATACCTTGGCTTATGATGAAATACATTACCTATACACCCAACTGATTACTTTGTCATTTTGTCATTTTGAGTTGCATTCGCGACTATCTCTATTGACAACTCGTGCATCATTCGCAAGTATCCTGTTGAGCAAGTCACGTATACTTGTATTCGTGGGTTGCGCTTATATAGAGTTGCGAATCATTCGCGGGTTGCTCTACTACAGACCCGCGAATGGTTTCCTCAAAATTAATATTTAAAAACTCGAGTTCATGGGAGATTAGTTCACTCATTTAACTTAATCCCATTAACTGCTATAACCTCCCTAACCTTCGAGAACTACCTCATTTCATCCATATAAATAGAGGACTTGGGGAGGGTGTTTTGAGTCATACTTGGAGAGCAAAGTTATGCTAGTGGATTGTCTATAGAAATATTTGGAGCAGAGGAACTCAGAGTCCTTTGGTGACAGAGGAGTCCCTTGTTTCAGACATTGGGTTGTAACCTAAACTCTTTCCAGTATTGTTAATAAAGAGATTAATTCTTCCATATGTGTTTCATGTGTTGTAGATTGGTAATTGTTTCCATTTTATTATGATATATGATCTGCCTAACCTGCATCTATATATATGAATCGTCTTGTATCTGGAAGAGTCTTTGTTAACAGGCGAAGGAGGAACTATCCTGGAGACTTTGGAAGTGGAGCAAAGACGAAGAAGATAGCTTGGATCAACCTTCGTTTAATACAAGTAAGTCCTGCTACTTTCCTATTTCCTGTTTTGTACTTTTAAAGTCAAATTGTCTGCAAGTGTTAGAGTATGTTGGTAACCCTTAGACCTAGGTTATTAGGTGAATTATCCATTACAACAGATTGTATAAAAAATCTCTTGATAGAGGGATAAAGGATTTAGTGAATTGGGTTGGGAAACAATCCCGGGCTGAGGTCCCCATTTGTAAAACTTGATACATGTGTCTAAATAAATTGCAGTGGAAGATTATCATTCAAAACAAAGATTCCTATGTTGTTCTTTTTCCTAATAAGTACTTTCTTTATGTGTAAAATGTGTTTCCTGCTTCCACTCCATTTTCTTTATTGCTTTTCATGTCTGCAACATAGTGTATAGTGGTTTGAAATTCATACTTGTTATGCTCTGACTGCTATTTCAGGCATTTACCAATGTCTCTTCTAAAGTTGCATGGAATTCATATCACCGGTGCTCCATGTGATGGAATATCCCTTCTTGTCCTCTAAAATGCTCGCTAAAATCTCCTGATTGGGAGATCAGTAGCTATCTTGCCTCTGTTTGTAATCTTTCATCATTCTTTCCATTTGTAATCGTTTCTTGCGCAGGTTTTGACTCCATTTTCCCATGGTTCCTTTACACCCGATAATCCCACCATGCACCTACCTCAACATACTTTTCCCCATTCAGGATCCTAGCCCACTGATTATGTTGACTCAAAATCCTTTGTGGAGTAGACTCTAGTGACACACAAGACTGACAACCTTATGTGTAGCTACTCCAGTGACAAATGAGAGATCCCTCTCTAACTGCGTATGGTTGGAGGCGCAGGATAAAGCAGTTTTGCTATTACCCGGGAGCAATCCCTTCCTCAACCTTTGGTTCAATTCTGGTGCTAACAAACTAGCACCGTTGCGAGGGATGAACTTGAAGATCCTCACTGGGAAGAACGACAAATATTTAGATTTGACTATTGATGGTGAAAAATCGGTCAAACACCAAGAAGGTTGAGTACTTTTCACCTGGCGACTCCACTCTTGAAGGATTCAGACTTCAGTGACTCCACTGGTGACGTGATCCAGAAAATCTAATGACCAAGGAAGGGTGGTCGATCCCGACTGGAAATTGGACCCCTAGTAAAGCTCATAAATGCATGGCGAGAGGTCCCAACACTCGATTCCGCGTTTCTTCCAGGATGCCTTATCCTACCTTGTAAGTTTGCTCTTATCTTTTTCAGATTTATCAAAACAACCTTCTATGGCCTAGGTCATCTTGAGTAGAGCCATGAATATGTTCCTTTTTATCCTTCTTTATGAATTGAAATCATTGCATCATCTTGTAGCTCTGATTTCGTCCTAGGTCTTCATTTGGGGGTGCTCAATGTCATAGGACACCCCTGTGAAATTCATGAAACCTCGGGCGATAGTTTAGCTAATGTACCTAACCCTATATCCTCCATTTCTCCAAGCCAATATAAACTTCTGCAATTACCTCCTATCCTCCATGATTTTCCCACAAAATATTACAAATACCTTCCCAAGCTCAACGGAGAATCTGAAAACTTGACTACTGAGAAACATGTCCAAGCCGTTGAGCATTTCTCTGATTTGTTTGAGATAAAACATGATGACGTTTGCATGTAGATGTTTGCTTTATCCTTGCAAGGGGATTCCAAAGTATGGTCTAAACACTTGCAGCCTAAGTCCATTAGCACACGGGAAGAGATTTATTGCACATTCTTGAGGTTTTGGATAAGGATCCGGCTATTGGAGCAAATGATTTCAGAGTTTTATTCTTTGAGGAGACATGAAGGTGAGGCCATATCTAGTTTTAATAGAAGATTTGCAAGATTTTATTATAACATGCCTAAGGAAGTTCAACCTCTTGAGAACGCTGCTAAGATCTATTATGCAACCACCTTTCCTCCTAACCTGTCCTTGCTTCTTTTAGAGAAAAAATTCAACCACCCTGCAGCAGATGTTCGCTGATTGTTTGGAGGCTGAGGAAAAACTTACAATGTCCAAGAAGTTATCAGATCAGGAGAGTGGTGGTGAAATAATGGATAGATACAAATTGGTTGGGCCCTACAAGCAAAAGAAGGAAGCCTACAGCCTATCAAATATCGCTCATGATATGCAGAAATATGACTGTCCTATGGCTGAAATAAATGGTCCTGCAGGACTATTCTCTGAATATGGAGACCTGCCCCACTCCTGGTCAACTAAGGATGATTTTGAGAGGGGGATTGGTGCACCTATATACGATGAATATGAAGAAGAGTACCTGCAGAATGTAGTTGACGAGCCAGTTGTTGAAATGACACATTCTGATGAAAAAAGTAAAGGTGCAATGCAAAATCAAAAGGTCAAAGTGAGAAAATATGTTGAGGGCACTGGAGGTGATAGCTTACCCTTATGATATTCCTCTTTTGAATTGATACGGCATATAATCAAGGCCTCCAAGAAAAAGCAGAAATAAACAAAGGTGGTGCAAACCAGAAACTTGTGCGAAAATGAAGACAAATGCAACAGTTTGCAAATAAACACTTTTTCTGAGACTCCACTTTCAGGAACATCGCCTCACGCAGAAGAAGTATGCCTACTCGATTCTAATGGAGACACTGAGCACCTCCCTCTCGAAGCACATCAAACCTTCACTACAGAAATTTCAGATGAAGAGAGGGATATTTTGTTAGACAAAGATTCTAAGAGTCCTCATCTGGAATCTTCCAAATGTTAGCCTGACGACTCCCTAGAAGCACAAAGCTCTCGACAGCTTGCCCATGAGCAGGCGATGGTACGAGTTGGAGGTTACCATGATTTCTATGACCCTGTGGCCAAATACATGGAGGGTCTGGGTTAAGGCAATGATTGGTCACATCTCTTCCTTGAAGATCAGTTTGCTTATCATTTCCTTCTCTGATTATTTGTTTCATTTTTGTCCATCGAGCACCATACAAGAAAAAGAATATTAGGCAAGTTGCTTGATTGGCTTCACTAGAAGTCTGATTTCGCTTAGTTGGACTTATGTACAAAGTTAGATAGAATAGGTAGGAGAAAATAAGCTCATTTATTATCAAGCATTCCCTTCATTACTGTTTTCAGTTTGTTTCCATTTTCAGTCACCACCATAGGTTTACAGTCGCCATCATGACTTGCAAGAGGGGCATGAATTCGCTAAAGCAGTAGAATGAAGCAGAATGGAGATGTCTGAGAAAGGATGAAGGAGGCCCAATGGTTTTGGCACTTGGTCTATGGGGGTTCTTTGCTACCTTGCTGGGAGGATAGCATCCCTCATGGAGCTAGTTGTTAACACTCTGTTTTTAACAGTTGATTCAAGGGCTTGAAAAAGGTTCGATGAGGGTCCCATCCCCTCAAATCTCATGTGACCATCCTTAAACAATGAAAGCGGCTGGTGTATTGTAACATTGGGCATGATTCATATTCGAGGGATGTGATTGATCGGAGGTTGATCAACAGTACTGAAACACTTCACGTGAGTGAACATGCGCGATCAAAGATCATGTTTCGGATTGTGAAACATGTTAAAAGACTGGTGCCTTTTGACGGTTGAGATGAGGCCTGGGGAAGACGTACGACCTACAACAACTTCGCGATTCATACTTGTGTGGATAAAACTGCAATCTCAAATCATGAAAAGGCATAAAGGTTGCAAAGATCAACGACGGAGATGAAGAAGAGGGCAGATCTACAGCTACGGTTCATTTCGCAAGGTGAAATATCATAAAAAAATATCTAAATTCTCCGTTCCAAAAAAGGGCAGGGCCCACTTGCATCGACGACTGCATGAGGGTTGATCTCGATTGACAGCTTAGAATGAGTAACGATCCAAAACTACTTCCGGTGTTCAAAAAAGAAAAGTCGGTGGCAGGATGAACGAAACATGGATGATGGATACAAAATATTCCTTTGATCGGATCGCTAAGAAAGACTCCTGAGGTGTAGATCTCTAATCTAGTCTGGAAATGACAGTGGAGGGGGCATTCACACATGTAATCTGCCCCATTGCAGATTGGTCGATTCTTTCGATGCCATTCGAGATACACTTGAGGTGGAATCATCCCTTGGCAGAGTCATATCATGAAAGGATAGGAGGATTTTGTGTGAGTTGGCCTACAAAAATGGAGAAGTAGCCAGTGAATCTACATATCACATGAGGCAGAACCAACATGACGCAGGAGACCATTTTGTTTCCCACTTCGAAGGAAGAAGGAATTGTGGGAGCGCCCACTTCATGAAGTATGCGGCATGGATCTACTCTATCAAATGGAATCCACAATTGCTCCCCATAATAGACAGTAAGATTCCATGACCAATCCAGTCAGATGACTAGATCCCCAGTCAGTAAAGGATCGCTCTGCTCGTGCCTTCGCACATGTTGAGACCATATACACTCGATGACAAAATATGCAGGAATGTTAAACAACCTCTATGAAGATCGATCCTGAAGCCCTATATATCCTCCCTTTAGTTTAGCAAGAGTAAACTAACACATCTCCAAAAGAAGCCGATTTCTGCTCTTCCACAAAGTTGTAAAGGCCTGATAGAGTTTGAAGATGAAGATATGGATTGAAAAGCTTGTCCATCTGGGGGTGCTTATGGTTTGTGAGAAGGTTCCTCACTCACTTATCATCTTTTTATTTTCACGCCAATGGTGACACCAGCCATTAGAGCCCAGACGTGATACCCATGTCCGCAACGACGCGAGGCCTGGACACTTACTTCCCGTAAGTGTATTTCTAGGAACCCCTAATACCTTCACGCCCACCAAACCCTCTGTGGATAGGGACATTCATTGACTATTACCTGTGTAAACATTTGTTCGGATAGGAGCATTAGGGGCTTAAAGCCATCATCATTCTGATTGTGAATTACACTTGACGAGGGTGATGGGGTTGCTGTAGAGGTTCTACACCTTGGTGCATGTGGGATCACTCACCTCACTAGAGGTGAGGAATATAAGAATGATAGACCACCCCACAGGTCTGTCTCAACTAGAAGCAATACGACCCTTCCTCCAGAGCCCACGTATAACAGTGTTAACCAACGAGGAAGGAGGTGGCAGATGTGACTAGACCAGTGAGGGAGGCTAACCACTTTTCCAGTGTGTGACCATGTGGAAAGATATATTTGAACAAGATGGAAACAGATGTTCTAGAAAAAGAGGGAGTCATCATCCTTATCATCCATCTTGGTAGCTGAATAAGTCAAAACTGTTATGCAATAGTCAGCGCCATGATTTTTTTCATGCATATTTGTAAAATATGGTGATAGTCCACTCTTTGCTCTGTTAACACTGGATGGTGACTTGTAATAGTTTTTTATTCCGTAGTCTCAGCATTAGGATTGTATAAAAATGCTCCCGATAGAGGTAGAAAGGAGTTAGTGAATTGGATTGGGAAACAATCTCGAGTTGAGGTCCCCATTTGTAATACTTGATACCTGTGCCTGAATAAATTACAGTGGAAGACTGTCATTCAAAGCAGAGATTCCTGTGTTGTTGTTTTTCCCAATAAGCACTTTCTTTACGTGTAAAATGTGTTTCTTGTTTCTACTCCATTTTGTTTATTTCTTTTCATGTCTACAACATAAGGTATAGTGGTTTGGAATTCATACTTGTTATGCTTTAACTACTGTTTCAGGGATTTAACAATGGCTACTCTAAAGTTGCATGGAATTCATCTCATCGGTGCTCCATGTGATGGACTGTCCCTTATTTTCCTCTAAAACGCCCGCTAAAATCTCCTGATTGGGAAATCAGCAGCTATGTTGCCTTCGTTCGCAATATTTCATCATTCTTTCCATTTGTAATCATTTCCTGCGTAGGTTTTGACTCCAATTTCCCATGGTACCTCTACCCCTGATAATCACACCATACACCTACCCCAATCTCGGGATATAGCGAATGTACCAAAAATTAGCAGTTTTAGTATTTAGGGTTTTTCTAGCTTGAGGTCAAACTAGGGTTTGACTTTCTGAGAGTTTCACCCAACCAAAAATCTTGATCCAGGTCTCCAAACATCGATTTTGATGAGGAGAGAAATCCTATGGTGGGATCACTCAAAAATTCCTCTTTTTCAAGAATCCCTAATTTCCCGCACCGAGAATTGAAAATGCTCGAAATCGAATTTCACTTCGACAGAAGGATGCGCCCTTCAATGGAGACTCAGCCTAGCCTTCTTTTGCTGATTGATTGTGGAGAGAGAATGAAAAAGTAAGAATCCCTAGCTTCTCTAGCTGCACAATGTCTTCTTTCAGGGTGGCTCTGATACCATGATAAATTTTCATATGCTAAGCTAGATCATTAGTATTTCATTTTGATTTCATAACAAAAGCATATAAACAAGATCACTAAAAGATAGACAAGCATAACCATACAAAAGAGAACAANAAAGGGAAAAACCCAGCAAAAGCTTCCTCAATATAGATTCCCCAAAAGATAAAAGATAAAACCAACAAGGAGATCAAAGCCTGATCCTCCTCCTTCTCCAGATACTTCTCTCTCTTCTTCACTAATGCGCTATACAAGTGAGAGTGTGTGCTCCAACTAAGAAGCGCTACACCTCTATTTATATTTATCTGTTCACTTAAGTTAACTCATCCGACATGTAGGCTCAAGTTAAATCATGTAGGCTTGAGTTACACATGTGGGCTCAAGTAACCACACTAGGGTGCTAATGACCTGCCTTTACAATTAGAGGGGACTACCTCATGACTCTTATTAGTTCTTCTGATTAGGAGCATCGGGCTACAAAGTAATACAAGTGGCTCTCCGAATAGGACCATCGAGGACCACAAAACGATACATATAGAATATTCTTCAAAGTTACAATATTTCAACACTCCCCCTTAACAAGAAGGGTATTCTATAACAACATAAACAACAACAATAATTGGAGAGAGAGAGATATGACATCATCAACATCATCACGGTAACACATCTATAAATCATTGGAAGCTTTTCAACATCATGTAGTCTTCATCTTCAATCTTTAGTCTTCATCATCATTAACACTTTGGCTGCTTCGATCAGCAACATCTTCAACATTTTTACCTTTCGATCAGCAACATCATCTTCAGCACTTTGACCTTTCGATCAGCAATATCTTCAGCACTTTGACCTTTTGATCAGCAACATCATCTTCAGCACTTTGACTTTTTGATCAGCAACATCTTCAGCACCTTGACTTTTCAATCAGCAACATCTTTAGCATCATCTTTAGCACTTTGACCTTTCGATCAGCAACATCATCTTCAGCACTTTGACCTTTCGATCAGCAACATCTTTAGCATCATCTTTAGCAATTTGACCTTTCGATTAGCAGCAACATCATCATCATCATATTCTAATATTTTGATCAGAATCATCATCATCATCAAAACATCAGCATCATCACACTTTGATCTTTCGATCAGTGACATCATCATCATCACATTCTGATCTTTCAATCAGAAACATCATCATCATCATCACATTCTCAACAACCAAAGTCACCAGATTGATTATGGGATAATCAGTCCTTGTCACTTTAGGACTAAGTCAAAGGATGATGCAATCCTACCACCATCTCGATAACCAAAGTCACTGAATCCATTCTGAACTGAGGTTCACAGATGATACAATCCTACCACATTCTCGAGTACCGAAGTCACCAGATCCATTCGGAACCAAGGTTCAAGGATGATACAATCCTGCCATCTTGATAACCGAAGTCACCAGATCCATTCTGAACCGAGGGTCATGGATGATACAATCCTACAACCATCTTGATGATGGAAGTGACCAGATCCATTCTAAACCGAGGCTTATGGATGATACAATCCTACAACCATATCGATGACCAAAGTCATTGGATCCATTCGAAACCGAGCTTCACAAATGATACAATCCTACAACCATCTTGATGACTGAAGTCACCAGATCCATTCTGAACCGAGGTTCATGGATGATCGTATCCTACAACCATCTCGATGACTGAAGTCACCAGATCCATTCTAAACCAAGGTTAATGTTTGATACAATCCTACAACCATATCGATGACCAAAGTCACTAGATCCATTCTGAACCGAGGTTCACGGATGATACAATCCTACAACCATCTCGATGACCGAAGTCACTAGATCACTTCTGGACATATGTCCCAGGATGATACAAGCCCTCTTCATTTTTGAAGATCAAGGTCTCCATATCACTTTAGGGCAAGTGCCCAGGGATGATACAATCCCACTGCAACATCACTACTCCCCCTTTCGGGGAAGGTATTCCCAAACCACACCAAGCTTGTCTCAAAAGTGTTCAAACTTTACCCAAGACAGAGGCTTTGTTAGTGCATCATGATCTAAACCGTCATCATCTACATCTTCAGTATGTGAATACTGAACTGTCACCATCTGTATCTCCAGTATGTGAATACTGAACGCATCATCATTTCTATATTTAGTATAGAAATACAAAGTCACCATCATCTGCATATACAGTATGTAAATACTGAAAAATCATCTATATCTTCAGTATGGGAATACTGAAATCATCATCATCTATATCTTCAGTATCGGAATATTGAAACATCATCATCTGCATCTTTATCTCTTATGTAGAAATACCGAATTTCTATGTGTTACGATGGAACACAGGGTTCTTTGTTATCACAACTCTCATTATCACATAGAATCAATGTAGTATGCATCTTCAGGTCAAGGAGACATGATATCAGCTTCCAAAGCCATATGGATTCACAACTTAGCAGAGCAATCTGTTATGTATTCTGCTTTTGTCGTTCTAAGAGAAACACTGGATTGTTTCCTGCTAAACCATGAACTCATAGTAGACCCCAAAAAAAAACATCTACCTGATGTTCTTTTCCTATCTGAGATACTTCCAGCCCAATCTGCATCTGTATAGCCATACAATATGTAATCATAGCTACCATCATAGTATAGAACAAGGTCTATAGTCCCTTTCAGATATCTCATCACATGTTTTGTAGCTACTAGGTGAATCCATCTTGGTTGAACAAGATATTGACTTAAGGTTTTCACAACAAAACAAATGTTTGGTCTGGTATTTGTTAAGTACATCAATGACCCAATGATCTGTATGTAATGAGTCCCATCCACTAACTCTGATGAGTCATAAGCTAACAACTTCAGGTTGGAGTCTGTGGGTGTGGCCAAGGCTTTGCATTCCAACATATTGAATCTCTTCAATATCTCTACCGCATACTTTCCCTGGATGAGAAAGATTCCTTTTGAACTTTTCCATACTTCCAGATCTAGGAAATAGTGCATTAACCCAAGGTCTTTCATCTCAAATTCTTCTGCTAGTTTCTTTTTGCTTTCCATGATCTGTTTCTCATTCCCTGTCAAGAATAAGTCATCCACATATAATAATAGGATGACAACCTTGAGATAAAGGTTAGGATCAGCTTTACTCTTGGTAAAGCCCATAATTGACAGGAAATTGTCTATCCTTCCATACCAAGCTCTAGGAGCTTGCTTCATGCTATAGAGGGCCTTCTTCAACTTACATATATGAGTCCATCTGTCTTCAACTTCAGATCCTTGTGACTATTCGATGTAAAACTCTTCCCCAATCATACCATTAAGGAAGGCTTGTCTTTAATTCATCATGGAAGCAACTACCATCATAGTTCTGAAGGAAGTGTACCTTGCTTCCTAGAGTAAGTGTCTCTTCATAATTAATTCCCTCTTTCTTATAGAAACCTCTCGCCACAAGTCTTTCCTTACTTCTATCAGCAACATATTTTATCTTGAAAATCAATTTGTAAGATACCACATTCTTGATTTCTGGTTTGAGTTCTATATCCCAAACATCATTCTAGTATTCTTTCATCATAACATCGTCCATGAGTTCGTCTTGTCATATCATCAACATATCCTAGTATTCTGCATTCAACTTTGAAGGTTGGAACCCACTTTACTCTTGGTAAAGTCTCGATCCATCATGAAGTTGTCCATCATTTTGTACTGTGTCAAACTTAGATATCTTTTGTAGTCACTCCCCCTGAAGTGGAGTATCATCTTCCTTCTTCATTCTGTATAGGTGGTTCTATGCTTGATATATACTGGTCAATAGAGTATGTCATGTCCTAGTCTATTCTTTCTGAGGAAAATCACGATCCTTGCTTTGTACACTTGTTCTTGTAGATCCATATGGAGGATACTATGTACTTCACTTTATGTCTCAAAATCATATCATATACATCATTCCCTATGATCAATTGTTATTCTTTGATCATAGCTTCTTTCACAACATTCTTTTCTTCATCCTGAGTTATCTCTCATACCCATGTTGGTCTTCATCCTTAGAGGTGGATCTACCGCTCTCTTAAGCTCTCTATTTCGTCATGGTGTCTCTGACCCTAGGAGCTTCACATGCATGCTTATTGAATTGACATCACTTGTTCTTCGGAACAAGTCTCATCCTTCTTTTCTTGTAGGAGGTTGTACAAGACCTTTCCTACAATTGAAATGCACCAGTTTCATGGTTAGAACTATTTCATAAAACATATGCATAACAACAAATTCTTATGCATCATGCAACTATTTATCCAATACAACATTCATTCATATCTCACAGAAACTTTCTAGATGCCTTCCATCTCTACCATGACATCATTGGTATTGTGCACTAATCCAATATGTTAGCAAAGAGGTTTGATAAGTAGCAATGGAGAGTTCTATAGCACCATGAGCTACTTACCCATCACATGCATATTAGTAGTATACAGTCATTAATGCAAACAATCTATCATGCATAACACATCAATTGAATATAATCAAATGTAAAACAATATCATGAAGTGACAATTGAATACTTATCTTTTATTTGTTTCATGGGTAGACTCCATCTTGATTATTCTGCTTTATCATATTCTTCATTCATGAAATCATCATTTATTATCCAAATGATAAGATGAATAAGAGGTTCTTCAAGAATTGAGTTCTTCATATTCCTCATCGCTTGATATTCAATTCTTCCCATCTTCTTCTTCTACTCTTATGATTCGAGCTGAAAGTAATCACTTTATTCTGGCATACATTCCTTGCATGAATGGATCCCACGATCCTGGGAAGCCATTTAAGGTGGCTATCACCACTTCAGCATTCTTCACTTCTTCTTTTACTTCTTCAATTTGTTTCTTAGGGTCATCTTCCGATGTATGTTCTTTCCTTCAAATAGCTTGGTCAAAGAATCAAACATCTCTTTCAGTTTCTTTAGGGAAGACACTTGAAGTACAAGTTGATTCGTGACTAAATCAACAATGATCTGCTTGGCCTTGACCAAGTTCTTTCGGTGTAAGGCTTTGAGCCTCATGTCCCTCTAGAATTGGAACCTCTCTACTCATGTAGGTGTCTAATTCATTTTCTTTAGAGAGATCAAATACTTCGATGCTTGGAAGTTTTCAACTTCACCAAGCTTATCATCAAGCTGATGTGATATATCACTTTGAAATGAGAACCTCAAATGCAAATAGCAAAAGATTAGATCTTACTGATTTGAGGTGTTTGTCCTGCTTCCGGAGCTGGTTGATTTAGGGTTTGTAAAAGAAACCCTAATTTTCAAAACTTGGAATATTTAATATATAATTGGATATAAATATAGATCTCTTCAAATGGAGTTGTCTAATGTGCTTCTTTTCTGAAAACAGTGGAGAGAAGCTCCTAGAACAGGAAGCCCTAGTTTTCCAATTTCTTCTGCAGAAATTGTTGTCACTGTTTCTATGATATCTTTGAAATTACTGCTCCTTTGTGTATAAAATTTCATAATGAGGTAAAATCACATGTCCCTGATCGAATTCCATAGTTTCAATCAGAATTGTTTTCACCAATTGGGATTTATGGTCCTTTTCCCAAGGTGACCTATTACAGGACTGTTTAGAACAACAAAGTTGTACAGCCTTCCATGTGTCACCGTTTCATCTTATGGGTCTGAAATTTGGACCACAAAAATTAAAGTCTATGATATTTCTAGAACATCTTCAGAAATTCAATTTGGACCTCTGTATCCCAAGCTATAGAAATGTTCCCCAGGTGTCCTGTTTAGGGATGAATTCTGGAAGAGGCTGGAACCCTAACTTGGAGGGATCATATCTCCCAGAATATAGTGAATCTAAGGATGAATTTTGGACATAATGTAAATCAGGTTTTTATCTTCGGCCTCTACAATGTTTCACTCCTCAAGCTTTTCCAATTGCAGGATATAGAGAATGTACCAAAAAATTGCAGTTTTAGTATATAGGATTTTTCTAGCTCGGGGTCAAATTAGGGTTTGACTTTCCTGGAGTTATACCCAACCAAAAATCTTGATATAGGTCTCTAAACTTTGATTATGATGAGGAGAGTGATCCTATACTGGGCTCACTAAAAAATTCCTCTTCTGCAAGAAGCCTTAATTTCCTGCACCGAGAACTGAAAATGCTCAGAATCGAATTCTGCTTTGACAGAAAGATGTGACCTTTAATGGAGACTTAACCTAGCCTTCTTTTGATGATCGATTATGGAGAGAGAACAAAAAAGTAAGAATCCCTATATTCTGCAGCTCCATAATGTCTTCTTTGAATGTGGCACTAATACCAAGTTAAATTTTCATATGCTAAGCTAGATCATTAGTATTTCATTTCAATTTCATAAAAAAAACATATAAACAAGATCACTGAAAGATAGACAAGCACAACCATACAAAAGAGAACACAAAGATTTATCCTGGGAAAACCCTAAAGGGAAAAACCCAGCAAAATCTTCCTAAATATAGATTCCCCAAATGATAAAAGATAAAACCAACAAGGAGATCAAAGCCTTATCCTCCTCCTTCTCTAGATACTTCTCTCTCTTCTCCACTAATGCACTATACAAATGAGAGTGTGTGCTCCAAATGAGGAGCGCTACACCTCTATTTATATTCATCTGTTCACTTAAGTTAACTCATCTGACATGTAGGCTCGAGTTAAACCATGTAGGCTTGAGTTACACATGTAAACTCAAGTAACCACACTGGGGTGCTAATGACCCACCTTTACAATTAGAGGGGACTACCCCATGACTCTTATTAGTTCTTTCGATTAGGAGCATCAGGGTACAAATTAATACAACTGGTTCTCCCAATAGGACCATCAGGGACCACAAAAATATACATATAGAATATTATTTTAAGTTACAATATTTCAACATCTTGGTCATGAAGGTGCACAGCAAATTGGTTGTATCTAGAGAAACCATCCAGAAATGACATGACACTAGTCCCTAAGACTCTTTGCAACATGTGTTCCATCTTGGGTAGGGGATAGTTGTCTTTCTTGGAGAACTTGTTCAAATTTCTGAAATCCACACATAACCTAATCTCCTCGTTATTATTCCTTACCACCACTAAGTTTGCAATTCATTCGGAATGCTTGAGGGGAATTATGATTTTGTCTTTGAGGATCTTATGGATTTCTTTTTCAATTACAGGTAGTAGGACAGGACTGATGGATCTCAGCTTCTATTTGAAAGGGATGGTGTCCTTCTCCAAGGGAATTTTGTGTTTGATGATATTGGTGTCATAGGTTTTCAAGTCACTGTACTCCCAGGAAAAGATATCAGCAAATTCTTTTATCAGGCCATAAAATTTGGACCTTTGATGAGTATTCAACTTAGTGGACAAATTTATAAGTCTTGGATGACTTTGGCTTCCTATGTTTTTCTCTTGGACATTAGGGTCTTGCTCCTTTTTGTGAGGCTTGAGAGGGATATCATTATGATCAAATAGCTCTTCCAAGGGTACCACCCCCCGAGGTATATAATTACTGGGTAAGTGAACAATATTCTGATCAACTACTTTACCTTTCAACTTGAGATGCAAGGATTCTTCTATGTTTAGGTTTTCTTGATCTATATGCATATCATAGAATTGATCTACTACCTGGAGGAATTTACTAAGCTCATCATCATTCTCAAACACCTTCCAAACATTCACATTATCTGGTTGGGAAGGTCTGTAGTTGACTTGAATATCATAGCTGAGCCTAGGGGGTAAAGGGGGAACAAAAAAACTTGCAAAGATAGCAAGGGAATCAACCAGGTGATTCATAGCCCTAGGTATATATGACAGTTCAAAAAACATAAAGGAGTCTCTGAGTTTCCATACCTCATCCCTGTAAGCCTTCAGTTGGACATTTTTTGCTTGAAAGGGGTTGTTGACCTGCTGTATAATAAGGTCTACATTTCCAACTATTTGCATGCACATGATCCCCATTTCCTTGGTAGCTTTCACTCCTAACAGCAAGGCTTCATATTCTGCTATATTTTTAGTGGTTTTAAAATCAAGCATATAAGACAGATGACTAGTCTCTTTGGATGGAGAGATTAGCACTACACCTGCACTTGTTGAGGCTTGAGTGCTAGCACCATCAAAATACATGTTCTAGATTGATGTGGTCATCTATTTGTAGAATGCATGACCCAAAATCTGTGTCTACTGCATAGATGGGGTGATTCACTCAATTCTTTTCATTGTTTATGATGTTAGAAAGCTGATTCTCTCTGTAAAGCCTCTTGGTCTCCCCTCTAAACCTTGGGATTGTAGCATATGTAAGGTCCATCTAAAGGGTACCACGCATCCTTTTACTCCATGATCGAGACAGTAAGAGACCAAATTAAGGAGGGATATCAGCCACTACAATGCCCATTGCTATGCTTTTTTAGGGTAGCTTAGATAAGTTTACAACAAGGTCTTTGATGAGGCCCAAGCACTTGACCTTTTTGGAGTCAAAGGAAAATAGATCATGGTAGGGTTTTGTAATGTTGATACCAAGCTCATCCATCATAGCTTTTGGCATTAGGTTATGGGAAGCTCCTGAGTCGAGAAAACAGTGATGGAGTTTATCATGGATATTCAAAGATATGTAGAAAGGTGGGCAAGAATCATTTAGATATTTGATCATAAGGCCTAGGGTTACAATAGGTTTATCATCTTACATATTGACAAAGTCAGTGTCTATATGTATCTTAAGTTGAAGAGAATTTAGTATTGAATATTTGAATGCATCATTTTTCATTAGCTCTATCAATGGGAAGGGGATATTCAATTTCTGAATCTCAGACTCAAGATTGAAGGAATAATGCAGTTTATCAAGAAAAATTACCTCTTGTAATGGATCTTTGAGTTGGACAGGATCAGGGGTTGATGAATGTACTAGATTTTGCAGCTGTTTGGTAATGACAACCATCTTCTTTGGTGGGACAATAACCTTTTTAGCTGGAGCAACAGGCTACTTTGTAGGAATGGGATTCTTCTTAGGGGGAGAAATCAGCCTAGACCTTGGATTATAACCTCCTTGATCATCTTCCTGATACACTGGTTCTTCACTGATGTGCTCATCCATTAGGGATTCCTCATATTTTGCCTGTGTCAAAAAAGAATAGTCAACTTCATCCTCTATGCAGTTGATGTTGTCTTCAACCTCCTCTTATTCCTGAATAAACTCTGGTTCTTCTTCTAGTACAACATTCTGAAAGGGAGCTCTGATTTTTTGATCTTGAACCTGATTCCTCTCCCTTTGAAAGATCTGGACTTGGGGGGTGCCTCTTCTATAAGGGAAAATATTAGGGTTTTGAGGAACAAAATCACTTGGCCCTTTACCCCTCACAGGTATCTCCCCTCATTCATTTAGCTTTGACATTTCAACAGTCGAATTATCCAACAATTTGGCCATTTTGTTAATTTTGTTCTCTGATGAAGAAGCCCCAAGAGGGTTTGTGGGTTGCTTCTTCCTATATGTCTTTCCTTCGACCTTCTAAGATGCTACAATGTTAGATTCTACCTCTAAGGCAACACTTGCATGAGTGATAGGGAGGAAGATTGCCTCTCTCTGAGAAGTAGGAAGAAATCAGAGTCAAAGGAATTTGCATAGGTGATTCTGGCCGAGGTATCAGTGGGCTTGATCTCAACGAGGATCTTGCTAAACATATTGTTAAACCTCTTGGTGAAGTTGGAGACAGACTCCCCATTCTCTCTTTTTAAGGTGCTAAACTCGGTGATATAATAGAGGTGGTCTCTCCTCTCTCCCCAATGCTTTAGAAAGATGTCATATAGGGCTTCAATACCTACTACTGATCCAGTAGGTAGCTCTTTGAACCATTTCCTAGCCTAACCATCTATGCTTTGCACAAAAACCCTAGTCCACACATCTTCCTGTTCTATATTTATGTTCTCAACATAACTGTAGAGTGCTTCTAGGTGTTCTTCAGCTATGAAATATCCCTCTCCTATGAATTTAGGCATGTATTTGAGATAGTCTCTAGTGGGCATGGACGACAGAGGGTTAGGTAAATTAAGAGGGGCATACCTAGCTACCAAGATCCTTTCCATTTTGGTCAGAGGGGTATACATGTTGGAAATGGGTATGGAAAGGGTGGAAGAAGCTACTACTGATGTGGGTGGTAGCTAAAAGAGTGTTGGTGGTAAACTTGTCCTAGTGGAGCCGCCAGGGATTGGATCTTTAGAAGTTGCAGTGCTTGAAGATACCTAAACCCTAAAATTTTTTGATGTATTCATAAATTTCTGAGAATCAAATGTTTCGATAGAAGAAATAATAGTAGGAATATCTATTCAAATACCTGATGTAGATTCCTTTGTAGCACTATTGGTATTTCTTAGTGAAGCCATAGCTCTTCTCAAAATCTCTTCTAGATATGAAACATGTGTTGCTAGTGGCCCTTGAGGGTTTTCTCTGGTACTTGGTATTCTTGAAGACACCTTATTTCAATGGAGTCGCTAGATAGATGACTACAACCAGAATAGTGTCCAAAATTTGTCTATCATCAAAGCAGGATCTATGTCGTCTCCCAGGGAAGCTGAGTTTCAATCTCTGAATCCCCAGCAGTGGCACCAATTTGTTATCACTTCAGGAAAATCATCTAGGTTGTAGCTCGAAGAGGCCTGGTAACTTAAATGTTTTTATGGTTTTCTAAGTGGATCAAGTTATGCGACCTATAGGACCTCACACTTTCAATACACGCATGAAACTCAATTAGGGATAAGGCTTCTAACTACTATTGTTCAGAGGTTTGATAATATGGTGCAGAGATGGAGAACTTATCCTGCTGGCAGATTCATACATAAAACAGATATATATAAATGGCTAATCATAACAAGGAAATTACTTATAATTTAAATCATCAATATGTCAATAGGATGACAGCTATCAGACATCAATTAACATGAATAAACCTGAATAACACATTCAAGAATAAGCACAGAAAAAACAAGAATGGTAGTTGAACATATGATAGCAAAAGAGCTTATATTAGGTCATGAGAAATATGAGAAGCTTGATAATAGTAATTGTCTACAGGTCCTCGAAGTCGAACCCTTCAATAAAATAAGTCTTAGGATTTATAGCCTTTACAAAATATTCAGATCCTAAAAAATTGGATCTAATTTAGTAAAAATAGACCGAATAATTGTTTTTGTAGAATTAGGTTAAAAACCCTAATTTAACTACTAGACTATATAACTGAAAAACTCGTCCACTGCTTGAACCCTGTGATGACTGAAGTGAGTACTGGGAATAAACTGGCACTAGTCCTCTGCTAGATAAGTCACTGTTTGCTAGGAAGTTAGTGTTTGTGACCCTTTCTTCTTTTATGTAACTATAAAACTAGAGCATAGCTTCCCTAATGTTGTTCTCCAGTGCCTTTCATCTGTGTACTTCATCCCTGAGCTAATAATGTTCGCCCAAAACCGGTCCTTTGTGCCAAAATTTGATCCTTTGCTTCTTTCTGCTTTAAGTGGTTAAGGGATCAAAATGTGGTGTATGTTAGATGCTGAAAGCACTGCTTTCTATGGATAATGAACCCCTTTAGCGTTCACCTAACCCACCGAAAGCACTATTTTTTGAAAAAAGTTTCAAGCAGCTCCAAAATTACGCCATTAAGTTTTGTTTCTTATCTTATGACTTTTATTCACCATGCTTAATTTTTGGAAGGTTAGGAGCAACCTAGATTGATTCTAGATTCTGAAGGCTTACTGCTACTTCAACTAGCGTTTCCAGTGTAAGATGAGTGCTAGGGTTTGGTATGGTATTCTTCACCTGCAACCTCAGAATCCTAATCATTCTATACAACCTAGTGTTGTCCTTCATGTATGTTAGGTTTCTTGTTTTTAGCAAGATATACCTTCCTCTCATCTCTAGTAAAGAATTGTGCAACTGGTTATTCCTCTTGGTTAATATAGCATTGTTTTTCTTTATCTCTCTTTCTAAAATTTCCATCTCATACACTTGTCTCAGCAACAGATTTATTCTCTATGTCTTGAGATTGCTAGAAGAATCCTTTTCTACTGGTTCATCTTTCTCTTTTGGTGTAGGTGAGTGGAGTTCTTCATTTCCTGCTACAACCCACACTGCTAGGTCAATGCCTTCCTCTCTTTCTTCTTCTAAATCTGAGTAGGGAAGGTTCAAAATGTTTCCACTATGTGCTCTGATTTTCTTTCCCTTTTCATTGAAGTCTAGTTTTATTTTAACCTGCTTCATTTTAGGAGAGGAAGGAGGCTATTCTACTGTTGTTGGGGAGATATCAATTCTTTTCCTCTTTCCACTCCTTGGGGTACTATATTTGTTCGAAGGAGACTTTCCCTTCTCTTCTAGATGTAGGCCTGTTTCAATACCATTCCAAAAAAAGAAATGTGTCCCTGCCATATTTCTCCTCTTTAGCAATTCTTGTATAAGGATTTGTGTAAGGCCATTGTGAGACAATCTTCCAGCAATCTTAGTTGGATAAGCCTTCACCTGGTGTGCCATTTTTTTCACGCTCCTATGTAAGTAGAAAGGTAAATTTAGTGGGCTCTTTCCTATGAAGTGGTTCATTGGTTTGAAATGATAAATCACGGCCCTCTTGTATCTACCTTCACAAGTTATATATACCACAATGGCCTTCAGTAACTGCTGCCAACGCTCTTCTATCCAGGTGGATGGAACACTTTTCTTCCACACCACCCCTCTGTGTTCATGCATCAAATAAGATTTGAACTCCACATCTCTTGTAATAGTGGTTTTAAACCAATTTTCCCAAGTCCTTGGGAGTTCAGTCACCTCTGCAATTAGGGTTTCATCAACCATGAATTCCTCCTTACCTATGATTGCCTTGAAGCCATCAAAAGAGAGAGCAAATACCTCATCCACCTAGTGGTGTGAACCTTGAACTTTCTCACAATATTTGTAGCAGCCTGCATCTTTCAAGAACTGGAAGACCTATGGATGTGCCTCTAGGTAGCTGATGTCTCCTAATTATTGCCTCAGAGGAGGCCCTCCCTTCTTCATTTGTTGAATGTGCTCCTAAGTGCCTGCAAAAATTCAATTCAAGTTCTGTGGAAGAGGCTAGCAGGCTGACTTACAGAGGTGGCTTCGAGTGGTGAGGATTCATGCAATTGAAGGTGGAGTGTATTGAAGGATAGGGCACAGATTATGAGGGTTTTAACTGCTTGAGAAGTGCTTGAGTAAGAGGATGATGGCATTGGTGATATCTTCAAGACCACTTGCCCATCAATTATTTTTAATTCAAACTTGATATTCAGTGGATATTTTCTGCAATTTCTTGGAAAGATGGAGGGAAAACTAGGATTTTGAATCACATCAGTCATCATTATATAAATAACAACCTCCTCAATCATTTACTTACACCTTGCTATAGTTTCCCTGTCCTTTCAGTGGTCTATCGTGCCCTATCATGATCTCTATTGTGCTGATGAGATTTGATTTGATGGGTAGTTAACTGTTTCCTCTTTCGGATTTCTTGGCAGTTAAGGGCACCGAGGATTTTGTCTACTAGCTGCTGAAATATGAGCTTTCAGTGGCAAATGAACCACTGACATGTTCTCCCAAGCCACTGAAACTTTATTGCCAAACAGTCTTGTGAAACTTGCTTTCGACAAATTATAACCTTTCTGGATCTCCTCGTTTGACTACCAAAAGGCAGGCCTTTTGGCTACTAATGAACCATCAACACTTTCTCCTAAGCCACTGAAACTGACTTTTTCCCCAACGCATTTCATTTTCTTTCAGTGGTTAATGCCCTCCTTCAATAGTTCGCTAAGCTACTGAAACCAATGCTTTTTGGTGGCTAATGAGCTGTTTGAAATTCTCTCCTAAGCCACCCAAAGTCCTTTTAGAAATTAACCGATCAAGCCAACTTTCGCTGGCTAACCTTGATCTTGTGTTGAACTGTTAGCTACCAAAACCAAAGCTTTTAGGTGGCTAATGAGCTGTTGGAAACTCGCCTAAGCCATCGAAAGATAAAAATTTCAATTTTGTCAGATATCGAAATACCAGAGATCCTCAATTTGTTAGTTACCTTAAAATATTTCATAATATGGCTTGAAATCTTCATTCTATCAAAAATAAATCTTCTGAGTGAACTTATTGAAAAATAAATTTATTTTGGGGAGATAACACCTTCTCTTCCATCTCCCTTTCTATCTATTGCAGGTCTGTGGAGCCCTAATGTCAGCCATTGAAGCTTATTAAAGAATTATATTACAGCCTCCATCAATTTTAGGTCGAGCTCTAGTGAAGCCCATGCTTCACTTATGCTCACAGCCCCTTGCTGGTCATGATTTAGGCCTCCTGCCCCTTAATTTTGGAAGCATCTTTGTAATGGTTATAAAATAATGTAATTTATGTTCTCTAGTGTAATTATCATCTGAAAATTGCATTTATCAGGTCAATATATCTCATACCCTAAATATTATTAGGATCATTTTCATAAAAAGGTCCCATTTTAGCACTGTATGGGGATTGAGTGAATATGAGTGTTGTAATAAATAATTCATGATGGGGAAGTGATTAAAATAAGTATTTATGTTCATAGAGATCATATTTATCACTGTTATAAATCTCATGTTTTGCAGAATTCGATTTAAGCTGATTTAATAGCTTTTTTAAGACCCTGTCTAGATGACTAGTTTTTAATAACTAGTTTTACTAAAATTGATGCAAAACAGGCTCCGTAAACTCAAAATGAGCTCTATCAGTTCCCGTAAGTTAGTAATAGGAAAAAATTCCCATATAAATCTCTAGAAATATTTTTTTTTGGGTCATACCACCCTTTTGCATTCTCCTCTATGCAGGGTTTCTCTTGACCAAAATTGCTAGAAATCCCCAAATTCACTCAAAACACCTTAAAATTTCCAGAACCTTAGAAAACTATATAAATAAATTTTTTATGTTAGTGTAAGTCTGAAACAAACCTCTGCAAATTTCCTGAAGCCTCTGGTTGAAACAGACCGAACTACTCTCCTTCGTTTCACAGTTTGGCTGCCTAGAAGCATGGTAGTAGGTTTCCGTGGAACGGACTCTGAAACCTAAATGGAACCAGATCTAAATGTGTTAAGGGAGAGGAAATTACATGTCTGACATCTCTTTGTTTTCTTCCCATTGATCACTCGTGTCCTCTGCAAAATTTCCCAAAAGAAACCCTTGTTTTACCGAGTATGAGAAGGCTCTGTGTGAACCAATTAAAATTTCAAAATTGTTTAAGTAAAATTACAGAATTAAAGTGTTCATGTTTTCACACCATACTTAGGACATTACAAAGAAGCAAATTGTGAAGAAGCCAAAGTCAAAAATTGAAGATGAAGATTCATATGAAGATTTAATGAGGAAAGTTAAGAACAAAGGGAGCACATCCAAGTGTTCTTATTGCAGCAAGGTATTTCATTTAGAGAAGAAGTGTTTCAAGAAGAATATGGATGTCATGTCTCAGATTCTTGATAAGCACAAGATTGAATTTCCAGATGAACTAGAAAATCCTGTTGATTCCTCAGAACAATGTCATACTGCGCAATTCCAAGGTGATATAACTTATGCTTTGAGTGCCAAAGTTATCTCCTTTTCTAATGTCTATGCTATAGATTTAGTCTGTGATATATCATGATCAGAAATATCAGACCCTTTCTTTGAAGGTCCTCCTCTCAGTCTACTAGATTCATCTCCCAAGAATTGTGATTTTTCACTAGATATTGACTTGCCTTTGACCAACGTTTCCTCACAAGTTTGTATATATGATTTAGAAGATTGTTTGTAGCTGATATGCATGTCATGACACATATAATACCACCATCCATACCATATACCATACTTCTGAATAATCCAAAGACTATACAAATCCCAAGCTCACTAGTTGATTCCTCGTAGGTGTCTTATGTAGTGATGTTTATCTTACATGGTTTAAAGTCTTTCCTATATTTCAGTGGCTGGTTATCCACATACTTAGTCATATTTGGACTGATATTAAACATGTTTGGATATGTTCTAAAAACTTATAGTTCATATCTTATGCCCATCAATCATTCATATTTTTACACCTTAAAATTTTCCTAGTCTAGCCCTATATCCTCATGGAGCTAATGAAGCCTTTGTCCTTGTTGTTCCGTATGCTAATATTTCTTATATATTAGATTTTTATCAGCCTAATATTAGATATACATAGTTGCTACATTATATTGGAAGATTGACATCTGATTCACATCACAATTTTGCTGCTATTCAGGGAATTGCATGTGAAATAAATTGTCTTAAATTTTGTACTCTTTGGGAAGGAGCATGCACAGATCTCTTTTCCATTTCATATTATGTTTGTAGATCATATTTTGACATCAGAAAGAAGCATTTAGATAATGCTCCTACTTCATCAGATGATAAGATACAAGGAGTCTATCCTCTTCTTTCTTGCAGCACTACAACAAAAACTAGATTTAACATCTCTTTTTGCATCCTTTTTTGCGTCTATACTATCTTTTAGTGTATTTTCCTTCATTTTTTGGACAATATGGTGCAATTTCACGGGTTGGTGCTATTTTAGGCATTTTTTGCGTCCTTTTTCTAAATCTGGTGCAAATTGCGGCGTAATGTACACCAGGTTTTGCACCTAGTTATACGCTAGGTTTTGCATCAGGGTTTGCAACAGGTTTTGAGCCTAGTTTTGCACCTAATTTTGCACCTAGTTTGTACATATACTCTTGTTGCGCCCCCTTTTATGCCCATGTTTGCCTCAACTTTTACGCCCTTGTTTTCATCCACTTTTGCATCCTTTTTTACATCCACTTTTGCATCCACTTCTGCTTCTTTTTTTGCATCCCTTCATGTGCCAAGTTTTGCATCAAAGTTTACATCCTATTTTGAGTCTAGTTTTGCATCTCATTTTGTTTCAGCCATTTTTGCATCCACTTTTGCATCCATTTTTTCATCCACTTTTGTACCCATGTTTTCATCCCTTTTTGCATCCCATTTTGCATCCATGTTTACATCTTTTTTTGCATCTACTATTGCATCCACTTTTTTCGCATCCCAATTCATACCCATTTTTGCGCTTACTTTTACACCCACTTTTGCTTCAACTTTTGCATCTATGTTTGCATCTTTTTTTGCATCTACTATTGCATCCACTTTTTTCGCATCCCAATTCATACCCATTTTTGCGCTTACTTTTACACCCACTTTTGCTTCAACTTTTGCATCTATGTTTGCATCTTTTTTTGCATCTAATTTACATCAATTATTGCATCCCTTTTTGCATCCATTTTTGCATCCACTTTTGCATCGGGTTTTGCGTTGGGTGTTATGACTACTTTTGCATCTAGTTTTGCATCTACTTTTGTTGCATCCACTTTCACATCCAATTTTGTATCCAATTTTACATCCATGGTTGTATTCAATTTTGTGCCACTTTTTTCATCATGTTTTGCTTCCATGATTGCATCATTTTTTGCATCACCTTTTGCATCCATTTTTGGTGCACCCCATTATGCGCCCACTTTTGCCCTACTTTTGTTGCATCCATGTTTGCATCATTTTTTGCATCCATGTTTTTATCCACTTTTGCATCTAGTTTTACACCCAGATGTTGAAGATGAAAATGAGGATAATGATTATGATATTGAGGATGGTTATGATGATGATGATAATGTTGTTGATAATGAGGAGAATGATGACAATGATGATGATGATGACGATTATGATGAGGAGGAGGAGGAGGAGGATAATGGCAATAATGACATTGCCGATGATTATGATGGCAATGCAATGAATGGTGATGATGGTGATGATGACAATGACAATGATGATGAGTACAATCAGAGTGATGATGTTGATCATCTTAAAAAATAAGTTGTTATTTGTCATGCATAAATCGTGTGCCTCCTCCATGACCCTTTTCCACTAATCATATATTTTGGGTAGATGTTATTTCTTATGCCAAAGGTAATGATGAATAACTGATGAAAATGTCAATAATGATGATGATTATGTCAAGGACAATGGTGATGATGATGACATGGATGATGATTATGTCGATGATGATAACTATTGTGATAATCATGATGACAATGACAAAGATGACGACAATGATGATGATGATCATCATCATTTCCATAATCGTCTTAATGAAAAACATCATCACTGTCATTGTCATCTAGTTCATCATCGTCATCATTTAAAGCATATGGGATATGTTTACCATTTATAGCATGCATAACAAGTGGGATTATTCTAAAACACCCCACCAAAGTACAAAATTCAAACCACAAGGGAAACATAATATTGAAATTGTTCCAATTTTCTTTCTCCCAACAAAACATGCTTCATTTTAGGAAATTATGTTAAAATCCATACATTCATAACCCATCTATACTATACTTGTAATAAATGTAAATATAATACTTAATCGAATTTATAAAATAGGTAAATATTTTATAAACACCCTTATGATATATAAACTTCTTTCACCTTAATAATGGTAAAATATGTAAATATAATAATAACATATAATTAATATAAATATGTTACTATAGTTCATATGTTAAAAGATTTAATATAAATAAATATATATAGTTCATATGTTATGTGATTTAATATAATTAAATATACACACATATTATTTACTTATACATTATACAAATTAAAATATAGATTAAAAACTATGAAGTTTCATAGGGAGGCGAAGCAAAACATGAAGGATTTTTCAAATATAGATCTATGTACAACTACCCATTTCCCAATGGGGCTTCCGCTAAATCAATCTATGGATTCAGGGTTATGAGTATCAATTTGGTCCCTCTGGTCCGTCCCCAATTTGTCCACGAGAGGATTTATATCGGTCATGATAGGATTTAACATTATTCCTCCCATGAGGACTTCTCACGGCCCATGAGAACGTCTGAGGGCGCCTAGTTGGCAACGTGGGTGTCTTGATTCACGGGCCAGGACGTTCAAAGCCTGGATTTTGGGGATGGATCAAAGTATACTAGGAGCTCTACCACTGTTGATGCCTCTACTGTCTCTGTCTTAGATGTTGCTCTCTCGTATACTATATAAGATATACCTATGTTGGTGGTGCTACTGATGCTAGGTCACCAAAATTTAGATCGCTATCTCACCCTGCCCATGGAACAAGAATTTGGTCGAATCTCAAGTCTACCACATGCTTTCCATTCCAAAAAAATTCACAGTTTTGCATGATTCGATTTCCTTCTGGTACTCTGTGCTGGTTGGGTTTTCCATCTATATTTTCAATTAAATGAGGAATTCGTTTAATGCAGTTTAGTCGTTTTGGTGGGTAGGTGTGATGCTTGTAACTGCAAATCTAATTCTTTCAGCCCACGTTGAAATATTTGTAATTACATATTTTATTGAAAGCACGTTTGAGAATAGAAATTTCAGAAAACGAGGTCAAACATATAATTCCATATCTTACTTAAAATAGTTGGTATTTGTTTTTATCTAATTATTGGTTAAGAGTTTTTAAGATGAAAGGAATTAAAAGAGTAGGTTAATTGCTATAGAGTGAAGAAAGAGTTATTCTTTAAATTACTTTTAAGGTTTTTTTAATTGGTTAAACTTTTTTTAGATGTAGGAAAATGGGTGAAATTTTGTTAGAAGTTGGTCAACTACTTGTTATTTTAAATGATTTGTTTTTTTTGAATAATGAGAGGAATCAATTTGCACTATCTATAAAAATTTTGATCCACTTAAAAAAAATCTCAAATTCAAAATAATATATATATATAATGCATTGATATAGAGCAAGCATTTTTATTAAAAACATTTAAAAAAATAACATATTAAGTAGTTACCTATAATCAATTTTAATTTTAGTTATAAGAATACTTTTAAAAAAATTAACATATTGATTATATAATTAAAGTAATTTATTTTAAATTTAAATTTTTTATATTTAGAATAGGGTATTTATTTTACATTTATGCTTTTCATTTAAGTGTTATTACATTGGAGGCTCATTTTATCAAATTCATGAAAATACAAAATATGTATGTTGGTTTTAAGTGTGACTCACAGTTTATGTTCCTTATTTGGTGGATTCTTTGAGTCTCCTAATTGTCTAAGTCTCTAGCCTAGCACCATGTACCATCATCACAAAAGTGGTAGGTAAGGTCTTTATGCCTCCATCCATACCTTGCAAATTGCATAAAGACCTATACCTTCTTCCATTGAAAGACTTGTCCATATATGTCTTACGCTACCAAACTTCAAATCATTGGGTTACAACTAGAAGGTGTGGCCTCCCCTTAGTGGGAGGTTCAGTCCAAATCTTCAGAGGTCTTAAGCTCACTAGTACATGTGATCAATTTTGCCACGTTAGTTTTACTTTCGTGGAAAAATCAAAGGTAAATTATGCATTTTTACAATTTTTTTTAAGAAGCCCGACTTTCGTCGCTGTATCCACGCCAGACCGTCGCTATAGCAATGGCACCGTTTTTGTTGACTTATAAAATGGTGAAGGCGTCGATACAGCGACGACCAAGAATAGCCCTTATCATCGACATTATCATCTTCTTGATTCTTCATTGATACATATTCGAGTTGCCGTGAATTTTTGCCACAGAAATTGGATTTTCAAGCTTATGTAACAGGGGGACCAGGATATGTGAGATAAAAACCCTGATCCCAATGAATTTTTTGGTGTTTAATGCAGAAGCAAGACGGATTCGATAGCTCACGGCAGTTGGTGGTGGTGGTTTCTTGCCAGCAATCTACAGGGGAATATCTTTACGGTCATTGCCAGGTTAGTTTTAAGCTTAAATGCTTATATGTTTTCGATGTATGTCCCACCTGAGATTTGAAGTCTTACACAAGCAATATTTGGGTTCACTACGTCACCCTTACAGGATTTGAACTCTGTCCAAACTACCCTATGAACTTCTGTGCAATGGGCCCTTTACGAGATTTGAACGTCTGCCCACCTATTGAAAACATGTTTTGTTGGGATGGACAGTGTTTTGTAGTTTTGGTACCCTCTGAAAACGTGGCCCTTGTAAGTGAAACACACCATGCCAATGGCAATACACAACAGATTAACAGAGGGATTGGGGTTGGAAATGGAGGTTCAAATTATGGAACTCCTCGACCTGTAAGAACCGGAGGGAAGGCTTCTTCCAACCAGTCAGAAAGTAGCTCCAATAGCAGCACACCGACCAAAAGTGTCCCAAGGACAATGAACAATGTAGTTTCTGCTCTTATAGCCATGAATAGTTTTCGCATTCCTGGTTCTCAAGGTTCAATTGTACGAACTGGTCATAATTCTAAAAATCTTGCAATGGCATCAACACCACCTACAGTGGTAAATACTCTTGAAGTGCCACATTTTGAGCTCAATGAAGACCCTGCATTTTGGATGGATCACAATGTACAGGTGTGAAATCTTCTCCTTTTTTTTAAATATCTTTTTTGAAAGTGGCTTGAGAAACATCCCTTGAGGGGCTTCACTATAGAGAGTGGATTTCCTTGGGATTAGGTGCAAGTCTAAGGGGTAGGTGTTCTGCCAAAATCGGTTGGGACTTACATCTGGTCTCATACCCTTGAAACTGATTCCTTTCAGGTGGGGCAGAGCACAAAAAGAACGAAACCTTGTTGTTGGATGGTGTAATTCTTTATCAAGCTCACCATTGAACCAATGCCCTGTTGGCAAGGGAAATAGTCTTTATTTGTTGAAGTGGAGTAGTTGAGCCACATTAACTGAATTTTCTTGGGATTGCAATTGTTTGCTAGATGGTAGGTTTTGGTGATTATAATTATTTTTTCCATTACACAGGTTTTAGTCCGAATACACCCTCTAAATAGTGCAGAGGTAGCTTCTCAAGGGTACAATAGGTGTTTGAAGCAGGAGAGTGCAAATACTGTTACATGGCTTGGTCCCCCTGAAACACGTTTTACATTTGATCATGTTACCTGTGAGACTATTACACAGGTGCACATATTGACATTATGGATAATAGAATGTAGGTGAATCTTATTTTGAACTGCTTCTAAAGGTGAATCTTTTTGGAATCATTTTTGGACTGCAGGAAATGCTATTCAAAGTGGAAGGCTTGCCAATGGTGGAAAATTGCATGTCAGGTTATAATAGCTATATGTTTGCTTATGGTCAGGTAGGTTTATATATATTAGCTATTTGTATGACATACGTTTCTCCCTGTCATTGTTGAGATGTGGGAACACAACTTTCACAAGACTGTCACAAACTACAGAAGTTCAAATTACAATTTACTAGTGCATGGTATGTAAAATAATTGATTCTAATTTATGAAAAATGCCATGTATACTGGGAGTGGAAAAACACATACAATGCTTGGTGACATTGATGAATTGGACAGGCAACCTAGTGAGAACCATGGAATGACTCCTCGTATTTTTGAATACTTATTTGCAAGAATCAAAGCGGTAATCTGTCATGTTTTCAGTTTTTATCTACTGTTGCTTTTGCTGGTGGTGAGAATGTTTTTAGCTCAATTCTCTCCCTTGTGGGAACAGGACGAGGAAAGCCATAGACATGAGCAGCTGAAATATGTCTGCAAATGCTCCTTCCTTGAGATTTATAATGAGCAGATTACAGATTTATTGGAGCCTTCCTCTACTAATTTACAAGTAAAAACAGTCATTCTTTGTTTCATTCAATCATGTTGGTTTCTTCTTGTCTATTATTTGCGTTTGTAGTGACTAGCACATGCAGCAACATTTCATCAGTTAAGCTTCTAATTTTCAAGGTATATTGTTTTTTGTGTAGTTGAGAGAAGATGTTGGAAATGGTGTATATGTTGAAAACCTTACAGAGATTGAAGTGACAAATGTGCATGATGTTGTTCAACTTTTGCTTCTGGTACTTTACAAGACAAGTCTCTTTATGTTCAATTTGATTAGTTCAAATTTAAGCCAATTATTTGCATTTAACTTAAAATTGTCACGGTTCTTGTGATTATCAAGGGAGCTGCAAACAGAAGAGTTGTAGCGACCAATATGAATCGTGAGAGTAGTAGATCACATAGTGTTTTTACCTGTGTAATTGAGAGCCAATGGGAAAAGGACTCCATGGCCAACATTCGTTATGGAAGGCTTAATCTAGTGGCTCTAGCTGGTTCAGAGAGGTATCTTAAAACCTGCATTTTGTTAAAGCCAGAGCTTTTTTAAGTTTTACAGAACCATTTTCCAGACTATTAGCTGATCGTTCTTTGTTAACTTTAAAATAGGCAGAAAAGCTCTGGCGCAGAAGGCGATCGTCTGAAAGAAGCTGCCAACATTAATAAATCCTTGTCAACTCTTGGGAATCATGTGCCGAAGAATCAACATTAGTCTTGAAATTAGCAAAGACCAGCAAACCAATTGTGTGCTGTTAAGTTCCACTGGAGGACAACTTACATTGCTGAGGGTAGAAAAAATATTCTCTGCCATTTTGATTTTTTCAAATGCATTTGAAGAATGAAAAGCCATGAGAAGAACTTTCAAATGAAATAGGGATGGAAGACTTGCACAAACTTCTTGGATATTTAAGCACCCTGAATATGTAGCTTTCACTTTCTCAACAATAAAACCAGCGTAGCCTTTGCATATTTTGAGTCTTAAGGAGTCATCTCCCAAACTAGACCCTGTGGATGTCCTTATAATAAGAATTCGAGCTACAAGAACAAGATCATCATCAGTATAAGCAAACCGTTGCTATAGTTTGCAACCTTTTTGTGTTTGTGACTAGAATTAACTACAGCCTTCTAACTGCTATATACAAGCTCATCTAGAAGTTATCAACAGAGAATAAAAAGACATGAATTCCTTGTGCTCAGAAAAAAAAATGTCATACCATGGTGAACTCTCTTATTGCAG
>LPNX010018379.1:45822-83593 GCA_001517045.1 Pseudotsuga menziesii | reverse complement strand
TGTAGGGCACTCCTGGTCTCCTCTAGCCATTCAGATGTGTTTCCTTCCCATTATTTATAATAAATTTATTTCCCACTAACATTTTTCTATTTGGGCAGTTGATTTGTTCCTTTGTATCATATAATGATCTTGTAGGCTACCTTATTACGTAATATCTAGAACACAATTTTGCATTCAGTGGTTCAACTTCAGAGGTTCAGAGATATATCAATAAGTTGTTGCATAAGTCCTCTTCAAAGGGCATAATTGCTGGCTTCCCTGGAAATTGTGTATATTGTAAATATCTTACCCCACAGAGGGATCCATTTCTTATAATAATCCAAAAGATTAGAATTGTCTTCTTTTTCCACCAAGTTTTTTGGTGTACCCCAGTGGGTCCATAAAGATTATAATAGAATGCTAGTTTAAAGGAAATTGAACTTTGTTAGCTCCCACCATCCTACATGATATGCACGGGCATGAATTTGTAACTGCAATGTAACTTTGATCTGGTCAATCCTTTCACTTTTCAAGTGTTGCAGGCCGGTGGTCATCATTTTGACCATGTTCACACAAACCTGACACCTCCACTGTACAAATTTCCATATCCATTTGCACATGAAATCATCTGACCCTCTTCCAATCTTAAATTTCTGTGCTGAAATCTGACCATAGCACATAATCAGCTTTCATCTAAGTACTAGACTAGTACTAAGATACCAATAATTACATTCAGTAAATGCATCTGTGCATCTTAACAAAAAGTGATCATGAAATCATAGTCCCCATAACGTTACATAGCTATCCTCTTACTAAAATAAATAAGATGAACTTCAAAGTTCATGGTATTCATAGCCAATCATATATCATCTACGAAAATGAGAGGACTAGCCTCTGTACCATAACATCAAAAGAGTATTGCTGATCAACTTCTGTATAGTATTTCTCCAGATTTCCACAATGAACAGGACTACTTTCCAAAGATGGATGAAGGCAGAGGACTTACCTGTGTTGTGAAATTCAAAGTATATGAACAGAATCTGGATTGAAATAAGAGAAAGATATTTGTACATTTATGTATGCAGATATGGAGGTTATAAGAAACAAAAATTGAATTCTATTTCATTATCAAATCATAAATATGTATAGACAGTCATTTTTTCTTGGACTCATCGAAGGTAGACAATGTCCATGGCAAGGTTTATTAGGAATGACCACCCACTGGTTTTGGGTCTTCTCCATGTCTCTTATGCTCAGACGACAACAGTTGTGAGTTGGGAATATAGTGTGAAATTATTACAATCACACTCGTAAGACAACTCTCTGCACACCAATGACCAACTAAGCAAAGGCTAAATATGTATAGGGAGTCATTTTTTCTTGGACTCATCGAAGGTAGACAATGTCCATGGCAAGGTTTATTAGGAATGACCACCCACTGGTTTTGGGTCTTCTCCATGTCTCTTATGCTCAGATGACAATAGTTGTGAGTTGGGAATATAGTGTGAAATTATTACAATCACACTGGTAGACAACTCTCTACACACCAATGACTAACTAAGAAAAGGTTTTTTTTCAAAAAGATAATATTGTGGCTTTTATTATCCAGAAGATTGAGAATTTTGAGCTTAATGGTTGTCCAAGATTCTAGTACATAAATGATCACTTCTTAATGCCATGCCTGCAATTTTGTTTCAAGTCTCTTCACATTTCTTGTGATCTAAAAGGCCACCAGGGAAGGTTTCCTTCATAAATGATGGGATTTCTTGTGATCTATTGAGAAAATATGCTACAGCCTACAATGTGTTTGAGCTACAGATTTTTTGAAATCTGTATCTGGTTTATTTCTAAAAATGGCATCCACATATGATGCAGGGGGTTGATGTGGCTACTGAACATGGCCACATTAGGTAAACCAGATTTACCCGAAACCCTAGCTCAAAGTCGGCTTGTTCCTCTTGTTTTCCAAAAAGTGTAGGCACCCAAAATGTTTTATATTTTGTGTGGAAACAATCTCCATACAAAATCCGTTCCAAAAGAGAGTAGGATTTTTGCAAGGTAGAACACCACCATCTATGGATCTCAAACTCATCAACTCAGATACACATATGTCCATAAATTCTTCTAGATGTTCTTGATTTCTTATAACTCTCATTTACTCAAAGAGCTTAGGATATACTCCATTGCTAACGTTCTCGTACATATTTTTAGCTATGTTACTGTAAGTATGTTATTTAATTTTCATTATGTTGTAATATAAACTATACCTTTTCTTTCCAAATAATATGAGCTTCAGATCTGAAAATCAGAGCTTCAGATCCTCTTGGTGGTCATTTAGTACCGAATGCAGCACCACCACCTGTTATCAAAAAGAAATTTACTTTCAAAAATAGGGATGGAAGACTTTCACAAACTTCTTGGATATTTAAGCACCCTGAATATGTAGCTTTCACTTTCTCAACAATAAAACCAGCGTAGCCATGGGGTTAATGTTATCCAAGCAAATTGTGTCCACATATTCTCCAACTGTTTCATCCACTGTAAGTTTGCAATAAATGTCTGACTCTGTCTCAAAACCTAAATGACAAGTTTTTATAATTCTGGTGTTTTTTCATCAAATATTACAAAATAAGGAAAAAAATAAAAGAAATAAATTATCCCATTCTCCCTTTCCCTGATATTAAGAATGTATAGCTTTTTGGATCCTATCCATGACCCCCGTACAGGTATCCCATTATGGGGCTTAATGCTGTCAACCAAGCGAAGAACCTTTATGAAAGATTCACTATTTTTTCATACCTCCTCGACTCCTTCCCAGAAATAATCTTGGTATAGTTGTTTAGCAATATCCTGCTTTCTGGCATCTTGCTAAATACTATAGCAACCCACTCATCAGATGTAAATAATCTCTTCATCACCAACTTACAATCGAGGGGGTATTGAAGAGAAATGAAACTGATAGCGAATTGTGTGATGGTTTGTTGCAAGATGCACTAGCTCTCTATATCCTATGAATTTTCTCATTAGGTTTTGATAAAGTGATTTTTTCCAATATCCTAGAGCAGCACCAAATTGACCCAATGGGCAGCACATGGAGATAATTTAAGTTGTCAGGATTATTTCTAGGAGATATTGTTAATTATTATGCTGGAAATTATTGTATTTATCATTATAATTTTGATATATCATTGACAAATGCAACTTTGATTGGGACATTGAGATATGTCTATTTATACGAAGCATTTTTTTAGTTGTCATTGGAGCATCATGGTTAAATTTTAGATTGTCTTTGTCCTTGTATGCATCTATTTTTTGCTAGGCATTTGACACCAGTTTATTATGCTCAGGGAAATGTACCGTGTGACCTTGTGTTCTTCCAGTGCCATGGAACAGTACTCGTCTCTGAACTTGGAACATGACTCATCTCCAAACTTGGAATAGGGATTATCTCAAAACATACCTCCTGGGGCACTTCATCCCTCAAAACCTATGGAGTCACCGAATACAGGAGATGACAATGATGGAGATCACAGAATCCAGGATAACATTAATCATCATGAAGTAAGATTGGACCTCACTGATGATTTAATTCACATGGTATGTATGCATATGAATTTTTAGTTCTTACCTGTTTATTCCTTTTGGTCTTTCTGAACTTATTTAGAATTTGCCTGAGTTGATTTGATCAAATTAGTGCGTTAGCTTTTTTGTCATTCAAAATAACTATTCGGGGACTATTGTTTTGCATATTATTATTATATAACTGATTTTGAATTATAATTAAATGTTTTCTTTTGGGAATTTGTTTTGGAATGGTTCCTACTTGCTATATAACTAAATTCTAAATTATTATCACAGGTCTTCTCTTTTCTAGACCATAAAGCGCTGTGTACAACTGGTCTTATATGCAGGCAGTGGTGTGCTGCTAGTGTTCATGACAACTTCTGGAGATGTTTGAATTTTGAGAATTGTCGAATTACTGCAGAGCAAAGTACTTGCCAATTACCTTAGTGGTCTCTAAGTCTGTTGCTACTGGAAACAGATTGTGAATGTTACCAATTGTGCATAGGACTTATATATTTTGTTTCATGGTTCTAGATTTGCATGATGATTTTCTTTGTATCTGCACAGTTGCTCAATTGTGTCGTAGGTATACAAGGGCTGTAGAATTGCATCTTCCAGGTTCTCTTTTGGATAATCCTGTTCGTGAATCATTGTGCTCTCTTAGGTGAGGTTGCCTATTTTATATATACTTGGTATTGTCAAATATATCCCTGTCTCTTTCTCCTCACATAATTTCTTGACATGCAGGAATCTTGAGGTGTTAACTATATATCGGGGAACTTTAGGTGATGCATTTTTTGACTTATTCGACAAGTTTCCTGCGTTGAATCGGCTTAATATCGCTGAAGTTGATTTAGACAGAGGTGGTAATCAAGAGATACACATTCGTCATTGGTCTTTGCGTTATCTTGAGGTTAGACGTTGTCGTGCACTTTGAATCATTGTCAGGTATATTTGACATAAGATTTGTAGATGTGTTTGTCAAGGAGCTACAAGAATAATGTAAAAAGAAAGATTTTATGAATAATGTGCAGTTGCCCACCGCTGGAAATCTTGTCTGAGTTGGAAGAAAGGAGAGACTCTGATTGACTCCTCCCCTCCACAAAGAAGTTTGGGTAGTTGAAGGAGCTGGACTCTGCAGTAGTTGAATAGTTAGGTGCTTGGGCAATTGAACAATTACTATATATATATATATATATATTAAAACCTATACAGAGCGTCGCTATAGCGACGTCCTGCCGTGGAACTTTGCATTTTTTTAAAAAACTTATAGAGGGTGTGGATACAACGACGGACAAGCATGGATACAACGATGGATAAGCGTGGATACAGCAACGGCCTGTCGTGGAACTTTTCCACGGCAAATTAGGGGTCATTGCTATTGCGACGAAAAAAGTGCCACGGCAAAAAAAACACTTAGATGTGGCAATATCCACGCTTATCCGTGGATATTGCCACGTTTTTTCCGTGGCAAAATTGATCACTTGTACTAGTGGCTCAATATAGATAATTTGATCATTTCAACACCTATCCTGATCTATACTTGGGATGTGATTTGCTAGGCCCTTCGTCGTTGTATTTATTGTCCAATCTATCAACACAATCTACTGTGCTGAAGGGAAACATATTTAAATGCAAACAACTTCTTGGAAACAACCATGAAAGTTTAGACTTTTAATAGAACACCCTTTCTTTGAAACAAAATTTTTAAGTCAAACTGAGAGATTACAAATGAGTTAACATATTACGTAAGATAAAATTTTATTTAACCACCCTTACACCGTGCAACATAAACCACATTAGTATGCTCTCTCATATTAGGATGCAATTTGCTTCATTTTCCTTTCAATTGCAGTACGTACCCGTGAAAAAAACTTTCTGAAGAGCATAGTCCACTTCATTCCAAAATATGTAGAAGAGCAACACATGTTTAATGGAATTTCCATTCGCATCAGACTCAGCTCTAAGCTGGATACCAAGATTGATGTCTTGGGATTTAAGAACAACAATTCTGCAACATCTATACGAAGCATATCATCAGTGTGAGTTAATGAAAATTTCAGCCACTTAACATGCACTTGAACCTTGGACCTTTTTACAAAATCTACAGCCAAGCCATTTTATTGCTGCCTAATCTCGTCACTATCATCTGAAAGCAATGAAGAATTGCAGTACCACTCGATGTCTCCTTCTAGAAAAGCAAGTGAATGAGCTACCTTCAACAAATAGATAGTCGCAACAACATTCTGATCAATTATTAAATCTCCTGGAAGACCAAATTCTCCTTCTATTTCAACCCAACCGAATATGCCATTCATGCTTTCCGTTTTAGTGTCATGGTTGAAAATAAAAGCAAGCATGGTAAAAATTCCATCACTGACCATGACAAATATTGAATTCCAAGCTTAAAGTAGGTGGGTAGTCCCTCCTATGAAAAAGATACCCCTTATGTGTTTAGTGAGTTAAAATACATAATTATTGCTATGTTATGATTTCATTATGGGATAAATATTACTTTGAGAGAATTCTCCAAAGTTAGTCCATTTGTCATGTGAAGGAAGGTGAGTGCTATTGATTGTTGCTCTTATTCAAAGTGATTTTGATATGATGAGTTTGTATGTTTGTATATTTCTTCTTTTAACTATTAATAATATAAATGTACATTTTACACATTTATACATAAACAGTGGGTTGTATAGCTTATGTCACAACCTAATAAAATATAAAATGTTAATCCAAATTTCTTAAAGAGCATAAAAATAGTTATCAAAATTGGCAGCTAGGAATTCACATTTAGTGATTTTCCATAAATGTCACTTAGCACCCAAAATATAGCAACCCTAAATCTTTGCCATTAAGGCATGAGAGGAGGCAATCACACAAATCCATGAACATCAATTATGTTTTCATTCAAAGTGGACTCCTATCCATCATTAGCTAGCTTAGCATTCATGACAATGGTTGCCATCCATTGTTCTTGAGAAACTTCTCATTCTTCGAGAAAGCAAGGCAAGAACTTGTCATTTTGACATTTGTGGGTGAGGATGGGCTATGAGAGGCTAATTATGGCATTGTTCATGCATTCTTGTACATCACAATGAATGCTATGCCTTGACCTTTCTTTAGAGTGATGCAAGTACTTGGTGCAACACGAATGTTGCAAGAGAGTCCATAAGAGGCTCCTTGCTTATGCTACAAAGACTTTTACCATAATACTCCAAACAATTAACATAGAGGCATCGCATCCAACTCCACCTTTTGTTATTATATAATAATCTTCATATAGATATAAATACAAATTAATGAACCATTTTCCCCTTAAGAATATTGTACATGTCACTACTACATTTCGATCCAAAATCTGACAGAAAAATCTGACGACGCATGGATTTCTCTTTTTAAACTTACCAAAAATCACAAGGATACATTTTTTTTTGTAAATGTGGCCACAAGAGTCGGTGAAGCGACGGCTATTCTCATAACCGTCGGTTAAGCGACAGCATGTTAGTAAGCGTCGCTTAAGCGACAGAACCTTTAATTGGTCAACTATTTAACATTGAAAGCGTCATCACTTATCCGACGCTTAGGTTCATTTCCTACACACACTATAAAGGGATGCAAATTTGGTTTCTAGAGCCTTGTTTTGTAACAATGTTCATCCCAAGAAAGTTTAATGCAACCTACAATGACTTGACTCTTCCTTTCATATGAGAACATTGCCTTAATACCATCTCTTAATATGGAGAACGTTGCCTTAATACCAACCCTTAAGGTCGATCCAACATAAGTAAAAGTATTAAGGATTTAAATGTCGCTTGTAGTTTGAGTTGCAGGTTCAATGACCTATAATCATCCCTTAAGCACCTGCATGCATGGATACAAATAATAAAATGATCTTTTCTAGATAACCCAGTTGCGATTTCCCCACATGCATGAGGCTTTTCTACTCTATAATTAAAATATTTGACATATTGAACATAAGTTGTCAGTAATGGGATCCAATTTCAACATGGTGTTAGGTAATTTACAAAACGACGGAAACCAAACATCATCCCTGATGCAAAAGCTCTAATTACATTCCACTATGAGTCATATTGCTCAGTCTTCCTTAAGAAGTTTGGCCATTAACAACGTTTACCATTATTGACAATTATGTAGGCACTTTCATCTCCATGGCTTCAAAAAATAATCATTATACTTCCATTTCATATGCAAGGTTTGCATTTATGCATATTTGAGCATAGTCTTCTTGACCACATTGTGTTTGCATGTGACCATTAAAGTTGGACTACAAACTTGTTGCTATTTAATGAATACATTTCTTTGAGCATGGTCATGTGGTGGTAAAAAATCATCTTCAACACCAAAAGGAAAGATTAGAATCCCTCTTGGACCTACAACTAAAACACCATTGGGTAAATCCAACAAAGGCTTCTTACGATCTTGAGCCTACACCTTCAAAGATTGTAACTCCATTAGTGCTAGAGGGTAGTGGATGAGTCATTATTATTGCCACATCTCAGGAACCATCTCCCCTCCCATTGATTTCCATGCACAAAAGTCTAATTGAATCGAGAAAGAGGAGACATGAATCCGAATCTCGAGGTCAACAAGAAAGGGAACGAGCTTTATTGTCCTCAATGGATGTAAGAAAGAAATTGATGACTATAAAAATTCAAACAATGCTACAACTAGACAAAAGTTAAAAAAATACAAAGAAAAACAAATAAATGAATTAGTATAATCTATATATTCAAATGCATGGTCATATTGCAATTCATATAAAGATTGTACTTGTGTATACAAGGTTCTCCCATAATTTATATAGTTCTTATTTCCCAACATAAACATTATCCAAAAATTTATCAATGGATAGGATAACCCTAATAAAACACACTTTTAGTCACTTTCAAGTTTTCATGACTGAAAACTATAGTTGAAAGATGAACCAACCACCAAACTTGCATCACATTATGGCACCAATCTCTACTTCATTTCCAAACCCTTAATAAGATTCTCAAGTAAAATTGACATGAGAAATAACCTTTTGTTTGTTGACATGTTTCACAGAGGTGACTTAAAGTTCCATAACGGGCCCTTGTCATTATTGTTTTTTTTGACACCTATGGCAAAACATATAAGACCTAGTATACCATGGCCCTAGATGAACTAAATAATATGGTATTTTTATCGAATGTATCGTCATAATCATAGTTATAATTCATACATGTATCCTAAGTAGGATAAGTTGGTGTACAATGATCGAGTTAGCACATGCGTTTTCATCAACATAGTTGTAGTTACTTGTTCCTACTTAAAAAAAAGTTAGAAATTGAATTATGAAACATTATATTTAAGTTTATAGAAGTCAAAGATTAAAAATACAATTCAAAAAATGACAATGGTGTATGTAAATGAATAGTGTAATCATAGAGTAACTTTCCCTCTTGTTATTATAATGGTGATGTAGAAAGTTATAGCTCCCATACATTGAAACTTAGATGGATATTTTGATGATCTAAGTCGATTTAGAACTAGAGAAAACCCCTACAACCATTGTTTCACCATGAACAGACCATTATTATTCTTTGCCCTCACCCGCAACCTCGAGGAGAGCATACAGTTTAAAGTTGAAGCACGCAATATTGGTAGGGAAGCGAGGCGGGCCCTGCACTCCAATACCCACTTGGAAGATGTCATTTGACGATGATAATGATGACGAAAATGCTTTGGGGTCTTATAGAGTCGAGAAGGAGGAGGAGAAGCCGTTGATGGTAGTGAACAACAAGTCTGTTTCTTCCAGGAAGTTAGCTTCCAATCTCTGGGAGTTGCAGGAGATTCCTAGGATTTCAGCAGCCATGAAAAAGAGTGCCAAGATTTCTAGGGATAAGGACTGTGACCGAGACCGATCACCCCTGCAATTGCCTGCACATTTTTTCGATCCTTCGCACAGTCCCCTCCCACTGGTAAGTTAAAGGCATTGGAGGTCTTTACATTGTATATAGATTGAATCCGTTGTATCATCTAATTTGGTTGCTGGGTTTGCGATGTTATGGAGAAATGCTGGGTGGTTTTGTGTATATGCCTGTTTGTGTTTCTGGGATTGGAATTGCAGATAATGTGATGATTCCGGTGTTGGTTTTAGTAGATCAGTATGGGGGACAAATCCATTGAGGGTGTTTAGGAAGAGGTGAGTACACAGAGACAAACTAATGAGATTTTACTGTTCAGAGTGCTCTGGGTTACCACCATAGACAAAAATTGCTTAGTGGACAAATTGTGTTGATCAAGCATTCAGGCCTCACACATCACTGTGAGAGTATGGAGTTATGTTTCATCCTTGAACTTCACAAGATCAAAATAGAATGAAATGTATCCATAGGGTGTTTTCTGTTGTTAAATGTGATGAATCTGATGTCGATGTTTAATAGATAACTTAGGGAACAAAAACTCAATGATGGCGTTTGGATTGAGCTGCCTGTTTTCTCATTTTTCTCTGGTTTCAGGGGCAATTTCTATTCTTTTGGGGGTTTTCACATATAGATGATGCCTGATAAGTAGGAAGCTACATATGAGCCCTTAACTTGGTCGGCTTAAAATAAGAGTCAAATATATACATGGGGGTGTTTTTATTGATTTTAAATTGGATATCTGGTGTTTATATTTATTAGATCATTCAATGGTGTGCTTGGATTGAGGTGTCTACTATTACATTTTCTTTCCTTTCTGGGGAAATTTCTTGATTTTCAGTTTACACACTCAGTTGATCGCTTTGGCCAAGAGAGCCTTGTTATTGTTTCTGTTATCATGCACATTTTGTCATGGGGTTAGGTTTGAGCCCTGAACTTTCCCAACTCAAGATCAAAATTAAATGTGGTCGTGTTCTTCCTTTTTCTTTTATAATGTGATGAATCTAATGTTGATGTTTGATATCTTATTCGGGGGGATGGAAACTCAGTGACAGTGTTTGGATTGAGGTCCCCCTATTTTCACATTTTCTTTTATTTTGGGGGTTTCACATTTTCTTTTTCTTTGGGGGGGGATTTTCATATTTAGTTGATCACCCAAGTTAGCAGACTCTATTAGCAGAACCTAATGATAAATTGCTGGATTGCTTCAGACAAGAGAGCCTAATAAACATGGGATTTTCTTTTTATCATGAACTTCACTCGCTCAAAATCAAAATAAAATGTAGCCATGGGATGTTTTCTATTTTAAAATGAGATGAATCTAGAGTTGATGGTTACTATATGATTGAGGGAGTTGGAAACCCAGTGATGATGTTTGTTTTGATGTGCCTGTTTTCACATTTTCTTCTCTTTTTGAAAAATATTCTATTATGTTGGGGGTTTTCACATTCGTTTGGTTACCTAAGTTAGCGAACCTTAATGATGGATCTCTAAATTGCTTCAATCAAGAAACATTTATGGTATAATTTCGATGTTTCTATTATCACGCAATGTTTCACACAAGTGGATATTGATTGATCTTTTGATGATATCAATCAACTGATAATCTGCTCTCGAGTTAGCTTTATTGAGTTGCTTCCTTATCAATCTTCCGTGACTGTGTGAGTGTCTCTATTTTCATCTTCATTTAAACACATTTGATTGTTTGTCAATGAACTGATAATTTTCTTTTGTGCTTATTTGATTGCGTTCATGGAATTACAAATTTCCCCTAAATGAATTACCTTATTCTATTTCTACAATGATTTGACCTTGACAATCATGCCGTCTGGCAATCAACTCATCTGCTAGGGGAAAAAGAATTCAGAGATTTCTCCCTTGTCATATGTAACTAAGTGATTTCTTCTCATCATCACAAAGTGTAATGTTTACATTCACTCTCCCATGTTGCAATTATGCTTTGATTTAACTGGGCAACATGTAATCTGCTCATTAACAAATAGTGGAGGAAAACCACATTGGATAATTTTACATCCCTATTACTTTCTATTGTATTTACTGTCAAGCTCCATGCCAAATAATTTTCCAAACAACTCGTTAGCTAGGTATAAAGGGTTTCGAATATTTGACAAACTTTGTTCTGTTAAAAAAATCCAATTAAAATCCTATTGGTTTCTGGTGAATTATGTTTGGTTGCTTCAGTTCTTTTGATATAAACGATTTAATCAATCTCTGTCCATGTTGCAGTTTTTATATTTTTTTTGTATGTGCTTGAATGGGCATATTTTGCAGTCATATTGATACTGAGGTCCTATCATAACACTCATTTTACCAGTTCGCTTTTCTACGAGTGAGGAACATCATGTTCATGTTTCCATTTTTCCATTGCTTGTCATGTGTGTGAATGATGTATATTCTATTAGTTAGTTTATGTGATTTACCTTTAGGTGTCTGTTGTTTACCACAGCTCTCTAAAGTTTTACATACTTCCTTGTGTGCAATCTAAGAAATTTGGAGCTGTAGAGACTAACTCGGTAGAATCCAAACTTTTTTGGGTTGATTTAGCTTCATTAATCATTATCTTATTTCATCTTATCACTCATTTCTTTTAAGCTCTTATATTCTTAATTCCAACAATAAATTTTCTGACATTACTTTGGATACTGGGATGTGCAGGTGGCATTTTGACATGCCTAAGATTCTTGAAGGTTCTATAACGATTTTATCAGATGCAGGGCTTGGGATGGCCATGTTTAGTCTAGGTGAGTTAGTTTTAGACTATAGCCTAATCTCTCTATTTTTTAATCTGAAAGATAAAACTTTTTGTTGATCATTGCATGCATTTATAACGACATATTACGACAATTACAATGGAATTTGTTTCTCCCTTTTCTAATTGTTATTAGAAAACAAGTGTGGGTTAATCATTCTTAGAGCTACAATCAGCTATACATATAATACTAGTTTGTTATGCTATGGAAAAATACACACTTTGTGCTTATAATCTTCTTAATTGTTTTGAGTACAATATAGCTTGGGATCTCAGCTTGCAATCTGTGAGGATGCTGATATGTAATTTTTCAAGATTTGATTTAAAAATTGGAGTGTCAAACCACTCACAGTTCTCAATCTAAATCTAGGAATTTTCTTGTGCAGTTTTATTAGAGTTCCAGAATCCACATAACAATTCATGAATCAGCCAGTGTCCAAATGAATTAAAAATACACTGACAGGTTCTTACCTACATTTCTCGGAGCCGTTGATAAGAATTTTGATGATGCAATCAGGATTCACATGAAAGTCACAAACTGATGCAACTATGGGCCTGCCAACTAGTCATAAGTCTTCGTGTAATATACCCATCCTTCTTAGGTAGTTCTGATGTACAATACTTGCTCAAAATACAAAAATAGCACTAAGCAACTATAACATTTATTATTATTTGGAATTTTTGAGGCATGCACAGAAAACCAATGTGACACCAAGATAGATACAATGTTATTAGAACACGATAGGTGCACAAAATAATAAGAACAGATGCTCTATCTTTTCAGCATTTAAATGCAATATACTGTTATTAATTTATGATTAACAACATCAAGAAATGATGATAACAATACTTAGAGGGAAGAAAAGAAGATCCACATCCACACCAGACACAACATTTTTATTGAACTGGAGTAAAAGTTCTTGAGATACAAAATATTCCAGCATATATTAACACCAAAAACATGAAGATACAAATTACTTTGATCTTCCTATATATTGGTCAACAGGAGATACAGAATGGTTGTCTGTTGCAGCAGTATTCTGCCTCTGCCTTCTTCCAAACTCTTTGTTTTTAAAACTTCGAAGTTGTTTTCCAATTGTCATTCTTTCGTTTTCGGGCAGTTGGGTCGGCATGGTGCCAATGTTGTATTTTCAGTTATTCTCCCCAATATTTTATGGATCAGACCTTGCCAATTTGATATTTTTTGTCCCACAAAAAACTTAAGAATTTGAAGAACTTGATCTTTGTAAGCTCTGTCTCTTGGTTCTTGGCTCTCAACTCTAGCTCTTGGCTTTCAGGTTAGGCTCTGGTTTTGGCCCTTAGCTCTGGCTCTATCTCTTAGCTTTATCTCTCAGCTCTGACTCTAGTTCTTGGCTCTTCTTATGCCCACTGGAGGTTGTTACCATACAATCCTTTTGCTTGCACACAATTGTGAAACCACCCTGATTAAATTTAGACCAAATTGCTTCACTCAGTTTGCAACGTCAATTTCAATCTTCTACAACTTGATTGCAGGTTATAGGATGGAAGCTTACATGTTCCATGAGGTAATGCTTTGGATTGCAAAATGTTACAAGGTAAGTGATCTCAGTTTTACTTATTGGAAGCAGCAATGTGATAACAAGAATGGCTATGCAATCTAGATCATAGATAGGCTCCTATACCTAGTCTAGTTGCAACAGTGTCGGGACTCAAGTTCGTGCCATGATTAGGCAATTGTGTGTACTGCCAACTTCTATCAACCATATACAACTTTGTTTAATGCACACAACAACAATGCACAGGAGACTCATACCCTCCACCAGGTGGCATTTCCGAATTTCAGAAAAAATCAATTGTTAAGACCTTATTCCAGATTTGGTTAATAAAGATTCTAATCATTCTCTATTAGTATTTAAATTCTGCATTGTTTTTTTTTCTAATCTTTAACCATGGTACATCCTTGGGAACCCATGACCTTCTAATTCAGCTTCAAAAACTAAAGCTGTCAGAGTCAACAAGAACCAGATTTATTCCTTCCATGGAAGGCTGAATTTACAGCTAAATCTAAACTTTAAAGCTTATTCACCATCACCAAAAATCCCCACAAGAACACAACCCATCCTTGAAATGGTGGAAACGATTTGCATCCCTCACAATAATTTCCCGATCTACAATATTGGAGATGAACCTGGTAGCTGAGTGATAGTCACCACAAACTCAAAGGTTCTTGGTTATCCGTATTGTTGTTCCAGGGGAAGTATTCATAAGCCCAAATGCAATAGCCAACTTCTCACTATGATGGCCAAGAATATTTTCCTTCTGTTCCTCCTCCACATCATGCAGTGCAAAGTCTATATCAGGCACATAGCCCGCATTCATCATCTTACCAAACAATTTCTCCAACATGTCATATATATTTTTTGATTGGATGCAAGCATTGGATGCAATCTCATTCATTCAAGCATTGGATGCAATCTTTCAGGAAGTGCTTTATCTATTGAATAAGCCCTAGACCAAGCAGATCTTGTAGAAGACAACCTTAAGAGGGGGTCTTTTTGCAAGGGGTGCTGAGTCTCATTTGGAGCAGCATATTGCCAGTTTCTTCCTTTATTACACAGGCTTGGATGTTAGGAGTAAGGTAGACACTGTTGCAGCCCCAATCTCACATCCTGGATATTCGACAGGACCTCAAAGATCATGCAACCCTACCAGGATGAGGGTACGCTGGGATGGCATGTCACTTTTAACTTTTTGTGCATGTGTGGTGTCTTGCCTTTCCATCATTTTGTAAACTTTGGGATCTCACTATATGTGTTTGGCTTGTACTTTTATTTCTCCTTGATTAGTTATTAGTTTTAATTTCTCAGATGAGGCACAAGGGTTGAATGTTATGGTGTACTATTACAGACCCTTTAGCTACTTTTGGTTACCGGGACACATTAATGTAATCTTTCTTTAAGTCTTAGAAAATTCTCTTTCAATTTTTAAGAATCAAGAATTGCCAAATTTTAAATTCTATAAAGGTTGGAATCGTTCAATTAATGCTACTGTTCTGAAACCATTCAAATCTAAAGGCAACCACATTCTATCAACTTTAGTTGTGTTGGCTATGAGGCTTCAGCCAAATTGTCGCTTGAAGGAGAGAATTAGAGAAATCAATCCTCTCCTTGATACTGAACTAGTCACAAAAAGGGCAGTTAGCTCAGCGATAAAGCAGCCCAGGCCTGAGGGTTTGATTCCTAGCTTGTCCAATTTGCAACATGATATTAGAGCTAGGTGTTGAGATGGAATCCTGAGTTTCACCAACTCAAAACATATTGCAATATATTTGGCAAATGACAAGTCAATTCATAAAAATCTGGTTTTAGAAACCATCCCTGGAAATGTAATGGCTTGTAGTATACCCAGAAATGTGTTCCCAAAGAGTACCTCAAGCAGGTAACATCTGGTAGCATACTGCTTATGGGCTGAACAATACAACTGAGTATATACTGGCTCAGATTTGGCCCATAAATGCCATGCATCCCGTCACCTTTCAATCTCTTAAAACAGTCTCTCAATTATGTCAAATGGATAATCAAATAATGTCACATGTCTCTGCACCATCTGTGAAAATCTTTTCTGTTATTAGTCACAACTTCTAAAAATACTTCCACAAGGGCTGCAATGTAAAAGAAGACAGGAAAATAAATAGAAGCCTTAAACAGCTGGCCTGGTTGAACTAAACGAAACTATCTTCTAAAACATCCTCAGTAAGGTTACGAAATTCATCATCAATCGAATCATTCAGCAAATTCAGCAAATTCCTTGTTTCATGTTTTTAACTCTTAGTTTGGTAGAGAACCATAGTTACAACTTACCAGATTTGACTTGGTGAAAAATGTGCTGAGGCAAGAGTTAAGTTTGATTTGCCTAAGGAAAAACTTGGCAAGTACAAAATTATAAAACCCATGAATCTAACAATTTTTGGCTCTTTGCATAAGTTAACATAGTGAGTTTTTGTGTGGGTTGTGGGTCAAACCCATTGAACCTGATCAATGACCTGTAAGTACTTGTGGATCAGTTCTGGGATGACTATTCAAGCATGCTGATGAGTTGTAACGATCCATTTTGCTGGCGATTCAGATCAAATCTACGGGTCATGGGGTTGACCTGAGCCTTGTGATGAGTATTCAGAGAACATTGGTCAGCTAAATTTTGATTTTGTGACTAACATAGCTGAAATGATTGTAGTATGGCCTCCTCAATTGGAACTCTAAATGTTTCAAAAGGGTTTTGTTTTACTTTGATGTCACAACACAACCTGTGCTTGAAACCAATTCGGCTTCTTGACCAACCAACATTGACTCCTATATTTTTTAGGAAACTTTGAGCCATTTTTAAAGCAAAGAATACTTGAAATTTATTGGGCAACTAGTCAGCCTACTAAACTGGATACTCTATTCCTATATCAACAACTTGTAAGCTTGTTTAGACATGAATAAGTTGGCAAATGGCAGTTTTGTGTTGCTTAAAATAAGCCTTGTTGTCATTCTTGTCTTTTGTTGCTTTTCTCTACTCTCTAGTGAAAGATATGGTTGGTAGCTATTCAAGCTTATTTTGTGTCTATTTATAGATTTTAGGGGATTCTACTGGATTTTAATAGCTTTAAAATGTAATAGGCTGATTTAAGCTCTGATCAATGTTGCTAACTTGTTATTAACTTATTTGTAGTGATGCACAAGCAAGAATTGAATATATAAAAGTTTCAATATAGAAAAATGATTCAAACAGTTATCTCCCTATGATGAAAATTATCTTTCTGCCGATATGTATTTAAAATTTAAGTCTAGCTTAAACACAAAGGATCCTTCTTGCTATAAATGTGGGAGCCCAAGTGTCTATCCATGTATAAGTTATAGCCGTTGGAAGGACCTCTGAAGCTGTATTCATGAAATGATATCAAGAGAATCTAGTGCGGTTATTTGCATTGCTTGTATTGAGCTGTCAAAGCTATAACAAAATTGTTTTCTTCAAGTTGTTAAAGCTTCACAAAATTAACTCTTGGTAAATTATTAATGTGTAGTACGGACGATGTCCACAGCTCTCATAAACTGGATTGCTACTGTTTGGACCTTCCTTCTCTTGTTTGTTGACATACTGTCACATTAGAATGACTGGATAAAATTAATTGCCTTGACAAATTTTTGATGATGGGAAGGACAGTTAGTATTGCCTACTTTCAGAAAAAATGGTTGTTATTTTCACATTCTACTTCATACAGGTCTAGAAAACTATATTTGTTCTTGAGATGGTTTGAACTTTGCACACAACACAACTTTTTACATGGTGGTCTTATTTTTCCTTAATCAATGGTTATATTAATAGGAAAAATTTATATACCTTTTAGTAAAATAGGGTGGCTATAGGCACACTGATAAAATTTCAAGTGTATGTTACCATATCCTTATGCTGAAGCCAAATACCACTTTTTAGGATGCTTGGATCATTACTTTATCTCTTAGGAAGTTAGGACCCATTTTTAAAGAGGATCTCACAAGGGAGATGAATCTCATGATAGAACTTGTCATTTGTGTTTGACATTCAATATTTTCACACTAAAAATTGTTAGGTGTAAATAAGCATTTCACCTGTATTCATGCGACCAGTATTCAATACTTACATTTATGCCACTAGTATTCAAGCTACCACACACAACTTCCATATCTCACTATTGTACACCTTGTGCCTTGCTGTTGTACACTTTGTGTCATGCTGCTGTACACCTGTGCCCCATGCGATCTCAACAGTGTAGCCACAATCGTTGTTTGTACGCCCTGTGTCCACCAGCGTTGTCACATTCTCTTATAGCCACCACCGTACACTGTATCAATCCTCTAATGCTGTACAGCATTCAAACTCAATTGGTTCGATGGTCAATTACCATATAAGCAAGAATTATAGCATTTAAGGACATTGGATTTTGTAATGAGGAAAAAAACGGTGACCGTTGATGAAGGCCAAAGGGATGTTTAGATTTATAGAGGTGAAGTAAACCCCCTCAAAAATCATTCCAAGAATATTGAAAAAGAGAAAAAGGAATTGTAGGGAAAATTAACCAAGTAAAGCGAGGAAGTCGATGATTGATGGAATGATTTAATATCTTCAGGAAGGCCATACTTGGAAATACCTAGGCTTTCATTATTTCACTAATATCCCCTACATTTCTTGTGAAGAGGTGAGGGTTAAATTTGGCCATCTTGGTTAGTATATTACTTGCCACCAAAATCCTATCAGTTTGTCTGGTTGTCTGAGGCAAACATGTCACAAAGTCCATGTAAACACTCTCTTATTATTATGAATAGGTAAGGTCATTGGCATTCCAATGATGGATTCCTCTTTGAAATGTTTAATAGATATATCTTGCATGTGCTTGGTTGGGTATTGAGTTGTTCCCTTCTTCATGTTCTAGGAGACATGGGCATTTGCAAACTGCCAAGTGTACTAGAAGACCAAATGTGCAAAGGTGGACAGCTTCACAAATCACCCTTAAATAGGCTCAACCACCCCAGGGGTTGATGACCTCAGACCATGTAACGGATGCCTTCGAACCCTAATGTGGCCCCTTTTATGATAAGGATCCAAGGACCTTAATGATGAGGAAAACAAATATTCAAGAACACACCTGGCAAATAGGGACTCGAAGGTTAATGAAATGGGACGCACCAGGCAAATAGGGACTTGAAGGTTTTTTATATGCAAAAAATTAGTTGTCTCAGGTTGTCTAAGAGTATTAAAAAAAACTGTAAATGCCATACTCCAGGGCCAATTTGTGTTGCTTGAGATATTAAAAACTAGATACCCATACGTGAATAATTACAACATTATACATTTACTGTTACATACATCGTTTCCTCCCCACTTGTGAATAAATTGTCCATAATTTCTAGAAAGTGTTGTTCAAATATAGCCTGGGATATCCCTTTGGCTCAAGATGGTAGGTTCCCTGTTGACCTATTAAATATGATGTAGTTTTCCTATTCTTTGTTGAATCTGTTGACTTAGGTTGGAGGTTGAACAATATATTCTTTGAGTATGGAGCTTGGATCTCTAGGATTGCATTATGTGGGTGTAACATTTGTAGTATGTACCTCCTCCAACTGTGAGGATTCAGACAGGTTGATGGACCATACACAACTTGGAGAATTGTGTAAGGTCCATAGTGAATGGTTTTGGGCTTGTGGTGGTGATGTTTCTTAAACCATCTCTTGTCAGGATGAAGCTATACTTATCATTCACCTAAACATTGTGTGGAATTTGATGCCTCTCAATGTTGGCAATATGGAAATTTACATGTTGGCAATGTGTTAAAACTCAATACAACTAACTTATGCAGTGGAAAAACAACTGGAGAACATCCGTGCTTTTCTTCCAATGGACTTTCTCTGGATTTTGCCAGGTTTGAATTTTTTCATACAGTTCATATGAAGTCCTACTAGAGTTGCCACTAATATCTATGGATCAAAGCAATAATGATGCTGTAAAGGTAAATTTGGCTCATCATTATCACTCTCATATTAAGAAAGACTGTAAATTTGTTACACTACTAATACACTTGTTACACTACTAATAATTTTAGTTTCATTGTTACCCTCAAGCATCTAGCGTGTGTGCTGAGCATATCATTTGGGTTATTTGCAAATGTGCTTTTCCTGCATCACTTATTTTTTCTTTTTCTTTTGGACTTACTTGAGATCCCTAGTAATGTCCCATGGATATTGCAGGTCCTTTTCACGAGTTTAAGAGGAAACATGACAAGAAAAAAGAGGTAAGCATTGGTGTAATATAATTGTTGGGTTTAAATTCTTTGAAAGGATTGCTTGCTTTAGTAATTTGATAGTTTTATTTTATTCGACTCTTTCTTATATTGAAATACAATATCTGGTATGTGTTCTATCATCCTTTTTGTGCTGTTCAAACTTCATTGTTTATCATCACATTATTTTGTGACCTTTGTCTCTTATCTCATTAGCCTGTTTCTTACATGCATCATTTTCTCAACCAGCCATTCTGTACCTCCTCTTGCAATACTGATTCTCAAGAGAAAACCTTTTACTGTTAGGCAAAGAGAACTTGGATGATGCCAATAGATATGTGATGCTTCTTGTGATATACAGCATAGGATTGTAGAGTGACCATTACATGAATTTTATACAACATAACCTAGATACAATATATGGATTTTTGAAGAAGTGTTACAAGATAATGCTGGCATTTTTTATAACAAATGAAATAGTAGACACAAGATGGTGCATTTACTGTGGAATAGGTCATGGATTTCATTTGAAATTGAAAGTCCTTCATCCCTTGAATTAAGTACTCAATTTCTTATTTAGCCATGTGGCATGTCTGATACTACGCTGCATGGTTTTCATCTGGCACTTATCAATTCTTCAGTAGCTACTCTAAGTGATGACATTTGTTTTATACCACATTGTTGGGGGTAAATCTTAATAAGTTGTGGTTCATTTGTATTCCTTTTCTGTCTCCCTCAAACATTCCTTGACATGAAATATTAGGACTATATCTGTACCCATGGCTACACTTTTATTCCTTCCCTTCATTTTCATTTTGTGGAAACACTTTTATCCCATCCCTTCACTTTCATTTTCTGGAAGACTGGCAAGTTGGATACCTTCTACAAAAAATTCACAAACAAGGGGCTTCCTATTGTGTCAAAAACTATGTAGTGCTTGTTTCTGTCCACTCCCACTTGTATATGGAGCCAACCTGCCAGTGATAGAATTTAGGTTGGTTTTATGGCATGTGCTATTCTGTTAACTTACCATTAAGAGCCCAACAAAATTCCTATGCCTTTGTTTGTTTTTTATATGAAATAACATATTTTGAATCCATTATCATTTATTTGGGGGTAATTATTGTGGTAATTTAATGAATGCAAATGTCTTTATAGGGTTAGGAATTCTATTTTTGCTCTTTTCTGGTCTAGTATGTTGGATAGATTTGCTATGTTGTATTTGCATTAATATTAAGAGGGAAGTCTCATCATAGTTTTGCTTGTGATGATTTTGGTTAATGCACTTTTACATTCAAAGATCTGATGCTTCATAATGCATTCTATTTGTATAGAACACGAGCATTCAAAACTCTATGGAATTCAGACCCAGATCTGGAATTCAAGGTCGAGGTGGAAGAGGGGTATCTTTAATGGGTCGTGGATCTATTAGAGCAAGCTATCGTCCTATTATAAAAGGTATGATTTTTCCACAGACAGCTCTTTTATAGTGAAAGTACTATTGAATAAAATCATGGCTGTTATAATAAACCAATACACAGGACTATCTATTTAAAATGAAGTACTTTAAAGCATTCTATCTGTTTTCTTCTTGCCCAAGGTTCTAGGGCAATGACATGAAATAATGCTTTTTATTGCAAAGACTACATGTATATCACAGAAAATGCTTAATTAGAAATGACACATGTAATATGTATACAAGGTAGAGAGTGTGACTAGCAAAACAAGTGGGAAAGAACAAGGCATCGATGCATATACTGTATATTGTTTAAAAACATATTTTAATAAGTTTGTGGACTTATTTTATTCAGTTATTGGTGGTGGTAAGGGCTCAAATGCAAGGGAGAATGGTACCTATAAAATTGCAAACAAGGGTGACAACGCTGCCATACCTCCATTCACAAATGAAAATGTCCAAGCTAAGGAATGTTCTTCAGGAACAAGGTAGAGAGCTTTAACACAATTGTATTCTGGTAGGAATGGATTTTACTTTAGCTTATGCCCTGTGATTATGATTAATTAGACACCACATTATAGTGGGTGAACGCTTGAAGTTGATTCAGAAATGACCTCTTAGTTTATCTGGTCAGCAGTGTCTATCACTTCTGTAGATAAGTTTTTCTTTTTGGTTACAATGATATAATCTGCCATGTATTCTAACTCGGCCTTTATAATGTGTGAATATTGCCAAATGAAATTTAATTTTACTGTATAATATTTACCTGCAATAAACATACATATATAAATAATAAAGTTTTGATATGTTGAGAAGCAGGTGATTTAAAAAAAAAAACACTTATAGCCGTCAGTTAAGCGACGGCCTGTAAGTGTAGTTTAAAAAAAAAAATTCTCTACTGTCACTTAAACGGTGATGTATATTTAATCGACAGTAAACTGAGCTGTCACTTAACTGATGTATTGGAAAGATGTCGGATAACCGACGAAAATCCACCGACACTTAAAAAAAATCAGTGTCGTACATGCGACAGGGAAGTGTTGAAAATTCGACAATACGGCCATTGGATTTTTGGCCGAAATGTAGTAGTGTGTTGGCCCTAGTTAAACAAGATGTGTTCATTTTTTTTGGTATGAGGAATATGATTGCATATCCAATGAGTTGCAACACTTTTTGAAAACTAGTGAACTAAAGCATTTTATCCTCTTCAAGGGTGACCTTCCATGAAATGGGTGTAGGGGGATATTGAATGGTTGCATGTCAATATTGAATGGTTGCATGACAATAAGATTGCATAATTGTTTAGGATATTTTGTTGCCTGAGCACGGTAGATTTTTTTGCTTATTAGTGTGTTTTGAAAAATAAATTGGATTTTAAGCATGTTTGTCTTTGGATCTTATTGTCTTTTATTAGAATTACAAATGATGAAATCTATGTGTTAATATTGCTCCTCTTCGTGATTCTTAAAGGGTGCTAGCTCAATGGAAGAGCACCTGCTTTACAAGTAAGAGATTGGTGGTTCGATTCCTCCATGCCCTAATGATATTGCAATGTATTTCTAAAGGTAAAAAATGTAGTAGTGCAAGATGGATGCAATATTAGACGCAATACTAAATGCAAAACATGATGTAAGAGTAGACGTCACACCAAACACAAAAGTGGACGCAAAATCCGACCTTATGTTAGACACAAATGTGGATGCAAAAATGGATGTCACACTAAACGCAAAATTGGATGCAAAAAGAGACTCAACACTAGACACAATTAATGACTCAAAACTAGATGTAATAATAGGTCCAAAACTAGACGCAACAATAGATGAAAAAATGGAATCCTAACTAGATGTAAAATTGGACATTAAATTGACCACAAAATATGGTGTATCGATGGACATAAAACTAGGCATAACACCAGGTGCAAAACTGAAAGCAACATTTGGCGCAAACAAAAACTTAAAATGAGACACAATTTTAGATGCAAGACGGGACAAAACATTGGATGTAAAATTAGACATAATATTGAATGCAAGATGGGATGCAACATTTGACACACAACTAGATGCAATATTAGATACAAACATGGGCACAAAACTAGGCACAACACTAAGCGCAACACTGGGTGCAAAATTAGGCTCAAACATATATGCAGAAAAAAACATCAATCGGGATGCAACACTAGGTGCAAACCTAGATGCAAAATATGACGTAAAACGAGATGAAACATTTGGCACAAACATGGATACAAAAAAAGACATAAAACAAGATACAAAATTAGATGCAAATGGGGATGCAACATTATAAGTAAATTTGGATGCAAAATTAGACGCAATATTGGGCCTAAAATTGGATGCAAACCTAGATGCAGAATTGGACACATAATTTTATGTAAAACATGGTGCAAAATTGGGTGCAAGACTTGATGAAAAACTAGGAGAAAAATAATACGCAACATTGGATGCAAAAATGAGCGTGAAACTATTTGCAAACAAAGATGTAACAAAGGATGCAAAAAAAGATGCAATAGAAGTTGAAAAATTGGGCACAAACAAAGGCGTAACATTAGATGCAAAAAATTGGGTGCAAAAATGGACACAAAAATGGATGTTAAAAAGGATGGAAAAAAAGATGCAATAGATGGCATTTTACAAAAATGTACAATAGCGCCTGGTTTAGCACCGGATTGTTCACCACAATTAGGAAAAAATTACACTAAAATCCGGCGCTAAATTCGATGCTAAATTCAGTTTTTGTTGTAGTGCAGGTTCTACACTCCAGCGCATGATCATGGAGTTCAGGATTTATTCAACAAGTCTTCCATCAAGAAGCCATTTACTCAGCTCATTCAAGTGAAGATAAGGATATGTTGAAGACATATTATTTCAAAATTTTCTGCCTTGTCCTTTCTTGAGGGAGGATTTTCCCCATGTGGTTTTTCCTCTTTCCTCACTTTTCTTGACATAATAATTGATAAAGGGTGACCATAGCCTTGTTGCTAGGTGCTACATATATTTTTTTGTTATACCATCATAAATTCATACTTATAGGGGGGTGTTGGAATATATTAAACCCACTCATAACTTGGGATAAAATAATTAATTATTATTTGATTATATATTCACCCACTAGCTTAATTAGTTGGCATCCACTTGCACCTTAAAGTCAATACATTCCATCTATATCCTAGGAATGATTTATTTCTAATTATGGGTTGATCTTGACCACTTTTTGACTATCCAGAATTAGTATACAATACTTTACAGCAGATTCTGCTTTATTCTTCTTTTTCTTCTTTTTCTGCTTTTTTATGGATATGATAAAAGCTAGTCAACTAGGAAACTAACATATTTTGTTTCCAACCCATCCTCCATTAGTATTTCTCCATTTTCTAGGATTAGCATGTTTTTCCATCTCCCTTAACAACTCACTCATACCTTTTCCAATTTGTGAGGTCCTTAATAGATTTGGGAAGTGCTTTAGCCACCTATGAGGGTTTTCTATATTTTTGTAAGTCATCCTTTTTGAGCTTTATGAGTTGTCTCCATACAACTCAATTTTACTATGAGGGATGTACTATTTATGTACACTATTATTCATCATTATTAAATGGAAGGATACACAACAATATTCATCTCTTCATTCATGTGATTCAGTGTTTTTTCTTCTCTTTATTTTTCCTGTGTATGCTTATAAGAATTCTTAGTAGTAATATCTATTTCTTGTGCTTCTTCGTAGTATCATTTCTCATAGCATTGATCTATTATTTATGCACTTCCTTGCACAATAATTCCCATTAGCGCAACAACAATTACACCCCCATTTTCCTACAAAATTACCTATGCATCCACAAGTACAACTTCCTATGAATATGCTAATGAATGCTCAAATGAATGCACATGTAATTATACCTCAATTTCCAAAACAAGTAAGTCTAAATAAAAAAAATAAGATGGTTAATCAAGTTTAAATGTCAACCTTCCCATCTTATAGTATCAACCCTCTTGAGCATAACGACCTAAATCTTAAGTATATGACGATAATTCACTCAAAGAATTCACCAATAATCATTGAATAATAGGAGGACGAACCCCTACCTCATGCAATAGAGCAACACCTCTTAGTGAAAATTTGAGATTAGGGTTCTTATGCATGGACCAATAAAAGGGTGTTGTTGTAGTCTAGTGTGTTGGCATTTTCAATTCCCTAAAGGGTGAAGGTGCCACCTGAAGCATAGCTAATTCCAACATAAGTTAGGTATTATTTAACTATAACGTTGCAATTGAAGTTTTACAATAGAAAACATAAAAGTATCATTGATTCCAATATATCACAACAACACTTAATCACATTCATCATTCATCCCATGACATCAAAAAAATATATAAATAGACATAATAGAGACAAGCACAACCCAGAAATTTAAGGGCCCTAATAATCTCTTTCCATTATAGTAAATAGATTTCCATTACAATAGCTTACATCTTCGCTCTAGGTATTACATTCATCGCAAAATTACCCATCGTAGGATATAATATCATACAATAGAAACCAAAAATAAAAATACATAGATCTTGTGTGCATATATGTCTAATTTTGTCTTTGTATGGTGTTGATCTTCTGATGCTCATATGCTCTTCGGTTTGTTCTCATTATCTTCTTCTCTTTCTTCTACTTGTCTCCCACTTCCTTTTATACTCATGGAGCGGTCCAAAACCAATCCAAAATTTGTTGCAGATGTTACCTCTTTTCTACAAATTATTCTAACTTTTTGTAGTTGATTTCTTTGGTCTTCTCTCTTTCCACCTTTTATGGGAATCTTCAAAAATGAAGGATCTAACAAGCATCAAACACAAAGGTTAAATCACCCTCCAGTCAAGTCTATTATGTTACAATCCTTGTGCATCTTCTACTAAGAATTGTTCAAAAGATATGTTGTAACGAAACTCTCCATCCTTTAAATGGGAATATTTGTAGAAAAAATATATTAACGACATGACTTAGTGGAGTGGTTCTATAATTGTGTCTTGGAAGCGACTGTTGTTTTTTGAAAAGAAATTTGTTATTGGGTGGATCTGGTCATCTATACTTCATAAATGACAAGAAGACATTTTTATTGGCATTTTAAAGTTCCTGTGGGAACCGAGTTGATGGTGGGTACCTCCTCAACCACAAGGACTATTATGATAATTGACAAACAAAACAATGCGAAAACAAACTAAAAAATAAAAAGAAACATCATTGAAATGGAATTGAAATAAATCCTAAGTCCTAAGCAATTTACTCTTGGGAGAAGTAACAGTCTCTTATATAGTTACTAATCATAAATGTAGGGATTTAAGCATGCACCATTTACACATCTTGGATGTAGGATGCAACAAAGTAGCACAACTTTCATAGGTCATAAATCCTTAATTCCACAACAATGAATGGCCCTAACCAATGCATCTATGCTTGGATGCTTCATAAACTTGTTGTCATACAACAACACTTTCTCGCCTTTGTTACATTGTTTATTCTTGATATGGTGATTTTGCCATGATTTATTTCACCCTTTTTAACTATTGCATGATATTTTAGCATAAAGAAAGATTCTTCAAGTTCATTAATTTTTCAAGTCATTCTGCAACCTTTTGTCATTTTTGTGGTGGGTGCAATGTAAAAGGTTAAGACTATGAATTCAGTACGAACTACTGCTTCTCTAGCATAGACTAGATGAAATGGGGTATTCTCATGAAGTTTCTTACTAGTAGTTCTACAATCCCAAAGTATAGTTTGAATTCAATCATACCAATCATTCATGTTTGTGCAATAGACTTTAGTTAGTTCAATATCCATGATGTTGTTGAATGCTTCTATCATTCCATTTTCATGAGGGTAATTAGGACTTCTATTATTAGAAATTCATTTTTCAATTAATCAATTATATTGTTTAAAAAATTCTTTTCCTAATCACTTGTGAGACTTTTGGGGCACCCAAAAAGAGTGATGATATTTTCATAGATAAATTATGTACTTGTCTCGTCATAATAGTCTATAAGGGGTGCTACTTCATCCCACTTTCTTAGAATATATATAATGGCATTTTGAATGTTGGATAACATCCATTCCCGAAACCCTTTTCATGAGATATTCCCCATAGATGGGATATTGTAATCCTACAGTAGATTTACAGCGAATGCTATTAATCCCAATCCCATAAAAATGATGAGTATCTTTGATTTTGGTATTGATTTGTTCATGGTCCGTGCTGAAAAATACAGATATCACTGCCCCCAAGAAAAATGAATAAATAGGATGAATTGCTCCAAAACCCCCCAAGGCTCCTCAACAGTCAAACAAGGCATGCTTCCATTCTGGAGCATTTAAAAGAAACAGTAAACAAAATGAAGGTGAGGAAATAGATTTATCTTCATGCACCAATTCTTGATGGCCTGATGTCAATGTGTTCGAACTTGATCTATTGTATAAGCTAGAGCTCTTCACTCTCAAAGACTAGGCTCGGATATTGTCCCTATCATCTATCATTTCTCTTATCAGTTGCATTCTTTTGGAGTTAAACCAGATCTGCATATACTTTTTGGGTCTATATATTAGATGTTGATGTGGGCTTGTCTCGACCACGTGACCTGCTTGGACCACTACAAGCATGTCCACGTTGTAGAGGGTGGAGAGGCGATGAGAAACTATGAGTGTTTTTCACCCGACCAAAGCTTCATTTAGACCATTCAGAATGCTCTTCTCCGACTCTGCATCTAGAGCACTAGTGGCCTCGTCAAGAAGAAGTAGATGAGGATATTTGAGCATAGCTCTAGCAATGTCTATACGTAGCTTTTTTCCTTGTGGCATTATTTCTTCAGCATTTTAGAAATTTATATAATAGAGTTTGGGTTAAGCTAGATTAACAATAATCCATTAAATAGAATAAATATCAATCAAACACACCACAAAAATAAGAATGTTTTTTGACATTAAAATATTTTTATGGAAAAAACAACATTCAAATATATCTTCAATTATCTTTGACCAATTCGCTAACAATGACCACACTCGAGGATCTTATAGTGGATTTAGTCAAGTCTTTAAATAGGCATCATGACATGCTAATACCATGGCACCATAAACTATCCATGGTATGCCTCATTAATAAACCGAATCAATGTTATCTTTAATCACTTTATAATTGAGTCAAGATTAACCTAAATTACCCCCTTTAAACTTGACTTGGAGCAACCACCAACCACTCTCACCATGCTCCTTCCCACTATCACCTAAGTATACATCTAAAGATTACATTTGTGAATTAATAAACTAGGCGTACATGTCTAAATAGGTCTTATAGATGTATCACTACAACAAAAACTGGATTTAGCATCTCTTTTTGCATCCTTTTTTGCGTCTAGACCATCTTTTAGTGTATTTTTCTTCAATTTTTGGACAAAATGGCGCAATTTCATGGGTTGGTGCTATTTTAGGCGTTTTTTGCGTCCTTTCTCTAAATCTGGTGCAAATTGCGGCGTAATTTGCACCGGGTTTTGCACCTGGTTATGCACCAGGTTTTACATCAGGTTTTGCAACAGGTTTTGAGCCTAGTTTTGCACCTAATTTTGCACCTAGTTTGTACATCTACTCTTGTTGCACCCCCTTTTACGCCCATGTTTACCTCAACTTTTACGCCCTTTTTTTCATCCACTTTTGCATCATTTTTTACATCTACTTTTGCATCCAGTTCTGCTTCTTTTTTTGCATCCCTCTGTGTGCCAAGTTTTGCATCAAAGTTTGCATCCTGTTTTGAGTCTAGTTTTGCATCTCATTTTGTTTTAGCCATTTTTGCATCCACTTTTGCATCCATTTTTTCATCCACTTTTGCACCCACATATTCATCCCTTTTTGCATCCTATTTTGCAACCATGTTTACGTATTTTTTTGCATCTACTATAGCATCCACTTTTGCATCCACTTTTGTTGCGTCCCAATTCACACCCACTTTTGTTCTTATTTTTACACCCACTTTTGCTTCAACTTTTGCATCCACGTTTGCATATTTTTTTGCATCCAATTTTACATCAGTTATTGCATCCCTTTATGCATCCATTTTTGCATCCACTTTTGCATCGGGTTTTGCATTGGGTGTTACGACTACTTTTGCATCTAGTTTTGCATCTACTTTTGTTGCATCCATTTTTGCACCCAATTTTGTATCCAGTTTTACATCCATGGTTGTATCCACTTTTGCACCACTTTTTTCATCGTATTTTGCTTCCATGATTGCATCATTTTTTGCATCCACTTTTGCATCACCGTTTGCATCCATTTTTGTTGCACCCCATTATGCGCCCACTTTTGCACCTACTTTTGTTGCATCCATGTTTGCATCCTTTTTTGCATCCAGTTTTACACCCAGATGTTGAAGATGAAAATGAGGATAATGATTATGATATTGAGGATGGTTATGATGATGATGATAATGTTGTTGATAATGAGGAGAACGATGACAATGATGATGATGATGATGATGACGATTATGATGATGATGAGGATAATGGCAATGCCGAAATCACCAATGATTATGATGGCAATGAAATGAATGATGATGATGGTGATGATGACAATGACAATGATGATGAATACAATGAGAATGATTATGTTGATCATCTTAAAAAATAAGTTGTTATTTTCATGCATAAATCATGTGTGTCCTCCATGTCCCTTTTCCACTAATCACATATTTTGGGTAGATGTTATTTCTTATTCCAAAGGTAATGATGAATAACTCATGAAAATGCCAATAATCATGATGATGATGATCTCAAGGACAATGGCGATGATGATTATGCCGATGATGATGACTATTGTGATAATCATGATGACACTGACAAAGATGATGACAATGATCATGATCATCATCATTTCCATCATTGTCCTCATCAAAAACATCATCACTGTCATTGTCATCTAGTTCATCGTCATCATTTAAAGCATATGGGTATGTTTACCAATTAAAGCATGCATAACAAGTGAGATTATTCTAAAACACCCCACCAAAGTACAAAATTCAAACCACAAGGGAAACATAATAATGAAATTGTTCCCATTTTTTTTCTCCCAACAAAACATGCTTCATTTTAGGGAATTATGTTAAAATACATACATTCATAGTCCATCCATACTATACTTGTAATAAATATAAATATAATACTTAATAGAATTTATAAAATAGGTAAATATTTTATAAGCACCCTTATGATATATAAACTTCTTTCACCTTAATAATGGTAAAATATGTAAATATAATAATAATATATAATTAATATAAATATGTTACTATAGTTCATATGTTAAAAGATTTAATATAAATAAATATATATAGTTCGTATGTTATGTGATTTAAAATAATTAAATATATACACATATTATTTACTTATACATTATACAATTTAAAATATAGATTAAAACGTATGAAGTTTCATAGGGAGGAGAAGCAAAACATAATTCCATAAATTTAGGCATTTGTGAGAAAAAACTCGTTTTTTGCTAATACACAGTTAGGGCTCGTTACAAAGAACATTTTGTATATATTCTTCATGTTTGGCAATGTACAGGGGGTTCAAAGTTTGAGAAAAAGAAACAATATTTGTAGTGAAATATTTCTCTAAGCTTAATAAAACTATCAATGTAGAAGTACAAAGTTTTTCAAAGAAGAGATTCATGTGCCAATATTTCTCGGTCTGTGTTTTCCTTTGTAAATGTTTTATTTCTAAGTATTTGATTTATATATGTTGTCTAGAGCATTTGAATGAAAATATATGATTCACAATTCATCCTCTGATAGGAAGCTTTGATTTCATTCGTATTCAAATGTTTTCACCCATTCCTCTAAAGTTAACACAAAATTCATTCTAGATAATGCTTTGTGTTAGTGGACTGTAATTCTCATATCTACCACCATTCCTAAATGACTCCACTACTAGTCATTGATAATTCTTATCGATACTCAGCCTTTGACTCCATGCCCATTGATAATGCTTGTACATTCATCATAAAGAGCATTCCGGGTTATCAAATGCATATGCCAATTCACCACAACCACACCGAATGCAAACTATGTGAAAGGAGGAGCCCACAAGGGATGTTAAAACAAGTACTAAATGCAACCGAGCAGCTGGAAACAAAGTAGTCAAGTGCTACATCATCACCTAGGTGGTGTAAGGAAGCAATATTTGCCCAAATCTCCATAAATTCAACCTAAAGATAAAAATTATAGAGACACTTTGTGAGGCGTCAAAGACAATAGATAAAAACACCCCAAAAAATTGGATATGTGATACAAATTATGTACAGTCCATACAATCTTACAATATGTAAGTATAGTCATACAATTGGAAAAAATAGTTGCATAACAAATCTATCGGAAACCTTGAAAATTCCTACTTTGTTTTATTAAATCTCTTATTTAACCTAGAAAAATATTTATATTCCACTTTAAATCAAAATAAATCTAATTCCCTTGAAATATGAACCTAGCCTTTGAATCAAGCAAAATAATGATGTCTTTCTTTAGAAGAAACTCTGAATGGAGAATTGTGTGCTTGACCAAACTTGGAGAGTTTTCCTACATAGAGAGAGTCTGTCTCTGGGACCTCCCATGGATGATTTGTCTGCCGGCCTGGTGATGTCTGCCCTGGGATTTGAAACAAGAGTTCCTTAGAAGAGTTATGGAATCCAATTGATCCATCTAGAGAGGGTGTCAAGAGGAAATCCATGTCTCACTGATTTGAAATTCAAAGTGGTCTAGGCCTCTGTATGTTGTTTGCTTCCTTGAGTAGACAATTAACATGGAAGAAAGAGGTGATCCTCCAGATGGGATCTGGCTGGAGAGGTCCACACAAGGATTGTGATCTATGCTTGAAAATATCCATCATGAAAATAGGTAGGCATATTTGTTCTGGACAATGACAGAATGTAGAGAGGGAGCCACCCAAGTCTCGCTGAAGGTAGTAAAACCTCCCTTTGTCCAAATAATGGATACTAAGATAAGACATCTGAAAATGAGATGTTCCTCTTACTTGCTCTATAGTTTGGTTATGTTGAATTCAACAAGAACCACTCTTTAAAGTGTGAATCTCTATAGACACCATTTGGTGTGAAGCAACATTTTAGGATAAAAAATGATTGAAACTAGGCCATTTGATTGAAATGGAATTTTGGGTTTTGAAGGAGACATTTCCATGGAGGTTTCATTTTTGCATTTTTATCTTGAATTTTCAATCTAGCTTATTTGCAATTAGTGTATTGAACCCTATGTATCTTGTTTGAGGAAGAGACATCCAGTGTGGATTTTGATGTGCTTGGAACCTTTTTTGTCACTACCCTCTTTAGGGTCATTCCTACTTCATTTCCATCCCAATAATAAAATCATGAACCCCATTAATCTCATGAGAGGCTATGTGGTAAGTCGCTCCTTTCTTAAGATTTGTTCTTTTGGACAAGGTTTCTCCAACACATAAGGTTTTGGCTTCTTCTCCATTATATTAAAACAATATATTTGAATGCATAAATGCTCTCAAAGTTGATCTTTAATTTAATTTAATTTTTTTTTAAAACTATTACTTTAGTTTTTATTTTTAAAATTTTGATAGTCTAATAAAAATATACCGCCCAAATTTGTCCAAACTCTACATTGTTCATAAGCATTATCTCCTATTAACTTATTCATGTCAAAATAATTATTCGGTCACACAATATAGTTGGTATAAAAGCATCACAAATTTCTTTTTAAAAGTTATTTAACTGAATTTAATTTGACTCACGTGTGAGCAAATGGTGCACATTTTCCTGCCTCTACCTGTTGAAAGAGAGTCGAAAGGAAAAAACCATGAATTAAACCCTTGTAAGTTTCTATCTCAATTGATCCACCGATATGCTCACATGTATTCTCTGGAACACTCAACCAGGTCACTCATTTTTTGTTCACTCGATGCAGTTTTCTTATTCTTGCAAGGTAGCGCCCTTTTCATTTTCTTGCCAGTTAAATTTTGAAAAACAATTCCCAGATTATTATCTTCTTAATGATCAGATATTGTAGAGTTTCCCAATCGCTGCAATGTGCGATTTGGAGGCTTTATTTGAGTGGAATCTAACCGATCTATTTAGTTCATCAAATATGCCCCTGGGTTGTGCAGACACTTGGGAGCATGTGTTAGGCATCGGCTGGGGGCTCTCTTCACCAACCAACACCTTCAATGGGAGATCAAGATGTTGGAATATCTAGAGAAGAAGCTCGCAGAGGCCAAATATTCCAATCAGAAAAGTTTTATTGGTAAGTTCTATGCTCTACGCTTTTTCCTTTTTCATTTTGCATGCATTTGAGATTTCCTGTCAACTAAAAGGGTTTTGGCTAGTAGAGGGAAGATATTTTTCATAACTTTTACATTATTATAATTTGCAGTGGCTTATTCAAGATGAAGTTTCAAACTGTCAATCATGGTCCTGTCGATGTGGGTCGTAAGAGAAGTGTTGACAAATGTTAACATTGCTTAAACCATTTGATAAATTAGGTAACTGCCAATAATCTACTTGTGGTCACAATTGGATATAGGGTGACATTCCATAACGTTGATCCCTTAGTTGCAAAAAATGTTAATAATGATAATGGGATATGGAGGAGTAGATTGTGCTTAGGTTTTAGGGGTGAGAATTTGACAATTCTTGCATAGATTAATCTCATGAATTTAGTGATGTGAAAAGAAAGCCAACAAATATCCCACATAAAGGATCTTTTGGGTGATTGCCATTCTTGATAAATGGTCATTGTAAGCATCCCATGAAATCTATTGAGAACTTGTTTGACCTCTTTCTGAGTTAGGAATTGACATACTATGATGTCAACTCCTCATTGATACATGTTGCCTTTAAGGAGGAGGTAACAAGGACACCAATGATGAATGTCTTGATGGTCATTTTGAGAGAGATGTGGATCAAAGCTCAGTGTGTAAAGGTAGTTCAAGATAATGTCATAACATGGGTTGTTCGATGCTAGAACAAAAATATGCTTGTCAAGAGCAATACTATTGAGTGGTCATTGGATTACATGGGTAGGGAAGTCATTGATGAAATCGATGAGGGACAAAGCTTTCTTATGTTTACGTGTATAGAATTGAAGGTCAAATTCTTGGAGAAAGGATGTCCAATGAGAAAATTTTCCTTTAATGAGCTAACATCCCAAGATACACTTCATGCGATTTGAATTGGTCATGATATTGATGTGGTGAACAACGATATAGTAGTGGATATTATGCATTGAATGAGCCATGATCAATGCCATCTTCTTTTCATGCTTTTTATTTTTATTCTAGTCCTCCAATAATTTCTTGTGATAATAAAATACATGCTTGCAATCATCCTCCCTATATTAAATTAACAAATTAATAAAATTTGTAACTAAGCTTGTTTGACAACTTGGTAATCCACCCAAAATAGTGAATATCTCGTTCATATGAGACATGTTAACACTCTATATAATGTAACACCCATAATATTTTTTTATGCTACTCCCACCATTACCATAATTTTTAGATACCAGACGTCCACCTTGAGTTTCATCATATCATCGATAATGACATAAAAAGTAAAGTGATGTTTCATCTAAGTTAATTCCATGAAAGATAAAGTAATGTTTCAAATAAGCTACCCATCCTAACGAGTTAAAACCATCCTAACTTAATCCACTTCAAAATTAAAACATAAATGAACTTAAATCCATCTTAATCATATCTTATCCCATAAACATCCCATTTTTTATAACAAAAGCAAATAATATATAGATGAAGACACTAACACGAATCTCGTTCCTAAATAGCCCTCAAGCTTTATATGTTTATATAGTTGTCCATATAAATGGAAGAAAAATATCTAAATCTTGTCGAAACACAAACCACCCGACTCCTGCTATCTTATCCTTTTACGCCTTATCCTCTCAGTGTCGCGGTACGAAGGTGTGTGTTTTTTCCAGTTTTAGAATTTTTGCAAGGTTTTAGGGCAGGTTTTTTTTGAGGTTTTTGTGAAGATGGAAGCTTCATGCTTTTCAATGGCGGCTACCCAAGTGCTGCCTTCATTAGAAGCAACAGCAGTAACAGCTTTAGGAGGAGGTTCAGCATGTCTGAAGGCTCCTTGTTCAAGGCTTCCTATAACGACCTTACCAACGGCTACCCCTTGTCATTCAGGGATATCCCATGCCCGCCATGGGATTTCTTGTTTAACCCCTGTTTTGGGTAGGAGGTGGGTCCTAAGAATTAGATCATTGGCACAGGATTCACTAGTGGTGGCAGAAGTGGTAGAGGAGGCACAGGATATTCCTTTGGTGCAAGCAGAAGAAGAAGTGGAGGAGGCCCCCCTGCATCAGGAGTTTCAGAAGGAAAAGAATTCGAAGAGCAATTGGGGGGGATTCAAGCGGTTCAGGAGGAAGAATCAGATGTAGCAATTGGTACAGAGAGCAAAGCAGAGCAAGAGACAGTTGAAGACCAGGACTATCCTCCTCTTCCTGAGGGCACTAAACTATATGTGGGTAATATCCTGTTTGACGTTGATAGTGAAGGGCTTGCCAAAATGTTCGACGAGAGTGGGGTTGTCGAGATGGTAGAGGTATTATCTAGTTACCTTTTCATTATTACAAATTTGGTTTTTGGAATGTATGTGCCTTTGTGTGTGTCTGTCAAGTGTTTTGATGCCGAATGTAGAGGACCAGTCCATGGTATAGTCTCCTTGTAACTTTTCACTCTAGATACTGATGACCTCAAACTGAGTCTTTAACTCGTCACTCTCCATTTTACCCCAACATCCCGCTGTCCCCCATGAATTTCCCTAAAATTTGGGGGTGTATGCACATATTCCCCATGTGCATTTCCCCACTCCAACACTCCCAGGTCCCGGAAACTTGGTGGAACGCTGGAGAAAACAGAGCTGAATACAGTCACTCAGAAAAGCAGAGCAGGAAGAGCCCAGTTTGATACCAAGTAGAAATCGAGGTTTAACCTGGATCATAAATGGCCCTCGACACAAGAAACAGATAATAGGATAGCAAGAATCTGAATCTATACACTGTTAAGTTATTGAAATACAGGAGATTGCCAGTATTTATAACAAACTGGGAGAAGCTCATAGTTCATAATTTCATGGGATGCCAACCAGGAAAATAAGGTGTGAAAACTTGGCAGATAAGGATACCAGCCTGGAAGATAAGTATTAGCCCATGTAATCTTAACAGCTGTCTACGTACAGTAACAAGATCTGATTCTGTATCCAAGACCAGACTTCTAATTTTAATTTTGCAATTAAACTATGATTATCATTTTGACAGCTGGAGAAAGGCATCCCAAACTTTCAACAAAGAAAATTTAGAAAATATCCTGTTAGTTTGGTTTATCAGGTTGCACACAGTCTAACACAAAATCAGATGTGCAAGGAACCATCTCCAAGTGCATATGCTACACATTGAGCTCTTTAGCCTCAAAAACTCCAATTCTACAACTGCTATGTCAAATCAAGTTTCATGTCACATTTCTGATCACTTAGTAATGGCAATTCTTGCCAATGCCAAATGCCAAAAAGTTGAACATCTCATACAAGAAGAACTAATTACATCAAACTGTAGTATGTAATGTCATGTGAAATGTATTTACTTCTCTGAGATCCTGTATAGGCATTTTCAGTGCTGCCTGATAGAAGTTGGAACCCATACATTTTTCAAGATGTCTAAAAGGTCATTTCATAGGTTCTGCAGTTAAATCACAAATTGACCACGTAATACACAATAGACAGTTAAACAGTTCTAGAGGCTTGGACAACCTAATGTATCTATCGGCCTATCTATCTTCATGTTGTTTTTACATTACACTCTAAATGATAGCATTCTGAGCACCTGTCATGCTGTCCAGAATGTGAGGATACAGAATTGTAAAGATAAAAGAGACCTCCATATTTAACTGCATTGGTAGTTGAAAATGCTAGGCTGCATATGCAATCTTAATTCAAATTAAGGCGAGGACTCTACATTTACAGTACTCATTTAAACCTGTTAAAGCTTCTGTATGGTTGAGAATCAGTATCATGTCCTTTGTGTGAGGATGGCATCAGAAACCAACCATTTTCAGTCAATTTCCACCATGGATTTTCATTTATAGACTGGATGAGTTTGATTCCAAATGAAGAAACAAAGACCACATTTACCTTCCTGTAGAATTTCATTTCCTGACTGAATTTCCATTCAAAGTAGTCATTTCTTTGGCAATCAGATTGATTCCACGTACCCAAAGCTCTACATTTGG